>JBAMHW010000015.1:4443600-4480124 GCA_037177495.1 Rhadinocentrus ornatus | reverse complement strand
AATAAAATAAAATAAAATAAAATAAAATAAAATAAAATAAAATTAAATAAAATTAAATAAAATTAAATAAAATTTAAGAGTCCCCACTTCTCTAAGCATGATTACACCACTGCATAAGGTTGACTAGTTACATCAGGGGTGTCAAAAGTTGGCCCTTGAGGGCCACTGTCCTGCAGGTTTTGGATTTTTCCTGCTGCAGCACACTAGACTCAGAAATTGACGACAAGTTGTTGAAGAGGGTCGTTTAATTCCAGTCAAGCGTGTTGGATTAGGGAGACATCTAAAACCTACAGGATTGCGGCCATTGAGGACGGAACTTGACACTCCTGACTTAGAACATTGTTCTATTTATTCTGATGACATTTTTCTCTGAGAGGACAGTGGACCCAAACCTCGGTAGCAAAATATCCCCCATCTCAGGGGTTTGGGTTTTCTTTAATTTGTCTCCTTGTCATAAAATAAATTACACATCATACAGAATCTTGAAGGAAGTTTACGCTTTTAAGGCAATATACAATCCAAAGACTTATTAATAAATGGCTCCTAAACAAACACTATATCTAACAATAATTGAATTAGTGGGAAATCATGGTTACCTTTGACCATTTAATTTCAGGCATAGGATATCCTGAAGCCACACAGGACAAGACTGCATCAGACCCAATCGTCACCTCTGTTTGTGCAGGTAGTGCAGCAATTTGAGGAAGAGCTGAGCAGAAAGGCAAACAATTGAAAAGATGAGTAAAAGCGCACCTAAACTTTAAGCCAAAACATGCTTAGCGGTCCATGTACAACTACAAAACATATCCCCCTCTAGACTCACACTGGATGTTGAGGACCACCTGAGACTGAACTGAGCCCACGTCGTTGGTGGCCGTGCAGCGGTACTGGCCGGCATCGGCCTCCGTCACCTGATCGATCGTCAGCATGCCCCCTTTCACCATGATGTGGGCCGGCAGAGAGCCTCCAACTTTACTCCACTGGACTGTGGGCTCGGGGTCACCAATAGCCTGGCACTCAAACTCCACAGAGTTCCCAATCATCACAGTCTGCACCGAGGTACGAACGTTAATCATTACCTTTGGCAGGGCTGCAGAAAAGAAAAGAAAGGAGAGAAAGAAAACATTGTTTTGATTGAGAATGAATAAAGCTCTTTATATCAGCCTTCCAAATTATTTCAGAATGAAGGCTGTGGGGAGCATGAACAGGTGGTGCTTTCACACACACTTCCCACTCTTTGTTTAAAATACATATCTATATATATATATTTCTTTTAAAAAAGATTAACAAAATTAATCAATAATTAAAAAAAACTAACTAAGATACTTTTTAAACTTAAAAATGTGGTCAAAACATCATATTTGAACCAGGTGTGAACTGTTTTTCTTTGTAAACAAGAGGGAGATGATCCAACTCTAGATGCACTTTAGCTACACATCTAAAAGAAGAAAAACTAAAACTGAATCTACTTTGAATAGAAAATAATTAAGAAACTAAATTTAAAAAGTAATTTACCTAATAAGTTCCAAACAAACAGAAAACTAAATTTCATACATCAATTTGAATCATTTTATACATACATTCATATTTAGAATAGATAAATAATTGCATTTATTAGCGCTTAGGACCACGGGGCTGTTAGATTTAGCAGAAATGGCTACAACATTCTGGTTCCAAATTATTGTGAAACAAGCATTAAAATATACAATCAAGTGGCCATCATAAAACATTCAGTCACCCACTATGCATGTAAAAGTTTGCCTTCAGTGCTGCAAATCAAGAAATTTTGTTGCATAAAACCAACAACACTGCAATTCAAATCCACTAAAAACTGTAGAAAAGAAAAATAAATAAGTCAACTAAGTCTAAAAGTAATATTTGTAACAGATTTTGTGCATCACGAGACCGGATCTCATGTGGAAACTGCTTTTGTTTACGCCTCTAATCTGACTTCCAAATGTTCTGTCAGAAGGCCGTGATGGCAAACTTTTTCCTCTAGAGTTGCATATGCAGCAGCTGTCCAGACCTTGGATAGTCAGCCTGGCCGTGTCCTGTGCTTGACCATACACACTGCTTGCTCTGCAGATGTAAACACCTTCATTGCTCCGCTCCAGGTTCTCAATCCTACAGAGAAAACATTTCACATACATCAACAAGCACCATGAGATATAATGATAAGCCTCCTGCAGGTGGAAATAATGTTCAAATTCTGCTAAATATATTTTATATGCTATGAATTCACTTTATTTAACTGCGCTGAATAAAACAGAATAAACTATATTTTTGTCACCTGAGCACTCCATCCTTGATGTGGTGGTTAGGTGGCAGGGCTCCTCCTTCCTTGAGCCACTCAATCTTTGTTTCTACACCACCTGCTGCAGAACAGGTGAACTCCACAGCGCTGCCCTGGGCTTTCACCTCAACCTGAGGGGCAACACGCACTGCCAGTGGGGCTACAGAAGGGGGCCACAGAGAGACTGTTTATTGGACAAAACTGATTTGTGAGAGGAAAATTGCACAACAGTCAGCTGAAGATGTGCAATAAACTTACATCTGACTGTGACTTTAGCAACCACCTCACTGTTGCCCACTTTGTTGCTGGCCACACACTTGTAGTTCCCAGCATCCTCAGCGGTAGCCAGATTGATCTGGAGATCCCCTTCATTTACCTCAGCTCTTGGAGATAGGTTTCCATCCAGTTTAGACCAAGTATAGGTCAGAGGGGGCGTGCCATGGGCCAGGCACTGCAACCTGATCACCTCCCCGACCCGCAAGGCCACACCATCAGGTACAGAAGTGGCATAAGGAGGAGCTAGAGGAAAAGGGGAAAAAAACAAGATAAACATGTTTTCATAACATATGTGAAAGGTAAATTTGTCAAATACCAGAGAAGTTTGTTTAAAGGACAACAGAACTCACTCTCCACATCCAGCATGATGGTGACTTCTGTGGTGCCCATGTTGTTTGTTGCACTGCAGATGTACTCGCCAGAGTCCTGCCTGCCGATGCTGGGCAGCACCAAGCTGTTGTTGACCACCTTGTGTCTCCAAGGCAGAGGGGAGCGCAGCTTGGACCAGCTTATCGTTGGAGAGGGGAATCCTATAAAAAGACAGATTGGGGAACATTAGATAAACTATTTCTTTAGCTGAAATGTTTTATTTTCTTGACACATTTACTTTACAATGACAATGTTTTAATTTTTTCTTTGAGTTATGTCACTTGAAACAAAAGGGGAAAGAGAAGGAAACACCTAAAAGACCAATCTAAATGTCTTGCAGGTATTACCGTGGGCCTCACAGCGCAGTGTGACAGTCTGGCCCTCCACCACAACCATCAGCGGCTCAGGAACAGAGGCCCGTGGCGCTGCAGGTACTTGAGGTCCTCCCTCAACTTTAACCTCTATTCTGGTCTCAGTCGAGCCCTCTATGTTGCGTGCTGTGCACACATATGTGCCACTGTCTTCTGGACGTGCAACAAGAATCTTAAAAAAGAAATACACACAAAACAAAGCAATTAAAGCTAAATTTCAATCCTGCAACTGAAAAACCTGCAACACAGAAGCTGCAGAATTAACGTGTTAAATGTTGCACCTGCATGACGGCGTTGGAGTCCATGGGCACCGGACTGCTCAGAATCACCTTCCGGTTGTTGTCCAGCCTGTGCCATGAGACTGATGGGCGAGGCTCTCCTGAAGCTTGGCATTCCAGGTTAATGGGTTCACCGACTCTGACCCGCACAGGCCCAACTGGGGTGACTCTGGCCACAGGAGACTCTGAAGGTCCAGATAACAAAATAATATCTTGGCTAATATCTGATCAGCCACTGGAGGGAACCCTTCTCTTAGAAGTTTGAATGTGTGCTGCCTGAAATTCACACTGACATGGATGAAGCTTACCTTTAACAATCAAAGACACTATGCTGTGTGTGATTCCGAACGGGTTGCTCGCCACACAGCGGTAGGCACCGTGGTTCATAGGGCGAGCATTGGTGATGGTAATTACAGAACCATCAGGGCCAACCTTGGCATTATCTGTAGGAAAGAGAGAGCAAATGATATGCTTTGTTGCAGGAAACAGCTGGAATCTGGAAGGATTAATATAGCTCAGCCTAGGAAAACTGTGGTCTAAAATGGAACATTTGAAGATAGGTTCAAGTTATGTTAAAACAGGTTTTGGCTGCTCTCTTTTTCTACTTATAGGTCTCTAAGACAGTGGCTCCCAGCCTTTTTTCCCCAGAGACCCCCTACATTCGACTCATTATAAATATGTGCATGTGTAAATTTGTGAGCTACTGGAATGTATAAAGTATCTACAGTATCTATTTGCTAAAATTGTGAAGGAAAAATCAAGATTACCAGGATAGACTTGGACTACTCCATCACCACACTGCACCAGATTTCTGACCTCACTAAACCTCACAATGCACGGACAAATAATAAAAACGTTAAGTGGTCCCACATCAACTTGTCACTGTGTGGATATGGTCTTAATTTTAACAACCACACAGATTCTGTACAGTCAAAGCCTTGAGGACCCCCTGTTCCCTTTAGGACCCCCTGGGTTGGGAACCATTGCCCTAAGGGATCTCATTCATTCATTGATGATAATGTGCTTTCACTGTAAACTATAGAAGGAAATCTACAAAGTCTTTGTCAATGAATTGTAGTTTTTTTTGTTTGTTTTATTAAATGAAGACATCCATTTCTTTCCACAAATGTGGGTGTAGATCTCAGAGGAAAAGTGCATCATGTAATGACATTGCATGAGACATTACATCATTCAATGTTCCATCCAAACTTGTAGTCGTCTAAATTACCAGAAGACAGATTTGAGGAAAAACTGTAAGCGGGCAGTGGAATGACTTTGGAGAGTTTCATGCTTTCAGAAATAACTGTGTGTTTGACAACATGAAATTCATTTCATCTGTTGAGCAGGTTTGTCCCTCCAGAGCCGTGTGTGTTAGGTTGTTACCTGGCAGCGGCTGGTTGTTGGCTAGTTTCCACTCCAGTCTGACCGACTGGGCTCCTCGGTACACCCTGCATCTGAAGCTGGCCGACTCCCCTACTCGCACTGCAGCGCTGTGGGGCTCAATGCTGATGATTGGGCTCTGTGGACCTGCAGCAGCAGAAACCAGCAGTTTGGACTGGGGTTTACTTTTAAATTGAACAATCTTCTTTCATTCAGGTTATGTGAATTTTTCCCAGTAACAGATGCCTTTTTAGTGTGACCACTGTCTGGAGTGAATAATGATGACATCATGGGACAGTAGCAAGCAAAATCATTTGATTTGAGGTCACCCTGGAAAATTCACTCATAAGGAGAAGTGTGAGGATGTGAACAACACCCTACGATGTAATGCCCTGCCTCTGACTCATGTACACCATCATAGTTGAGTTTAATGCAGCTGTCTCCAAGTACAGAAGAGTACAGTGAAATCAAACACTTGGAAAAGATCAAATAAACACATCACCTGTATGAGGCCTCAAGTGTCAGACATAGTTACCTATGGAGGCTGAAGTGACAGACACGGAGACAGAGGCCTGATGGACATGAGAGCCTGAGTTCCCAGGGTTGCCATGGTTACCATGTACCCGACAGATATACTCTCCCGAGTCATCTGGAGTGGCCGACAGGATGCGCAGCTGACTGCCCAGAACCTACAGGAGGAAACGAGGCCAAGCACAAGAAGATTCACGATTTGACTTACATGCAAAATAAATCTATGAAAACACCTGACTGACCAGAATTAATTCATCATGACTAAAATACTTGGTTAAGATTTGGTGACATAGCAGAAACCGGCAGCTTGATATTGAGCACGCAATCCTTATGAATGAAACTGAGAGGGATTTGTGTCAAAAACAGTCCCAACAAAGAAAGGGCTGCAGAATAACTTTTTATTGTGTCTTGTTGACCAAAATATTCCCTTCCTAAATAAAACTCAGAGCCTAACAGTGTGCGAACATTTTAGTTTTGTCACATGATACTGTTTATGTTGGGGTTTTAAGACACAGAGGGGTCAGAGTGCACATGTGGCCAATATTTAAAACACCCCACACCAATGCAATAAATTTCTTATACCATTTACCAAGTGCAGCAATGGCACCAGGAAGCCAAAGGGAGGATGACGAGCCAGTGCCAAATTCTCCAATCTGATTAAGCATCTGTGGAACAGCAAGTCTGAGCTGTGGCAGCTTCACCTCATGTCTTACAGTAGTTAGAAGCTTGTTGAAACATACCACAAGGCATTTTACACATAATTTTCTCTGCAGGATGGAGCTGTTTTAGCTACATGCAAAATACCAGAAGCATGTTAAGCAGCTACTGGTTGTGAAAGTCTAATATTACCAATATTACAGAGAAAATAATTCCATTGTGAAATACAACATTTAAATTTAGGTAAAACGGAAAAATGATTAAACACTTAAAGGTGGACTCTAAATCCACAGGGAGTAACTGTGCAGAATGAACCTTAAGATGAATCTAGATCCACAACTGCACTAAAAACAGGCTGTAATGTCAGTGTTTAGACTCCAGTTTAGCTTTAGTTGTTGTCAAACATGTTGTGTTGCTGAATTAAGCAAAGCCTTCCCTGTAAAATATTCCTGGATGGCAGCATGAACAGTGCCTTCGCAGTTGTGCATTTTACCCGTGCCAGACCCGTGTCCAGATGCTAGATTTTAGATTTCAAAACTTTGTCAAGTCAAGTCAAAGTTTATTTTTTATAGCACATTTAAGAAAAACCACAGTTTTCTGAAAAGTTTTCTAATGTTCGAGTGTCTGAGCTGCTCTGATATGAAAAGCCAGGCTGTTCCATAGATTAGGAGCAACAAAAAGGCTCCAATGCCTCTCACTTTCAGCCTGGATCTAGAAACATCGACGAGTAATGGATTCATAGACCTCAGTGTTTTGGATGGAGGATGAGGCTCAGACAAGTAAGGTGACCCCATGCCTTGGAAACACATAAAAACAAGTAAACATTTTTAAACTGGGTCCTGTAATGGACATGAAGCCAGTGTAGGGAGATCAGCACAGGAGTGATGTGGTCATGCTGCTTCTTTCCTGTCAGAAGGTAGGCACACTATAAATGTATTGGGCCAATGGCAAACTTTGCACTGAGAAGAAGCATAAATGGCCCCTTCAGTTAAGTCTGGAGGATGCAGCATCCATTACATCTCCAGCTTTGATTGGTCTCAGTCCATCTTAAAGGCCTCAGGCCAAGATAAAGCAGCTACGTTTCTGGATCTTCCTAATATAGATTTTGTTTTTTCCTTTAGGTGAATTAAGGTAAACTTGAATTTATAGATGGGAGAGATAATTTTTATTTTATTTTTTTTTATCTGAGTAGTTTCAAAGCTGCACATCTGAATTTTGGAAGATTTTCTGACTGAAATGTCTCCTAACAACAGCTAATTTGGCACCCGTCTTGCATCCTGTCTCTTCTCTTAGATTTCTCCAGCCTGTAAAAGTCAGTCCGATGTTGACTCTTGCCTTATCTCTTGCTGTGGCCCTTTTTCTCTTTCTTTTCCACACGTTCTCCTATACTGTTCTCTTATGTTTTTTGTTTTTTTTTTATTATTCAGACATTAAAAACGCCCAGTGTGTTGATATCCAGTTGATGGAGTGCGATGCAGTGCCATAAAGCAAACTGCTCCAAAGAAGTGATGCAACATCTTGGAAACTAAAAGTTTTGAAGTGCGATTTAATAAGGTAATAATGGCTCCAGGAATGTACATAACAGATGTCAATGCATCATTAAAACAAGCCAGAAACACATATTTTTAAGGTCTAAAAGTTATATAGTGTTTCTTTTAGTATACCAGAAACAAAAGAGTGAATTTCCTCATTAAATTGTGTATGATTTTTTTTAAATACACTAATGTGTGACACTCTAAAGTTTCCAGCTATTTATTATAGATCAATTCTATTGGTTTTTTTTTACAGGTAATTATAATCAATAGATCAGTGATTAAATCCCGTAATTTTTCTTTAATCAACATTATTTTTCCAAATGTCCCAAAATAGTAAAGAGTTGAAAAAAGGGTTGTACATTGAAGGCATTGTGTGATTACCTGGTGGTTGGAAGAGAGGCGTCCACTGGCTCTTGTCCAGGTGACTCTTGGAGGAGGATTACCATGAGCAAAACAGTTGAGCTCCAGTCTCTCGCCCTCCCGGACATCAGCTATTGAAGGCTGGATGCTGACTAGCGCAGCACTGTGTTCGGCTGCTTAAGAAATAACGCACAAGTATTTTTTTCAGTTTAAACAAAAAAACATGTTTGCAAAACAACTGAATTGGGTTGGGTGCAACCTTAGACTCAAACAATGTAGGAGCACAGAAACCATCTCACTTTTGAGCACATTGACTTTAATGGGTGCACTGCTTGAGCCGATGCTGTTGCTGCCAATGCACATGTAAGTGCCCGAGTCAGACATCTTGATGTTAGCAATCAGCAGGGTACCGATGTCGGTGCGGTCCATCCGGGCCTGGAAGAGGACACATGAAGAAGTCGCAGAATCAGTAACTCTTCACAGCTGCAAACATTTCGTCTGCCATGACGGGCAGCAGTGCTCATTCCATCTGCACCGTAGCAACAGATATTAATCTGAATCTTAATATAAACATATCACTTACCTGCCTCATGGTCCTTCAGACAATACAGATATAACATTGCTGACATGGTGACATAACTAGCTACTAGCAACACAAAAGCACTACAAGTGAGACCTTTAGGACAGGACAAGAGTTGTTATTGTGACATTTTATTCATTTGTTTGTGATTTCAGTGACACTGTCCATCGTACACAAGAGAGATGGACCTACAGTTCTACAATGAACGGTGGGGTTATAATTAGTTCTTTTACAATGATCAGTGATGATTAAATTTACTGTATCATTATGTTTATTCTTGCAGAATAAATGACTGTTGACTATCTAAAAGATAAAGGAATTAGGAAAGTTTTAGGACAGTTTGAGACAAATTGATTGGAAGCAGATGTAACATGGCAAGCGTTTCAGAGCAGGATGAAACTGGAGAGTCAATCTGAGGATGATGTGGTGAGGTGGTGAAAAGTAAAGGGCATCCTCTTTCTGGTCAAAGGTTTTATGTATCAGGACATCTGGTCATCACAAGATTTTGAAATAAGGTTAAAACAATTTTGGATTAACAAAGGATGTATTATCTTTTCTTTTTTCTCTCTCAGAGAAGTTTTGAAATGAACCCGAATCAGTTTCATCAGATCTCAACTCAACAACTTGACCTGTTTGTACACTAAAAGCAAATGGAAGTCAGAACTTGAGCAAGGCTGAAAATGAGCTTGTATTAAGTTTGGAAACACCTCAGAGGGAAGGGGAAACGAGAGGGGAGGGGCCAGAGAGGATTACTGTATTAGAGGGAGGGGGGCTGTATTGGGGCATCCATGGACAAAGCTGCTTAGCTGCAGCCTATCCAACCGTGAGGGATGCTAAACCGAGCAGTGGCTGAGGCAGGCCTAGTTTCAATGTGTGTCTGAACCCATTGATGAGTTTTCAAAGCAAGCCGATTGCTAGAGCATACAGAATTTCTGCGTGGTCGCACGGCAGAGCCCGGCTCCCCCTGGGAAAGGCTGACACAACGCAGTGGTTCTCTGAGGCAGAACTAAACAGGCCCTGAAGCCCCAGCGGACCCGAGGAGGGCCGCGCAGAAGCCAGACTAACACAACCCCTGCTTTACCTCCCCCTTTGGGATGAAGGGGGGGCAGCGTGCTGAGCCTGGCACAGAGCAAAACACTATGAAATACCTACAGTACCCACTGTATACTTAGTGCTGTTAATACAGTCAGTGGAATGATTGGGTTCATGATGGGAGCTGAGAACCCAAACATGTCGGGGATGGTATGATGTGGACAGTACAAAACAAGACAAGATGGAACACCTTTTTTCATAAAACGCAACATAGAAATAAGCGTTGCATGCAGGAGGTCAACCAGATCCAGCTTTTTTTTATTAATTTGGTTCTAATTGGGCTGACTGAGCAGCTGTGATGTTATCACAATTTCAGATGTAAATCAAGGACATCTTTGATCATGCACTTAGTGGACGTTGGGTGAAGACGAGGTGAGTAGTGGACAATGGATGTGAACTACGAGACAGGACAGATAAGACAGCAGACAGATGGACAGACCTGCAGCTCCTCAATACGTCTCTGTAACACATCGAGACTGTTGCTTTTAAACTGATGGAAACCGTGAGAGGGAATGGCCTGAGCAAATGGCAGAACAGGGCAGGATAAAAGAAAAAAAAAGGGGGAGGAGACAAACAGAAGGGAGGGAAAAATAAGGGTAAATGGTCAAAAACACTAAAAAAGTCTGATAATATAATCATCGGCACTGGACACACCTTGAGGTATAAGTAAAGATATAGCACAGGAGAATATTATCACAAACAGATTTTTCATTAATCCATGCTGAGTTCATCATTTAGGGACAGCATGACATGTCTCACCTGTGGAGGGATTTGTCCTCCGTTTTTCAGCCAGGTGAGCTTTGGTGTGGGTGAGCCCGATGCTCTGCAGTACAACCTCAAGGTCTCGCCTTCGTGGACCTCTACATTTTGGGGACTGACTTGGACTTGGGGTTGGGTGCCTAGGCCACTTGGGTTGGATTCTAACCAAAAAAAAGGCCCCAAGATCATTCACAGTCACAATACAGTCAGGGTTGTCTACTGCAGTCTCAGTCTACTGCAGAGCTTTAAGAAAATATTTTACAACTTCCATTCCCAACTTA
Organism: Rhadinocentrus ornatus; assembly: GCA_037177495.1. NCBI lineage: Eukaryota > Metazoa > Chordata > Actinopteri > Atheriniformes > Melanotaeniidae > Rhadinocentrus > Rhadinocentrus ornatus. The sequence goes on along the minus strand of JBAMHW010000015.1, from coordinate 4,469,362 downwards.
AGACTGTAAGGCTCTATGACATCAACTGCATATACTGCTCTTTAAAAGACACTAAGTTGATTTAAGTTAAGTCATAAAACCCTAAAATCAAATTATTTATACAATATTTTTTGTCTGAAGAAAGATTTATGACTCTCAACATGCACACTCACAAATACAGAGCATACTTTTGACAAAAATTGAAGCCCTTGCTGTGTGCTCGCCATGAGTGTTCAAGGCCTTGCAGGTGTAGTCGCCCTCGTCTTGCGAATCCACCGCTGTCAATGTCAGAAGACCTCCTCGTATGACAGCCCTGGGACTCATTCTGTTCCCTGGACCTCCTGCAACAATCCAAAGTTATTATGAGTTTCAAATGCAGGTTTCGACCACTTTTTCACATAATCCTTGATATTCACAAAAAGAGCTTGTCTCTATCTGAATTCTACAAGGCCTTCACCAAACGCTATAAAGCAAAATACTTACCAATCCATTCGATGGCGGGGGTTGGGTTTCCAGTCGCAGTGCATCGAAACTCTGCTCGCTGGCCCTGTTGGACGTTCAGGAGTGAGGGAGTGATGGTGGCCACAGGCTGGGCCCCCTCTGCAGCTGCACAAGGAGACACAACAGTCAAACAAAGCTCAAATGAGGGCTATAACATCGGGAAATAAAGCATGATAATGCAGGGTGGTTTCACTGTAGAGGTGAAGCAGAGTGTGAAACCTAGACAGGAGTCTTTAATCACCGTTTGGCCATTGTGCCAGCTTGAAATGAGCTGTGGGCATCAAAAAGCACTGATCTTACTGAGAGTGAGTGATTGCCTCTGCCTCTGCCCCCTCCTTTACACTTGGCAGCCGAAATCCTCGGTGCAGACAAAACAGATGAGATGTGGCAGGCAGTCCTTGGCATGGCCTCAGGGCATGTTGCAGTATGAGCCAGTTTGGCTTGCTGCTTAGACTACGCATTCAATCCAATATGATCCGAGGGTGGCAGAGCAGAAGAAAGACGTCTTTCAGTGCAGAGTTATCCAAGAAAGTTGAAAACCTCTGGGACTGTTATGCCCTGGGTTGAGCTTTCTTTCTTTGACCTTAATGACACCAATTCTCCAGGGTGGAGGGAGGATTCATCATGGGACACTGAGTAAATGTGACACTAAGCACTAACATCTAAGAATGACTTTGATGCATGCTTTGGATCCATGGTTGAATGAGTGTACTAGGAAATAGATCCTTAATAAAATCATTCACTGTATTACAACAATAGGTGAATGTTTTTTTCCCGTCTATGCTTTGAGATATCTGCCAGATTTTTCAGTTAACACGAATACAAAGATGGTTGAAGGATGATGAATATAATTTTATTAATGCTGCTATAACTATATTTCTTTGCACAAAGAGCATTTTTACAGGTCCATATTATTCATCTAATTAAAGTTAAATGCCACATCCATTCTAAAATTTAACAAGTTTGCATGCTAACAATTGCTAATTAGCATTTAACACAGAGTATAGCTGAAGATAACAATGATTTCAAGTTGACCAATTGTTTGTGTTACAAATTAAAATACTGGATTGGTGATTTAAAGTGGGCACTAACATCTAAGAATGACTTTTATGCTGAGTTTAGAAGTGTTTTACACTTTAGTTTGGAACTATGATTGAATGTAAGCTATTTCCTAGTACACAAGTACTGATGCGACTGTTTTAACAGAAATATTCTTTGTTTTACCACAATAGGTATCAATCCAAGATTAAAGTTTGTTTTCTGTTCATCTTTTGAGGTATATAACATATTTTTAACTAAGGATGATGTGGTAAGGTGGTGAAAAGAAAACTTTGAGTATATGGCCATATAACTTATCTACAAGTTTACGCTACTCACTTAATTGAGGTTAAATGCTAACAATGCTAACAAACTGCTAACATTCTAAAGTTTGCTAAGTTGTCATGCTAAAACCTGCTAACTAAATTAGCATTCAACACAAGGAATACATGAAGTTAATTTACTTTTGTGTTACTTAATTTTACTGAATTTATTAGACTGATTTAAAATATGACAACACTAATCAACGACTTTGATGCTGAGTTTAAAAATGTTTCTCTTTTAGTTTAAATCCCAAAATACTGACGCATCTTGTTTAATATTTGGCAAAATTGTTTATTTTATTACTACAATAGATATCAATCCAAGAAAGCTTTTGTTCTGTCCATCTTTTGAGGTATATAAAACATTTATGACTTGACACAAATACAAAGACAGTTAATATAATTGTATTTATTAAATGCTAAAGTTAGGCAAGTTAGCATGCTAACACTTCCTAATTAGCATTTAACACAGTGTAGCTGCAGATTATAGAATAATTTTAAGTTAAGCAACTTCTGGATAAAAAAAATGTAATTTGGTCTGTAAGGTAAGTAAACGCGTAGACCAAATCTTAAGCTAATGCATTCAGAGGATGTTAACAAATTTTACTCATGGGTGGCTGAGAGGGTCATTTTCTGAGAAGCTTTGGTGTTTGTTTATTTTGAGATAATAAATAATGGAGTTGAGATCTTTGATTTCTCCTTCTTGGTTTTAGTACAACCATTTTTCTGAGGGAGGTTCGGCACATGAGAAGCTAACTTAGACACCAGTCTTCTACACACACAAGTATGATGTAATGAGATTGTAATGGGATGTATTAAGCACAGTTATGATGTTTGAAGCCCAGAGGACAGTGATTTCCCAGCATGATTCCAGGAAAGAGAGTGCAGTGCAAAGAGACAGAAGACAAAGTTGAAGCGGCATGTCCCATTTCTGAATGTGGAGTTTTCCTTACCAAAATTTCAAATGTCCATTTGCATGGACATTTCTCCTGCACCACACCACATTTAAATTACTTCTGCTGAGTAACTGAAATGTTTGCTTTGTATTGTAATAGGTCTGAGAGGAATAACAGGCTATTTGACAGTATCGCCTACTTTTATGATGTAGAAGTTGCAGATCTTGACAAAGATGGAAAGTAGATTTGTCTTTCATGAGAAGGTGCAATAAAAATAAACATGCGCTTTTTCCTGGAAATGGACCCCAATGAACCCAAAGGATCAGGTAAGCACCAGTAATGCTCATGTACACTTAGAGGATTTGATGCCAATTGAATACGAAAATCCAATCTTAACATCTTTTTTTTTCTTTTGAATGACAAAGTCACAAGGCTTTTGTATACAGAGCCTTTAGAGTTGCTTGGTTGATTGTACATGACCATTAGCAGGCCAACAGTGTATCCAGGCTGAGGAAGATGAGTGCATGCATGGCAGAGAGGGAGCAGCGGGTCCGAGCTGGGAACCCAGCAGAGAGAAAACCATGCAGACTTACGCTTTCTGTGTCCTTCAAACATTTCATAGGCTGTATAAAACATCTGAGTCTGTGAGGCCTCTGGAGATGGAGGAAGGAGAGAGGCAGGGATGGAGGGGGACAGGTAAACTGACAGGTCAGATCTCCAAAGTAACAGCAGTTTACTGCACCGCCCATCTCCCCCAGAGACACTTATAGTAGATCCTTCTCTGCACGCTGTCGTTTTTGTCCAGTACACACCATGAAATATCCTAAAATAATACTGAAGCTGAATTCACCTGAATTACTCAATTACCTTGGTGCCACTGAATTCATCATTTCATGCATTTAATTTGTACTTACCTTGGAGAGATATGTTTTAAAAAATTTGTATAAAATTGTTTTGGCATTAAACACAAATAAAAAAAACGTGTGGAAAAAAATTATTAATTCAATTAGGCTTTTATATAATTTCAGACAGTATGAATCGTTTGAGTTTAATTTGTAAGTCATCTCAAGGCACCTATAGAGATGCAGTCCAATTATAATGCAATTAAACCAAATTTGTTACCTGATCCACATTAGTCCAGTTGATAAAAATTGTATTCATACAGTGTAAGCCAATTTATTTTTAAAAATTTGTTGCATAACTAAGGAAACAGATTGCATCAGCTCTTCTCTACGATTAAATCTCCTATCTTTAGCATGCACAAAGCGGAAGGCGACAGTAGAGAGGAAAAACTCCCCTTTAACAGGAAGGAAAACCTCCAACAGAACTAAACTAAGTAAGCGGTGGCCATCTGCTTCAACCAAGAGCTGAAGTACCCACCTGCTGTTCTCACAGAAACAGAATACATAAAGAACTTTTAAATGAAAAAATGTGACAGCCCTGCTGCACACCTTAAAACCGGGATCCTCAATCCTGGTCCTCGAAGGCCATTGTCCTGCAGGTTCTAGAAGTTTCCTTGCTGCAACACGCCAGACTCAAACCAACGGGTAATTAGCACATAAGTCTGAGTCTGACTCAGGTGTGTTGCAGCAGGGAAACTTCTAAACCCTGCAGGATACCACCCCGTGAGGACCAGGATTGAGGATCCCTGCCTCAAAACATATTTGCAGGAATAATAAAACAAACCAAACACCTGAAACTTCAGTTGATTTCCAAAACTTTTAGTCAGTGTTGTGAGAAGTACTGGCAGCATGATGGAGTCGTAAAGGCTTTTGCTCTAAATTAAAAATAAATTTGTTGGAGCCTGAAATGCATCAATGGATGTATATGAAATAAAATCAAAACTTGAAATATCTTGGGTTTAATCTGTCTGAAATTATCTAAAAGCCATTTTTGCACATTTCACATGATTCCAACATTTTATGTATGATTGTAGATTATTTTATACTCTGGATGCACCGAAACCAGTATAATAATAATCCTTCATTAGTCCCACAGTGGGGAAATTCTTTCTCTGTATTTAACCCATCCTAGGAGCTGCCAGATTCCAGCGCCCAGGGAGCAGTTGAGGGTAAAGGGCCATGTTGGCCACCACTCTCTAACTTATTGGGATATTGGTCCGATACCATGTCCATGTACTCATAGTGAGTACTCATAAAAGTATTCCAATACCACAGAACCCGATACCAATATGAAAAACTAGGCCTGTCAAACTGAGCATGTTAGCGCAAAGAGAATAATCTGTTGGATTAATGTATAAACAACAAAGTTATTACTCAAGCCATATATAAAAAAAAAAAAATTGGCTTCATCTTGGCCAGAGAAACTGATTTGGGGCATTTAGACGTCTTGTTTTAGCAGTGAACCGAATCCACTGAAAAACACTGTATCCTCCTTATTTATGAAGATTGACAGTTTTCAAGCCTTACGTGTATAGGATGGTCACAGGATGACCCTAATAAATCACACAATGAACCACTCAGTTGTCACATCTGAGATCTTTAATATTAAATATTTCTTTCTTTAATATTAAAGATTCTGGTCCACACACCTTACCAGTAAACTTTAATGGCATTTATTAGTACTCAAATGTAAGTACTTGTACTTGGTTTGAAAAAATGTGGTATCGGTGCATCCCTATATTATTCTAATTTCGAACCCATTGCTAACCAAGCTTGGCTGTTGAAACATTTATAATAGAGAAAAAATAACACTTCAAACTGTTTCGAACTCACAGGGATGCACAAACACACATGCTGACTGCAAGAACTGCACAGCAACACAAAGAAAAATGGAGGTGCTGTATGCGGGGTAGCTTCACGTCAGACATGCAGGTTAGTAGCGGTAAGCTGTTGTAAACACTTCCTTCATTTTAGCTGTTAAAAAGCAGATATACAGCTTGTGGTTATCTTGAACAGTTCAGCTAATTGAGCTCCACCCAGTAATTAGCAAATCACTTTGGACTATTGTTATTTTAATCAGATTTTCTTTCTTTTGTCCTTTTTTTGTTTCTTTCCACAAAATATTTTCACAGTTCAGATAAATACATTACAACGTGACAGGTACATTGCATCAGTTTAGTGTCGTTTAAACAGATATACGCATGTATAAAAAATACATTCGCAATTAAACAGCCTTTAAATTAATTTAAATGACAAATTAAAACGTGGTGAGGGTAAATGAAAAAAAAATAATAATAATTTTAAGTGTGACCCATGGTTGCTCTTACTGATATGTAGTAGTTTCTTAGAAAAAAACAAAGCACTTAATGTAAACATACATCATGCAAGGTAACTGCTTTCACACAGCCAGTTCATTCAAACTCTAAACAGAAAAATTAAACCATTTGATTTCAATTTATTAAAGAACATTAAAAAAATATACAACTGTAGCCAATTATCAACAAAATTCTGATATTTTCACTTTTTTCAGCATTTCAAGTCAGATCACAAACATTTACCATTAATGTTGAAAAAAATTATATTTAAAAACAAACAGCTTATTTTTTCTGACACAGGAATGAAGGAATAATATTACAGCAGGATTATAACTACGTTTAACCACAGGTTTAACCAACTACATGGATAATAGCACCATTTTATTCATCAACATTCATCATCAGGAAGATGAGGAGGAATACTGTATAGTAGCAGAGCAACTCAAATAAAATAAAACAAAAAGTGTTGGTGTTTTTATTCCTTTTCTCAGATTAATGCAGATATGCTGAAGTCCTCTTGGACTGTCCGTCAGTGCCGCGCAGCACCCCACCTTCCTCATCATCGTACCCCACAGCTCAGGCACGAGGAGCCCAAAGGTTTAGGCCTACACCACAATCCAGCACCCTGCTAGCAGCACTAGCGCAGAGATCCCTCAGCGATCAAGAAACGATTGAACCCCCACCGATTAATTTAAGCCAGTTAAAAACAAAAAAACCTACGGTAGCTTCAGTAGAGCTTTGGCAGAAAGCTTTATTCATAAATCACAAGACAAAGACAGTGTTGATTTGCAGTGTTCGTTAGAAAAACTTTAAACTGTTTATTGAACCCTTAATGTTTCAGGAAATTTTGTGGTTTACAGTTTTAGTTATCACCAAACCCACAAGCTGTATTTCTTCATAAAAACTCCAGAAAAGTCCAAGAATGAGACATACAAGGCAGCAAGTTAAAATAAAAACACATTACAAAGCAGTGCGGATTGTCTGTGCTGAAATCAGAGCACAAAAGCCTTGAGAGTTAGACTTGCAAGCTTATTATGCTGTTAACTCAAAGCTGAGAATTTACATCACACAGTGAGAAACGCAGTCAAACAGAGAGGCATGCACCATTACAAGCTGCAGAAGCAGAGGAGGGGGGACTACAGGGGCCAGAGCTGGGATGATAGCAGGGGGGTGATGGGTAGTGGGATGCTGTGCCGAGGATCACAAACCTGGCACGTAGAGGATGGCTTTGCCCTCGTCCATGGCGAACATGTTGGAGCCCGTGCAAACGTAGATGCCTGCATCCTCGGGCTGGACGTTCTGGATTGTCAGGATGCCGTTGAAGTCCATGGCACGATTGGGAAGTTTCCCATTACCAACTCGGGTCCATACCAGGGTATAAGCTGGTGACTGTGAAAGGGTGAGCAGACAAACACAGATGAAAAAAAGGAAAGATCACCAAGTCAAACGACAGGTGATGGTCGGCGCTACCTTGCTCTTTGCGGTGCAGATAAAGCTGACAGTAGACCCGACCCTGACTGTCTGAGATTTAGGCTCCTCGACAGTGACCTCGATAGGTTTAGATGGGCCACCTGATGAAATCCACAGTTACATCAAACTGTTTAAAAGTTCAAATAATCTAAGAACAATTTCAGACGTAACATAAGAAATAATTTTAAAAAAAGTCCAATTTTAAAAAATAAACAATTTAACACAATTCATGAATCAAACCCTTTTAGATTTCACCACTAAGAAAGCACCTCACTGCAGTCCAAGTCCATGATGAACCCAGGCAAAGATGTTCACAAGTCATTTCCTGTTTACAACACTGCATTGTAATATGCAAATCATTTATAATCCATGCCTCCCCTTCATCTGACAATATTTTGGAACAGCATTGATCTTTTACTTAAACAGAAAAACACTCTGTCCCTCTTCACTGGACTATTTCTTTACTCTCTTGAATTCTGAAAAACCTGTAGACAAACATGGATATTCATTCGGATTAGTAAATATGCTCCTAACATATAGAATAATAAGAGTACTTAATGGGTATAAAAATCCATCTGGACCCCCAGAGTTTTAAAGGGAACTTTTTTAAAACTAATATTGCAGAGTGTATTTATATATATATATAGTGTATGTATGTATATATATATATAATATAATGTACACATACATACACTATATATATGTGTGTGTGTCTGTGTGCGTATAAAAAAAACTTGAAAAGCTAGAAATGACTAATTGTGAGATCAATAGAAAAAAAATTATGTTAAACTTTCCCAATATTTTTATCTATTTCGATCAATACTTCCAGGTCTGATAAATATTAATATCAATCGGCAGCAATAACTGTAACCCTTTTTTCTGATAAACAGGCCAAGTGAAACTGTGTTGTTTATTTTGGGTCTGATTATTTAGCCCCAGTTTAATGTTTTTGGGTCACGGCAAAGTCAGCAGTTCATGTAAACAACCCACAGTGTTCAGGAAATGTCTCGTTCTTCTTTTGAACACATTCAATGAAGTCATTCTGATGCATTTAACATTATTTTTGTAAAAGATAGCAACAAGCTAACATTTATGCCACTGTGGTGCTAGCATAGATGCTAACATTTGCTTTCTTATTACAGTGACTACCATCTGTGTTTGTTTTAAAGTAGTGGATGAAGCTGGATGTGGTGGATCCAGAATCCTGGATATTCTATGTCTTTTATTTATTCATACTTTATTATTTATTCATCTGAAGATTTTAAACTTGATTGTACTAAAATACAATAAAAGGTGGGGTAGCAACAGGTGTGCTTGCACAGTCTGCCATTGTTTTTTTAATTATTTGCGTCTGCATCTGTTTGTGTGACTTTACGTCAATGTTACGTGTAGGGAAATTGATCAGATTTAGCAGACAAGCAATTAGACAGAGGAGATCAGGAAGTTAAGATTACTAATAATTGATGATTGATGGGTCTCAAATCACAAGTCTAAGTCTAGTCTGAATCATTCTATATGCGACTTAAATGTGACTCAAGTCCCAGATTTGTGTCCCCATCTCTGACTATAGGTACTGGGAAAAACACTGCCTGCAAATATAAAATTAGAGGGTCTCTCTTACACACACACACACACACACACACACACACACACACACACACACCTCTGACAACAATTTCAGCATGGCTCCTGTTGGTGCTGCGCTGGTCCTGGCAGGTGCAGATGTAAACGCCGGCATCGCTTGGCTGGACGCCGGGGAAGTACAGCTCGGCTCCTGTATGCATAGATAAGTTGTGAGCACTTTGAGTATTCAAGGAAAAAGAAACTCAAATTTAAATAAAGATTTGAAAGAACAAGTTTCAGCTTGTCTCTCCGCACCCTCGCTGCGTCGCTCTGCACTGGCGGAGATGGGCCGCCCGTCCTCTCTGGACCAGTAGAAGTAGTGTGGAGGAGATCCCGACACTTGACAGCGCAGAGTGACGATGCTGCCCTCTGACGTCACAAACCTCTCTGGATAAACTTTCACCACCAGGGAGGCTGCAGCCGCTAAATCCAAAAGTTACAACAAAATGAACAAATCTTTTACTCTGCAAATGTCAGAAAATATAGTGCGAAGTCACTTTATGGAACACTTCCTTGGCCTCCATGAGAGATGTTTCCTGTCTTTTTAAATTCAGCAGAAATATGTGTGACAGAGTGAATTTCAAGGGAAGTATCTAATCTTCTCCTGGGGAAAATCCAGATATTGTATTTTCATATTTCCATGTAACCTTACCATCACTCGGACGACACTTCACTCTCGCCTGTGGGTTGCCGACATATCCAGAAGCACAGCTAATAAAAGCAAAACATAAACAATGTTTATCTTTACATTAACTGTCGGTGAAATTCATGCTCCTGCAAAGAGATGTAGTTTTATGAATTCTGTTATGAAAATGCAGCAATTAATGCAGTAACCCTTCTGATCCACATCAGGAGAATGAACAGCGTTACCGTTCACAGTACTGGCCGGTGTATCCAGGCTGACAAGCGCTACACTGGTAGCCCCCATTACCAAGGCTCTCGCAGGTCGGAGAAAACCTGTTACATGTTACAGACAAACACAAGAGGTTGATGAACGACTAAATAAATATTAATAAAAAAAGACTCATTATCGATAATTTCAGGGCAAAATTAATTTAATGATTCAGTGTTAATCTACTGATCTGAATTAATCTAAATGAAATTGCTTTATAAGTCCAAGGGGAAAATAAAATACAATAAACTGTATTAATCCAGAGAAAAATCATAAAACAAGCCTTAGCATAATTATTTAAGTAAGCAAAAAAAAAAAAAAAAAAGTTCTTTATTAACCCTCCCCCCAAAAACAAAGAAAAGAAGAAAATAATCTAAATTCCAGAAATGAGAAGCCTGGAGCTTTTCTGTAAACAGTGGAGCAGGATACAGACTTGTCCGGAGCTATAATTGGAGATGGAATGTGAGCTCTCGGTATGTGTGCCAGGACTTACTGGTTGTCTGGGTCAGTGTGAGGGCAGGCGCATGGCTGGCAGTCCTCTGGAGTGCCAACAGTTGGATCGCCGAAGAAACCAGGGGCGCACTGCTCGCAGAGCTCGCCCTGTGTGTTATGCAGGCAGCTCTGCAAGGAGATGCACAGTGTGTTTACCCATCTGTCCATCTCCTCATCTTATCTACAGGCTAATATCTGTCACACACTCATCCCACGATTCATACCGTGCAGATCCCGGTCTCAGGGTGGCAGGAGTCAGAGTGGCCGTTGCACTCACAGAGCTCACAGTGTCCCAGGTATAAGCCTCCTACTGTGCGAGTGTATCCAGATAAACAATCCTAAAAGCAACGTGAAGTAATTTAGGCAAAGATTTTTATAGCAAGATGATCAATGCTGTGCAGAATTTAAAAATGGATCCATGTAGCTTCCATTGACCTCAACAACTCAGAAAGGAATGAATAATAACCTGGCAGGAGAGCCCCTGGTACCCAGGAGGGCAGCGGCACTGCTCCACCTCGACGGCCTGGGCCAGACCAGTGTAGTTAGGCACAGCGATCTCCATGCTGACGTCATAGATGCTGGAGGAGAGCATTTCAGTAGAGTAGGTGGCTCGAATCAGGATATCATCAAGATCAGCCAAAACCATCATCAGGTGCTCTCGGTTGGCAGGCATGCCATCAGTCCGGCGCCAATGTTCCTATAAAACAGAACAATGGATTAAAAAACTTGCATCAATCTAAACAATCAGGAATTCTGCCTTTTTGGTTTTCTTGCTTCAGGTAATCAAATCAAATCAAATCAAGTTTATTTGTATAGCCCTATATCACAACAAAGTTGTCTCAGAGGACTTTACAGAAAGAGGTGTAAAAAGAAAGAGGTACAAGATTTAGCATTTACCACTTGGTACTTTTGGAGCACATGCAGCCAGATCCAGAAATATTCAGACAGTAACACTGTTTTTATGATTTGGTTCTCTACATGCCACCACATTGGATCCGCTCTGGATTATCCACTTACCTTTGCTCCCTTAAAAAAGGAGTAGCGACATATTAAAGACCTGTGAATCTTAAACTCTTCCTCCAGTTTGGATGTGAATACCATCAAATAAAAAATGAAAGTCTAAAATTGGATAAATAACTGTATCTTAACTGTATCTTGTGTCCAAATATACAAGAATCTGACTGAACAGAAGGCTGCTTCATAACAGCTAAATAACATACAGCCTGTCACAGTACATTTCTTTGCATTTAGTGTGCAGCCGTTAAAAAGGAAGTGTGACCTTTATCAGGTTTGTGTGATCACGCAACACCCACCTCTTTGAAGATAAACTCATAACTGTTGGTCTTTCTGCCCACATCTGTCCTCTTCCATGGGTGCATGGCTATCAAGGTGATGTCGTTACCCTACAGCAGCAACACAGGCAGCTGAGTAAATCCAATAAATAAACTTAGCTGTGATGAAAAAAAAAAATAAAATACTATAAATAAAAAAAAAAAGAGGAATTCTCACGATAATCTGGACATCAACTTCATCGATCAACGATCCTCCAAAGGAACCAGGGACGTAGGAGATGGTATATTTAAGTTTACCACCATAAGAACCAACCTAAAAAGAATAAAAGTGAATAAATTAGTGTGAAATTAGCTAGATGAAGCAACACTAATGCAGTGGTGTCATTTTATTTATTTACTTATAAAAAAAAAGCAGCCCTTTAAGTTTTGGGGAGTTTTTAGAGATCAGGATATACCGACTTGTTCATCTCTTATGAGGCCACAGCTAGATGACCATGCACCTGAACATCTCCACAGCACTTCTTTAAAAGCAACATTTATCAGAGGAAAAACTCCTGAGTTATATTTGAGTGTCTGAAGTGACTTCTAATTAAAAAACACACCCTGTGAGCATGTCTGGATACATCGATCTACATCGATGCAGGATTCGATATGAATGGAAGTGATTGTGTTAAATAAGTGTGTGATGCCGTCAAATATCAGTAGCTGAATCCTGAATTGGATGGATTCCAAATCATATCACGGCAGAATTTGTGAAATCAACAAACATGGAATCGTTATCCACTAAATCAATATATCGTATCGTGTATCGTATCGGCCACAGTTCCAGGCTACAGTAGAATCATCCAGCCTCTCTAACCAGGGTTCGAATTACGGGGAGCTAAGGGGGGCTTGGCTCCCCTGATAGGCACAGGAGCTCCCCTAAAGACATTCAGCTGATACTTTGAGGGGGAACACTAAAGACAGGAGCTACATTTAATTTTTCAAAACAGTTCCTGATGCACCTTCAAAAGAATAGCATTAATTTCTCAGCTTTGTGTTTTATTTATTTATAACTTAATTAATTAAATCCTCCAAATGACGCAGGTGATCCGTTCTGTTTAATTCAGCACCGTGGACAGCAGCGCTGTTTGTAGCGTGCTGTGAGTGTCATTACAAAAAACACTTCATATGCTTTCTTTCTTTTCCGTCCCTGTTTCTGATTAAATAAGCTGCATACTACGTGCACTAATATATATGCACCTGCACATGATGTGCAAAGTCACAGTGCACGCCCGACAAAGGCTACCCCAAAAGCCCCTGTGTAATTAGAGCCCTGTCTCTAACTTTAATTACTTCACATTTGACTCCATTCTTTGTGATTTAGAGGCAAGTTAGGACTTCAAAATGCAATCAAGCTCAAGAGATAAAACTCTTGCCATAGACATGTTGAAGTGGGATATGATATTGTGCAGCTTCTTTGCTGCATGTTATGCTTTAAGCTGGAGAACGTTCTTTGTTTTAATATTGTTTCAATCTTTTAATATTGTTGGGCATTATGTATTGAGTTTTTCGGTGCAACATTATTTGATCTCAAGCATCTGCCTGGTAAAACAAAAGGTTTAATAATATATTTCATACTGACCTTTCCTCAAGCTGACCAAACCGCCTCAACAATGTCAAATAGTTACAAAAGCTGCTCGCTAAGGGCGAAATTCCCTGAAATGACCATGACCAAGGAGAAAGAAGAAAATCCAGATAACTGATTGGCCAGGACCGACACCAGCTCGTTCACCGCAAGTAAATCATGAAGCAGAAACAAATTTATTGAATTTTTGAGTTCCTGTTTTTACTTTGGTGTTCAAACCTCATGCAGTTTTCACCAGAATCTATCCAGCATCAGCAGCAGGAGAGGCTGCGAGTTATCTGACAAGTTTCACTACATCCCGTCCTGCGTCCCTTCCTCTCTTCCGACCACTGGATGGTCTGTTTGCTTTCACACTGTCAGCGCACCAGACCAGAGTTCACTTGCAAGTAGACCATGACCCCTGGTTTTCAACCAGACCAGAGTTCAGTCCTGTGCTCTGTATTAGAGTCCGAAGGAGCGTTTCAGAGTTAATTTAAAAGGGATCGAACAGCACCAGTGTGGATATGGATCCTTTTCTTCGCCTAAAAATAACATATGAATGATTTTACTTTTACTCTGTGAGCTACCTTTCTGGGGAAATATCTAAAAATTACACCAGAGTGGATAAAAGCCTGACTTCCAAGGGTTAGATTTCCAACCCAGATTTTCCCGGTTTGGAGTATCAATAAGGGCATATAGGTGCACAACACCGCACCTTGTCGTTACATGCAAAGATACATCTTGGAAAATGGTTAAAAAACTGCCCATATTAACAATTCTTAACATTGGGATGATAATGAAGTCAAGAGTTTAGTGAACTCATTTGTGATGGAGCTATGACGCGATACATCCATCCCAGCACAATACTGTGTACTATGTAATGTGGCATTTTATGCCAAATGGCTCTGTATATCTGTGGTATTTGGGCCACAGCTTGTCAAACAAAATTTTGTAAACTTGTAGGAAAAAAAGGCACAAAAGGCCTTCTGATGCTTCGTCCTGCGTTTCAAACTAATCAGGGATTAAACACAGTTTGTGTTTAAAATTGTATGTGTCACAATTAGTGTATATGGAGTTATGAACATCAACATTTCATATGACAACATGACATGACATAAGGCCTCTACTCTTTTTAAACAGAGGAGGAATGTACTGGGTTGGTTAAGTAAACAGGATGAATGAACAGGTAAAAGACCAGACAGAAGGGAGGAAACTGATGGAAGCAGTGTTTTTGCGACCTCTGAGGGGGTCGACCAAGACTCGGGTGTTGGAGCTCCACCCCTGTAGTTTTAAAAATTACCTTATCCCCCGTGAACTGTCCCGGAAGCTGCCAGTATAGCACATCATCCTGCTGAGAGTTGAACCCTTTGTAGACCAAAGCGTACTGAGAGGTGAAAAGGGGAAGGAGAGGTGAGAGACAGGAGGCTACAGACAGAGAGAAAGGCAGCGAGGCAAAATGGCGAGCTAGAGGAAGTCTGATGAGTGTGACATGCAAGTCTTTAACTACCTGCTTTCTACTGTGTCTTGTCTGACAAGTAAAACAGAAACCTCTGCTGCCAGTAATGTAAAAATAACAGCTTAGGATGCAAGTTTGAGGCAGACAACAGTATAATGACAGCTCTGTAAAAACCAGTGTTACTAAAGTGATTACAGGCTAATACATGACAGCAAACAGGTGCAGCTTTATGCTTAACACCACCTACACCATTGGAGAAATCTTATTAGTAAGCCCTTCTTTTTTAATTTAGTTAATCATCATTTTACTCTGCTGACTACTCCAAGGTCTGACTAAACATTAACATCTAAGGACAAACTAAGAAAACCGATCCCAGTCATGCTTCTGTCTACCTGGCTGCTGTTCCCAGAAGCATGAGCTGTCTCATTTACTGCATTCTTGCTCTAAAAGGATCAGATCCCAAAGAGAAAAGCAAGAAGTCACTTATGACCAAGAAACAACAATACTTTGAAACTGTACACCCCACCTTTCACAGACTAACAGAGAGTACCTTCAGACGAGGAGCATGGCCAGGGGAGTAAGGTTGAGGCCGGGTTGGTCTAACAGAAGAGGAGATACTAGATGGAGGAGAGGGGGGACTAAGGGTGTGTAAAGACCATTTAGAAGAAGCAGAAGAAGAAGCGGTTGGGCCCCGGGAAGAGGAAAAGGAAGAGGATTTAGAGGAGAATGGATGGGAAGCAGCTCGCCCACTGGAGAAATTTGACAGAAGTGCCCAGACTGAAGCATCCAGCTGTCTGACATCACCCTGGGGAGGTAGGGCACCAGAGATGGAGAAGAAAGGCAACCATAGCAACAGGATGTCAATGGCTGAGTCAGATAAATTAGTCCTTTCTCTAAAGGCTGTTACATACAGCGAGAAGCAAGTACTTTTTTCTTCTTCTCAAGGCCACAGGAACAAAATGATGTAATTTTGATCTTGCGGAGGTGGGTGCAGCTTGATGCAGTGTCGCCATATTGGATGGGCGTTCGTTTAGGCTAGCTTCGAAACTTACCAGAGTCACGACAGTAACAGCAACTAAGCCTGTACGTTGTACAGCTTACGGTTGCAATAACTAGCGCAATAGTGAAAGCCGATCGCGTGGCATTACCTTTCGCAAGTTAGATTTTTTTTACCATCAGTTCTTTCTGCATGTCCAAGAATTATTGATTTATTGTGTATTACATAACATATAATATAAATATTATAAGTGTACTTACTTACCCTCAAAAGATATATATTTAATTTTTTATTTATTTATTGTTTTTTAGGAGGTTGGAATAACAATCCCACTGGAGGCCAGTCTGATGGTTAATTGTGGTGTCACACCAAGTGGGTCAGGCAATGTGGCAGCACAAGATGAGACTGTCCCGATCAGCTGCAGACATACACTCTGCTTTAATGGCAAAAAAAAGCTTTTCTATTTCAAGGGTTTTAGTGTGTGCATGCGTCTGTGCGTGCGTGTGCATGTAACAGATAATTCAAACGATCAAACTTGTTTATTTAAGTGTCAATTAATTTATAAATAAAGTTCAATTGATTGATTGATTTGTACTTGTATTAATATTTTGCCATGTCTCTGTTAAAGAGCATAATAAAAATGATTTCAGCATGAAAGCAGGTATTTTTAATGTGTGACCTGGACCATAACTACATCTCTGCTGTTCGTAACAAACCAAACCGTAAGAAAATTGGATAAAAATTCGCAGATTTGTGATGATTGTAGTTGGGCATACACCTTAGAAATAAATCCATTGGAGGCGCATGGGACACCCATCCAAGATGGCGGCTGCGTTAATCGTCAGCTCCGATAGACAGCATCAATCTATGAGGAGGAGACTATGTATTTATGTCTATGCCTTCCAGCTGGGTCCTTAGACAAGACCCTTAATACTACTGCCTAACCATTGAATAAAAGCGTCTGCTAGATGACTGTAATGTAATGTAGCTTACAGCTTGTCCCCGGCACATCATCTGTGTTAACGTGGAAAAAAATAACGCAGAAAGTTGTGGCTTTTATATTTCCCCTGATGCTGAACGGTTAGTTTTAATGAGTAGCTGATTGAGGTGGTGAGAAAGTATGAACATTTATACATGTGGCATTTAAAGACACGGACACCGCCGCGTGCACCATCTCACCCTGCCACAGACAAAGTTTCTCATTAAATATGAAATAACCGGGTTAATTGTTCATTGCACTTAAAAGCACAGACAGCCCCCCTGCAGTAGTCCCCGCCCAATCGCGGACAAAGCTTCTCGTGGAGTTTGCACTGACCGGACAAATACGAACATGAACAGCATCTTGTTCATGCAGCCTCGAGAACAAGAACAAAGTTCTCCCTTCTTGCGGAGTATTTAACAAGATTAAGAGATCACACTTAGAGACGGTGGACATGCTGTCTCATGCACACACACACACACACACAACGGCCACTTTATTAGGCTCATATACTTCCTAACAGTAATGGCTAATTAGCCATCAATTCAATACGTTTAGGAATGTGGAAATGGTCGAACGTGCATGGTTGTTGGTCCGAGTATTTACTGGGATTTTCACACACAATCTACTCAAGGGTTTACAGAGAATAGTCTGAAAAAGAGAAAACATCCAGTGAGTCTGTTGGTTGTCACAGATTCAGCAAGGGTTCTCAGCTAATTTAATTTTAAAGACAGATAAAGAGCAAGCTTTTGTTCTCAGCTGTGTTTTTATACCATGCAAGTAAATACAACTGCGTTTGTTAAAAATGGCTGTTCCAGAAATATTTTGATTGTTATGGCAGTGTACCCTGCCTTTCACCTGCTAAAATGCTGGATTAGGCTGTACCAAGCAGTACAGATAATGAATGAATGGCAGCCTTATGTTGTTGATCAAGTGACTGAATAGTTTCTGTTGTGGGTAATGAGCTAAAGATATACATGTCCGATGTTTCTTTAACTACTTTCCAGTTTTTTAATTTCATGTTTGTGTACGTAAACACGTCAATTCTCTACAAAATGATTTTTACGGAACCATCTTTTCATTAAACAAATTTGAGAAGTTGAAAATTTTCCTTAATTTGGACTTGTCATTAAGGGGTGATGCTGGGTCTCGAAGCCAGAGCAGATGAGAACCACTGCAATAGAGCCGTCATCATGGATGTGGAGCCGACAAATCTGCAGCAGCTGTGCGATGCTGTTATGTCAATATAGAGTAAAATCTCTGACAAATGTTTCCAACACCTTGTTTAGTCTAAGCCACTAAGAACTGCAGCAGTTTTGAAGAAAAAATGAGTTCAAATCTTCTACTACTAGTAAGGTTAACCTAATGAAATGACCAGTGAAAATATATTGTACAAATAATGATTTTAAATGCACTGAAAAGACAACACAGTACCCCAGTAACTTGTCTCTCTCTTTCTCACAGTTGTAAAACAAAATTGTACATCTCTTTGTGACTCACACACATGCAACTGCACACACGGTCAAATCTAACAATGTGCTCCAGAAAAACAGTGCACTTGTTTTGCGTAATAAACATGTGCGTGCTGTCTTTACTACAACAACCTTCGCTACAACGCAGTTCACACCAAGCACCTGTTTGGCTCTTTTGGATCTGTGGGTGACTTTATGTTCAGCAGCCATTAGATTCTAAATGTAAGCATCCTTCTTTAGCTGCTCTTCTCGCAAGTGTGAGTTGCTCTAGTGATGTGGATTAAAGGAAGCTCTCTGATCACTTTCCTGTTCACTGGGCTCATGGTATTTGTAAGTGTTGTTGTAGTGTTATTGAGGCAAAGTTAAACCTTATGAAGCTCTTAAATGGACCATTAATGATCAGTTTATTTGCATGGCTCGTGTGATGCGAAGCAGAAAGCTAATTCTGAGCGGACTACATGCTGACATGTCGGCGGTCGATTCTAGGAAAAACTGCAAAACTGCTTCAAATATTTCATGCTTCAAATTTAATAAAAAATACCAAAGTCAAAGCGTAATTAAAGCCACATTATTGCATGCTTTGTTTAAGAAATATAAAAGGCACGAATCAGTATGTCACATTAACGATTATTCAAAACGTAGCAGATAAGACTGTTAACATGTGATCAAACTGCAGTCACAACATGACAAGCACTGGCTGGAGTTACCGTACCTGCTCTGCTCGCTTCATACGAGCAGAGTTCGAATCTTTCTATAGAGAACGGATGGAGGGGCAAATAGAAAAAATGGAAAGCTACATTTAGTAAATGGACACTAATTTCAACATGAAAGAGATTTAGAAATGAAACCCACGTAGCAATAAGGGAAAAAAAGATTTGAAAGACAAGCAGCGGAGGAACATGAAATATGAAATATGAAAAATATGCAGGCTGGTCTACAAACGTCTGATGACGTCAACACCACCAAGGTTTTCTTGAGGCTTTAGCTGCTAGGGCTGACCGGATCGATCCAAATATTGACAGTATCGATACCTAGGCTCGTATCGATATCGTTCAATACCAGCTTGATGAGACTGCAGAGGGCTTTGGGGGCAAAAAGCTAAATGTGAATGACAATCAACCAATCAAAGGCTTTGCTTTTGTTGTTGGACTGTTAGCTTTGATTTTCTCAAACAATTGTGTGTGATTGGAGGGAAAAACAGAGTTGCTTTATTATGTTGTTGCATTGCTGATATTTTTTACATTGCTTTTTAAACAAAAAAAGCCTAAATATAAATTTCTCCATTCTGCCATTCAGTTTAATAAAAAATGTTTTATTTGACAAAAATCGTTTTACTGCGTTTGATTTTGATATTAATCATAAATAAGAATTAAAGGCAAAATCATTAAATTGTTGTGAAATTACAAGCAAAGCGTATCGGTATTTTTATCAGTATCTGCGACACTTGCCCTGGATTTATTCGTATCGGATCAATTCCAAAATTTACAGTATCGTCTAGCCTTATTGGCTGCGGCTGCTGTTTATTCTTCAGATACTGACCTTGTCTCCCTGGTAAACCCCTGGAAGCTGCCAGAAGTGAGTCTCCTGTCCCAGGTAGTCAAAGTTGCTGTAAGACAGCTGAGTGCCTTCAGTAGAAACCTCTACAGTGAAACCAGTAGAAATGCGATTGGTTCGCTGGCGGTTCACCAGAGCAAATCCCTGGAAGTTTCCTGGAGTAAAGACTGAAGACACCTGCAAGAGCAAAAACAGAAAATCCAGAACATAAATCAGTAAATCATTAAAACCTCTGTGATGAACAGAGTCTGTGACAGAGTATGGTAGACAAAAACAGAATAAAAAAGGCTAATCTATCAAACAAGAATAAGGAATTTATCCTTTACAGTTTATTATTATTTTTCTAAAGGTGTTTATTTTGTGACACTTTAGTTACTGTTGAGTTACTCTAAAGACTGTATCAGAGCACAAAAAGTAAATCTTTTTTCAACTGTAAGGATTTACAGATTAGGACAAACTAAGTGAATAAATCAAGCCTCAGATAAACAACAACACGGGACAAATCACACTGTATCAATATATATTTAACTCTGATGATGACGCAGAAAATCTAGTTACACCAATAAGTCAATAGATTGTAGAAAACCACTTTTAGCATCAAGAAACTGAAGTAATCTTTTTCTTTTTGACATTATCATTCTCTCACATCATCCCGGAGGAATACTGGTATCCAGGTCCTGTGGCTGGAAAACAAGCCCAAATCATCAGCCCTCCACCCCCGTGCTTTACAGTTGCTTCTGTCCATTACAACCAAACAGCTCCACTTTGGTCGTGTTTGTCCAAAGGACATTATTCCGAAAGTCTTATAGTTTGTTAAGGTGCAACTTTGCAAACCTAAGCTGTGCTGCCATGTTTGTTTGTTTTCTTTTGGAGGAAATAAGCTTGATCAAGACTTGTTTGAACTGAGAAGGTTGTTGGTGCCTCTCTCCCCTCCCTGTTAAACATCTACACCCATCACCTCACCCGTAAAGCTTCTGTATGGCGGGAGACCCCCTCCCACCCATCACACAGTTTCTTCTGCCTGCTGACATCAAGAAGGAGACTGCAGAGCCTGCAGGCAAGGACCAGCACACTGAGGGACAGCTTCATCCATCAGGCTGCCCCACTTCCACACACACCCTTATACACCCGCCCATCAACATACATTGCACTGACTGTAATTTGCCTTGTCTATTTATCAGCTTTATTTACTTAGTTATAGTACGTGTTTTGTTTTTTTGGTCATCACACGAAGGTTTGAGAAAACCATAATATCAATTCTCTGTTTGTCCTGTACATGCTGCAGAATTGACAATAAAGCTGACTTTGACTTTGAAGTTGCTTTAAGAGATTTTCTTTTGTGTGTGTTCATGTTCATGAAACAGAGGCAGATGCATAAAACATCGATTCATAAAATTATACAAAGTAAATTCCATGCATACAGGTTTCTAGCAAAGGCTAATTCGCAACTTCTGTCCCTGGTTGGACTTCCAGAATGAAACCCGACAAAACAGTATTGAGTTGAAAATACTATACTATACTATACTACTACAAAGACATACAATAAGATCAGCCTTTACAATAAAATGTAAGATCTTGGGTAAAATACTTCCAGCACATTACTAGTTAGAATTGGAGATATTTTAGACTTTTCCTCAGCCTGATCTCACTGGCTCAGAAATATTTATAGCTGCTATGATGGAGGAAAATTTAGATTTCCCTGATGCCAGACCACACATCTTTTCTCCAAGAAGCAACTTGCTGATCTTTGCTACTGCACTGCTGACGATTAGAAATAAGTTATTCCTGATCCATGAACCACTAGATGGTTCAGTCCATCACATGCCATCTAAAGCCTTACCGTGTCTCTATAGTACGTAGAGCTGGAGCACTGCTGAGTGACACCCATACAGAAACAGGACGTGCAGCCATCTTTGCTCCTCTGTTGAAGATTAAAGGCCCCGGGCTTACAGGTGGAGCAAGATGGGCCCTCAACTTTTCTCTGCAACGAAGACAAGACAATGTATGCTAGGACACCTGTGAGATGGAGCTGAGAGAAAACAAAAAGTCAGTTTGTTTCATCACCTTGCAATGGCACACACCACCATGGCAGCCTTCGCTTCCTTTGTTGTCACAGTTATAGCAGTTACCTGTACCGAGACAGCAGAGGAGGCGGTTACTGTATGTAGCAGCTGCCTGCTGACAGGCATTTAGTTCAGTTCATTAAATAAAGGATAAGCATTTGGTCTATTGTCCTGGACCAAAATGGAGAATTTACCATTGACTTCATTGCCAACAGTGCAGCTTTGTCCAAGCCGTGGGTTGCCAGTGTATCCAGGAGCACATCTAAAATTAAAGTAGACTGTGTTAAAGTCAATATTTCCATTTTTTATCAAAAGAAAAATAAGACTAAAAGCTGGGAATACTGACAACTTTGATAAATCTTGTGTTCTTAACCTGAACATATTAAAAGACTGAGTGACTCCGACAGGAATCATCATTCTGTTATTTCATCCAGCAAGTATACGTATCTACCCTTAACACTAGTTTAAATTCACATTAACTAAAAATCCGACTTTCAGCAGCTTTTATTGAGAAAAAAACCCACAAAGCTCATTGAAGACTGCTTGTGCTGGAGATGGATGAAGCGTTGAGCTTGCTAAGACATTCAACATGTGGCAGATGTTGATCCCATCTCTTGTTTGAGTGTTGCACAGATGAAAAGAAATTCAGAAAAACATCAGCAGTATAAAAAATAAAAATAAATAAATACACAACTGGCTGCAGAACAATCAAAGCAGAGCGAAGGACAGATTATACGATGAGCTGCAGGTTGAAGAGCTACGAAAGTAGAAAAGGGAACGGCAACTCTGATGTTTTGATTTAGCAAAGCGATGCACCAACAACCCAAGCAATCAATGCCACTGCCACCAGAGAGGCCAGTGCAACCCCAGATCTGTCATGAAGGACAGTCTCAGTCTTTCTTACCTCACCTGTACTCTGCCAGGTCCACAGGTCAACAGCCAACAATGAGGACTTCCATGCTATGAACTTGCTTTGGGAAACTCTATTAAAGCTATCTAAGATTGCTAGCTCAGCATTTCCAAGTCAGTGTTTTGTAGATGTAACAAGAGAGATTATTCCCAGGGAGCTAGAGAATACATCAGAACTCATGTGGGGTCATGAAAATAAAAATAGGCTAAAAAAAAGCTCATTAAAATGACAGTGAAATCTTACATGACATTTAAAAATTCTATACTGTTACATTTTCATGGTCTGCAGAGGATGAACCCACTTTGCTTTGGCACACTATGAGATTTCTGGTAGTGTGACACATGCATCTGACAAATAATATAGAGAAACAGCATTTTTGTTACAACCACAAGCAGAAATAATAAAAAGTGTATTCCATTCACAAACATGAGTAATAACCTATACAATGCAAGACCTCTGCAAGGATGTAAAACCAGGGCTCTCAGCTAAATGCTAACACGCTCACAATGGCAAATCTCACAGCTTGGATTTAGTCACCATAGCAGACTAATGTACAGTTTAATCTGATGATGGTCCTTGATGAAAAGTCAGGGGATTATCTAGAGAGTAATGAGAACATTGCAGGAAAATATCAAGACAATCCAACATACGTATGTTAAGACTTTTCATTCCGAAACCATGAATGTCAACCTTTGATGATGCTGGAGGAAAAGTCACGAGATCACTCATGTCAGTGGGCTACATCCTCCAGGGAACACAAATTTTAATCCATGAAATAGTTATTAACATATCTCAGTCTGGACCAGCAGTGCCATTCTAGCTCAATAACAGAGAAAGATGTTGTAGCTTCTCACACTTTTTACACTAATTATTGTAATTAACAATGGAACATAATGGACTACAAGGACAAAGCATAAACCATAATATACTGGGCAGATTTGGGTTTAATTGGATCATAATAAACTAAATTGGATAATAACTGCCTATCCCAGCCTATCTGCTGGGATAGGCTCCAGCTCACCCCGCGACCCCTAATAGGAACAAGCGGTACAGATAATGACAAAACATGACAAAATAACTGGATTACAATAAATGCATTATTATTGTTTTTATAATACCTCTCCTCACCTCTCCACACATATTATTTTTAAATTGTTACTAATAAAATAAACTGAACTAAAGTTGTGGGTATTGTTTTCTGCAAATGGTTGGTTCTTTATTCTTAAAATCTACAACTAATACTTATTAAAACAATAAAAGGTCCTAGGACTATTAACATAAGTGTTCCTTTAAAAGTCTGCATCTCTACTTTGAACCTTCATACAGCGAGTTGAAAGCACCCTTTTTTAGTAGGCTACATCTAGTACATACAGGTAACAGGTGGATTATTCAGCAGCAGCACATTTCAAACACACATGTTGCCTTGTGCTTGTGATTTCAGTGCAAGGTGGAGACATAAAGGGGCTTTTATAAACAGTGGATATAAAAATAAAGCATAGAATGTCAGGTTTTTCTGATGTTAAAAATGAAACCAGAACAAATAATTTGAAACTTTTCCACCTTTAATGTGACCTATAATCTGTTCTACTGTATTAATATGAAAATATTCATATGAAAAATGTGTTAAGGGAAAAAACGTGATAATACAATAACCTGGCTTTAAAAGTGTGAACACTATTAAACTGATACTAATAATGTCAAGTCAAACACATGTCCCACTCTTGTTCTATTAACCCTGAAACTGCAAGTCACTATTGGCTATTTTTGTGTGTAAAAATGCATGAAGTTCAACAAGCTTTTAATCATAGTCAATATACGGACATTATTTTTTAAGACAGCTTCAGTTGTCAGATTATGAGGCTAAGATGATTGTATCGATAGCTATAACACCATAAAACCGGCGCCACCATACGTTAACTTCTTCTTGGTTTTATTCCAGCCATAGAGGAGCATTATTTTTCTACTTTTCAGACAGACATAGAACTTTCTGCTCACTTGTTGATCTTTGGCTGCTCCTGATCTGATTGGTGGAAAGTTTGACAGGAAGCGGCTTCATTTTTGGGTCAAACTAGAGGTCTCTTAGCGAGACAGCCGAGTAATCATGGATCACCACTCATTGTAGGTTTACTATAACGAGTTTCTGGATAAACACTACATTTTGCAGCTGGATTATAAACCCCCAGGATGATATATAAATGCCTGGAAAACCTCTGTAGATCACCTGAAGGGTAAGCTATAAATCACAATTTACCCCACAGAGTTACACATTACCGTTCCTGAGAAATTTCTAACAATAGAAGTGGTAGCGCTTAGGAGCGCCACCGATCTGGTGGAGTTTAAGGGTCAGGGCTTAATTTGAGCCGGATTTAGCCGGAACGCGTTCCGGCATCTCTGAAGTTGGATCCGGAACCCATTTTATTGGATCCACCACTAATGCCACTATAAAAATTTTTTTGCCTAAATAAAAAATTTTATATAAATGTTTGTTTGGTGTTTAGAATAGTTTTCTGTTTTGTTACTGTATATTCCCCGTTGAGGTTACACAAAAATACTTGTGTTTGCATAATTTAGAGGTTTTCTAAGGTGAATTTAGGCCACAGAAACGGAGGGAAGGCGAGGATCAGGTTACACTGGCACCAGTGATTATGAGATCGCAGTTAGCTTCACTCTGATGAAAAACCTTTATAGTCTGAAGAATGCTTTTATTATTGCTGTTATAAAAGAAATGTCACGGTTTCGGTCTAGTTTTAATTATGTTTAATCTTTTTAAATTTGGCACCCAGTAAACGCTGATGGGGTGGTCATGCTTTGTTTTTTGTTTTTTTTTGTCAGGCCAGCATTCGGAAATTAAAATAAATATTGCCCCGTTATGCACACAGTGATGTTTGGATTTACTTAAAGGGGTTAGTCCTTGGCCGTGTTTGTGTGTGTGCGTTTTGTTACTTCGAGGGGGAGGGGTGGGGGGGGGGGGGGGGGGGGGGGGGGGGGGGGGGGGGGGGGGG
>JBAMHW010000015.1:4426441-4443500 GCA_037177495.1 Rhadinocentrus ornatus | reverse complement strand
AAGATTGTCCCTTTATGCAAACAGTGGGGTTTGGAGTTGATTAAAGGGGTTGGGTCTTGGTCGTGGTTGGGGGTGGGTGTTTTGGTGTTTTGAGACTCCCTTTTGGGTCCCCCCCCCCCCCCCCCCATTCCCGCTTTACTCCCGCTTTACAAATTAAGCACTGTTAAGGGTTAAAGCTTATTTATTGTGGTTTCATTTTGCAGACATGACAAACACCTGGCATTTTAACAGGGGATTTTACCCTTTTTATATCTACTGCAGGATGTAGTGGGTGTTCCACTTCACTTCCAAACTCTTTCCTGTCTATATGTGGCGCACCTTGGGAATGAATCTATCCTCTTGATTGAGTCTTTGTGTGAGTCTTCCCAACACTCAGCCAAAAAGAGACAATAAGATGGTTCTGGATGAGCCTGCACCCTTTTAGCTGCTCATCTTGTCAGTAAAAGGAATGCACTCATGTCTGGAAAAACTAGCGCCTACCCATTTGTTTTTGGTTGTGATCAATGATAAAAACCGATCTCTTCGTTACATAATTTTTTAACAATTCTGTCAATATGCTGTTTGTTCCTGCATCAAAATTAACACAAAACGTTTAAAAATATTCCTTCATTAAGCTCCACTGGTGTGGTTGTAACATAACTACATACCAGAGCACCAGGATCAATAGATGAACGGACTAATAATTGGAAAAAGAGTAAAATACTGAGACATTTTCCTAGTTATCTGGGATAATTTTAAAAGGGATGGCTAGTTTTCCCAACACAATATAAAGAGAACCTTCCTGATTCTTATTCTGCTTTGCATTGAAGAGACTCAGCAGGTCCACAGCACCAGAATTAGAGTTTTTCTTTTTATTCTTTTTTGTTGCTTTCTTCACAGAGGTGGTTTTCTTGGGAGATGAAGTCTTTCTTGTTGCATTGATCTTAGGAGGACCCGTCCTTTCAATTGTAGCTTTAGCTTTTCTGACAGTGGCGGTCTTAGTTGGCTTTGTGGTTGTGTGCTCAGAGTTTCCCTTGAGAGGCTTTAACGATTTCTTTGAATTGCTTTGAGCTTTCTTTTGAACAGGTGCATTAGATCGAAATGCCTTGTTATGCTCAGTGAAAACTGGTGCAGAATGCTTTTCATGGGCCTGGTCAGACTGTTTATGCAGCTGACTGGTCCCAGCAGGCTTTGGTTTGTGAGATGGTGGCTCCACTTGAAATTTTGTGATTGTTGCCTCCTGTTTTTCTTGATCAGTATTTGTTTGCATTGGCTTTGAAATGTGTTTAGCCGTAACAGAAGACCTCCTACCCTGTGGCCTTTTTGTTTCAGGCTGCGCTGTAGTTTGCAATGTAAACTTTGGAACAGTTTTAGGTTTAATCAGGGTGGTCTTCGGTTTGGTTCTTGGCCATGCAGCTTGTAGTTTTGTTGCATCTTTTACTGGCTTAGTGGTGGCTACTGATTTAACTCTTTGATCTTTCTCAGAGGAAGATATTTTGATGCGTTTGTTGGCGTCGACACCAGGGGTAGTTATGCTTTGGGAAACTGTGGCTCTACTTTTAGGGTTATCCAGTGTTGTTGTTTTCAGTGTTGGCTTTGACGTGACATTACTTTGGGATGATTGTGAGACTGTTGACGGGTTTGAAGCATGTTTTATGGACTTAGTAGTGGCTACTGATTTAACTCTTCGATCTTTCTCAGGGGCGATGACAGCTGGAGTGGGTATTCGTTGAGAGACTGTGACTCTGCCTTTAGGTTTATCCAGGTTTGTCTTTGGTTTGATTGCAGGCTTCAATGCTATGCTACTATTGGACAATCTTGTTATCGCATGTGGTTTTGTAGCATTTTTCAATGACTTAGTGGTGCCTGCTGATTTGCCTTTTCTATCTCCATGAGAAGCAGAGACATGGGCATGTTTCTTTGCAGGGAGACCTGGGGTAGGTATGCTTTGGGGAACTGTGGCTCTGCTGGTCAGTGGTGCTTCTGTAGGTCCAAACTTGATCAGAGGGGGAGCTGTTGAGAACAATGGGACAGTAGTGATTGTGGTGAGTGGAGGTGGAAGCCTCTTTTCTTTGGTTGAACGTGAGATGTGTCTTGAACGTTTCATTTTGTTCATCTCTTGTGCTAGAGTCATAAATCCATCAATTAAAATCTCCAGCCTTCCCTCCAGCCTGCTAAGACGAGCCTCCATCTTGTTGTAGCTCCTCTCTAGCTCAGTAATCTTCTTGTCTTTCTGTCCGGCCGAATGGACGGCGATAAGCTCTTTTAGGTGGGAGCTGAGAAGATCCTGCTGGTCTTCCATACTGTGAATGCTTTCCTTCATATCCAGCGTGTTGCTTTCTAGCATGCTCAAGCGCTGGTTAAAGGTGTTCAGGTGAATCCGGACCAGGTGTTGAAAGCTGGAGTGTCTGATTTGTGGGCTGGGTGTGAAGCGTGGTGGAAGTCTGGATGCTGATCTCTTGGGAGTGACGGAGACGACATCAACCCCAATGGTTTTAGTAGATTTTATAGTGTGATGGTGAGATGCAGTTGACAGTAGGGCCTTAGTAGGGAGGACAATTGTTCCTACTGTGGTAAGAGGCTTTGGATCATCAATACGATCATCATCGCCATCATCATCATCACCACTGCCATAGGGTTGTATCACTCTTTCCCAGCGGAAATTCAA
Organism: Rhadinocentrus ornatus; assembly: GCA_037177495.1. Classification (NCBI taxonomy): domain Eukaryota; kingdom Metazoa; phylum Chordata; class Actinopteri; order Atheriniformes; family Melanotaeniidae; genus Rhadinocentrus; species Rhadinocentrus ornatus. The sequence goes on along the minus strand of JBAMHW010000015.1, from coordinate 4,440,853 downwards.
TACTGGTACAGCTCCACATCCTACAGGCAGGAAACCATCAGTGTGCTCTTCCAGGAAGGGGTCCCCACAACTGTCAGCAGGCAACATTTCTTCTCTTAATATCAAAACAGTAAAATCATGTTTGATGCAGGCAGAGACGTCAGGTCACAATGAACGACTTAAACCCAAGTTACCCTCTCATCTTTGCCCTCCTTGTGGCAAAGATCCATCAACCAGACAGGAGTCCTCATAAATGCCACATTTACATTTATGACCCAGAAGATACATTTGGTCTGCACGCAGACAGAATTCACACCTTATAATCTCACTACCAGCAAAGCACAAAGCTGAAGCAAAAAGTGGCGTGGTCTGACAAAGGCTGTTGGAGGTAAAGGACAGAAGAAAGCACAAGTCAGATTTAAAGCCAAGAAAATCTATTTTCCACAAACAATAAAATGTGATTAATGATGTTCTAAATACCACCAAAGGTCCCTCATCTAACAGCAAAGACACACCAGAAATAATCTGACATTTTCCAAACGGATACATAAAAAACACACAATCCTATACACCCATGGATACAGAAAAATGGGCGTGGTACAAAACTTCAGAGATTGGGTTGCACAAATCTGCAACTCCCATCCCTCTTCTGACACCATTCAATCCCTACTGCTGTGAAGAGCAAGACATGCCGTATCCCTTTCCTGTGGATGAAACCAGTGGGTGCCAATGCCAGCCCCTGCTAACCCTGCTGCCGGCCAGCCAGCTAACCCAAGGCACTGAGCAGAGAAAAGCTGAAAAAGAGGAAAGACGGAGAGGCGAACGAAAAAGAAGAGCGCAGCATACCTTTCGCATCGCCGGCCAGTGAATCCAGGAGGACAGTTGTCACAAGTTGGCTGACCATCTGAGTCCAAAAAGCAGGTTGAAGAGAATCTGAGTGGAAAGAAAGAGATCTTAAGGATCCTCCTTTTAACTTTGACAAAATACACTGCCGCCCAAACCAAAGTCACCACCTGGATTTAACTAGGCAAATAGGTAAGAGCCTCCTGTTGGACTGATGGAGTGAGCAGCTTTTAATGTCCTAAAAGATGTTCATCTGTTTCAGAAGGGTCAAATTACTGGCAACAAACAAAGAAAACAAGGAGATGCTAAAATTTGTAGAACTGGGTGAAGAACTGTCACATTATTAAAACCGGATAGTGGGGAACCATCATCTTCCAGATCTGGAGTTGCTGCAGTTGGTCAGGTCTAGGTTTAGCAAGCTTATGTGTCCAAAGAATGAGGTCAGCTAACTACCTGGATATACTGAATGAGCAGGTTATTCAATCTTCCCTGATGGCACGACCATATTCCAAGATGCCAATGCCAGGATTCATGGGGATCAGATTGCGAAAAAATGGTTCAGGGAGCATTAGACAACATTTTCACACAATGACTGGGCACCACAGAGTCCAGACCTGAACCCCGCTTTGGGATGTGCTGGATCAGCACTACAAGGTCTTGGAGAAAAAAATAATGTAACCAACGATGCCGTGGCGGATGCTGCTGTAATAAAAGCTAAAGGTGGTCCAACAAAATATTAGAGCTTGTGACTTTTTCTGGACGGGCAGTGTACTAAATAGAGCAGTTAAATAAAATAAACAGCATTAATAAAAAGTCAAACTGAAATGATTATTACTGGTTGCTGGAAGTGATTCCAGGACAGGGGCAGGGCTGACAGGCCTGAGAACCGCCCGTTACAGGGTCTCCATAGAAACCAGGCTGACAGCGCTCACATCTTGACCCAGCAGTGTTATGAAGACATTGCTTTAGGAAACACACACACACAAAAAAAAAAGAAGATGAGAAACATGGAACAATTGAGCTCAGCGCTCGTGTTTTCACATGTTGGGATAAACCCAGAAATCATTAGCACATTCCACTGGAGACATCAAAGCAGCTTCTGCAGTGAAGAAAACTTCAGAGAGAGGAGGAGCAGCGCAGGACCTACCAGACACCTGCCGGTGTCCAGGTCACAGCCGCTGGCGTGGCCGTTGCAATCACACCTCTCACATGTGCCCAGGTAAAGGCCAGAGGTGGTCCGGGTGTAACCTTCATCGCATTCCTGTAACAGCAGGGAAAAACACCCGAGGTGTGAAACGTGTGAGGACAAAGAGGAGCACGGCTTTGTTCCACTGCAGCACTCAGACACTGTAATTATCATCAAGGACAAATGGAAAATGTTGGAGGCTTCATGCTCAGGCACATTTGTGATTAACTTTCATTCTTTCTTCCTTTTTGTTTTTTAATTACAGTATAAATTAAGTTAATAAAAGTTACCAAACACAGATCAGACACAACCTTTAAAACCCATGGGGGTGTCATGATTAGCTGACTTCACATGCTACAATTAACTCATCAAAGTTTCCTCAATATCATCACTTTCCATAAAAGATTGGGCCTGAACCACACCAGATCAGTGTAATTCACGCAGGGAACAAAAAAGTTATGTAATATCCGAGTGTTGCCACTTGTGTTTCTTTGCTTTTGTTTTGTGTGTGTTAAAGTGGGAAAGCATAGTAGAGGAAGAGTTATTCCCTCTAAAACAAACATCAAGGTATCTTTTTTTAGATTTATTTGGTTACAGAAAAATATGACCAAGGTGTCATCGTGGTTGATGCGCCAGCCTCAACATGCCACCAAAACATCGCAGAAAAAGGGGAAAATACATCGAAAATGTTTCACCAGCTGCAGGATAACCACCCGGCTTTGTACGCTAATGTAAAAGTAAACATACAGTAACTTGGTTAACTAATTTTAATGGAGGATAGTTTCTCTATGTAAACAAAACAGACTAAGTGTGAAGTTAAAGGTGCAATGGTCTGGAGAGGAAACCATATTTTAATGTCAGATATATGGTATTGTTTTGTTTTATTTTCCCTGTTACATTAATATTTGTGTTTTGAACAGCAGCTATTTTGTTAAAAGACAACTGGAAGTCACTAATTACTGTTACCTAGCATGTATGTTGGCATCAAAAGATAGAAATCTTAAAGACCTATAAGGAGTGTTTAGGTGATTTTACACATTTATAGTGTGAAATTATTTAATGCAAAATAATCATGATAATGGCAAAATTGTGATTATTTCGATAATAATAATATTTTCTTATTTATTTATTCTTTTATTAAAAAACTAAATTTTTTAAACTAATCTGGCGTCTGCATGTGTACCTGGCAGGACGGTCCTCTGTATCCCTGAGGGCAGGCGCACTCCTCCACCTCAAGAGCACGCTCATTACCAGTTGAGTGAGGCACAGCAATATCCATCTTGATATCTGAAATGCTATCTCAGACAAAGGGGAGGGTGGGGGTGGTGGTGGTGGTGGGGGACACAAAAAATAAATACATAAGTGTTATCTTTCTTAGATTCATTCTAAAAAATGTTAATGAGTTTGTCCTTTTCCACAGTACCTGCTCTCAGCCATGTTGTCAGCATAGGTGGCCCTGATCATGAGGACGGCGACGTCAGCCAGGGCCATCAGCAGGTGCTCACGAGTACACGGCTGCCCATCGGCTCTACGCCACGCAGACTGATGATATCACAAAAACTTTAGCATAGTCACATGAGCCATGTTTACATCAACACATGCAATGGGGTAAAAGTCTGATGGGAATAAAAACTAATCAGAAGATTCTGATCCGATCACGCTCATGATGGTATACGGTTTGTGATACAAATACATTCCTTGAGATTTTAAAGAACTTTAAATCATTACAATGGCAGAAACTGTTTGTCAAAAATCACTGTTTCTTCCTCTATTGCTTCTAATTCTGCACAGTCAAAAGGATTTATTCTGTTCAAACTTGATGCACGTAAATGCACACATGATCGGAATAACTTTTCAGGCTTATGTAAACCGTACAGGTCTGACTGGAGTTGTTACCCGGTTAAAGAGTTTTGCAAATGTAAAAAAAGCTACGGTTTCAGCTCAAAGATCCTCTGAACAGCGATGGCACACACCTCTCTGAAGGTCACAGTCACAGTTTGTGGCACACGTGGGAGGGGCTTTGTCTGCGAGAAGTGTTCCAGGAAGATGCTGTTGCCTTGGAGAACAACATCGGGCTGACCATCAATCACCAGTGAGCGCTGATACGGTTCGAAGCGCAACGTGTAGCGAAGCTCCCCGCCATAGGCAGTCACCTGGTGGCAACATGGTGAAAAAAAGACAAGCTCATCTCAGAAATCTGAATGGCGGAACGGTCACAAGATACCCTGGAGCTGCCAAACAAGACTTGCTATGTAGAAAAGTGCGGCCTTTTCATTTGACAGCATGTTGAGGCTTGACTGAGAGGGACACAAAGAGCAGAGGAATCAAACTATCAGCGCTTCACATTTTTTCCCCTTTCCACAACTCCAGCCTGCTCTTTATCTCATTCCCCTCTCACCTTATCTCCCTTGAAGCTCCCGGGCAGCACCCAGAAGTAGACATCATTGGGGACACTTGAGAAGGAGCGGTAGGTAACTTCTGAAAAGCCCCTCTGGGAGATGCCATCAGAGATGGTCTTAGTGTTGGCGCTGTTGGAGAGGGAGAAGAGTTGCCCATTCGCGCCTCCTCGCACCTGTGGAACACAAACATCCGACTAAGATGTAAACCCAGATCCCAATTCAGGGCTCTTGAGAGGATTTAATGATACAGCAATCCCTGCCAGTCATAGCTCGGCATCCCACCTGGTCTCTGCTCCAACTGGAGCTGGCGCACTGTTTGGTGATGCCCATGCAGAAGCAGCGCAGGCAGCCTTCAGGGTTGGCCTCGGATAGGTGGAAGAAGCCGGCCTTGCACTCGTCGCACTGAGCGCCTGCCACGTTGTTCTGCAACGTACACACAGAAACAAACACATGCACATATGTAATCCATCTGCTTGGAATGCTTCTCCTTCCCTTTAAGAAAACAAAAGGAAAAAAAAAAACATCCATACCTTGCAGCTGCACGGGCTGCTGCTGGAGCTGACAGTTCCTCTGTTATCACATTTAGAGTTGCCTTCTGGGGAGGGGGGCAATGGAAAGAAGATGACATATGGTTAAAGTAGTGCACCTGGGAACGCTCCAGCCATGCTGCATACCTAAGCTGTGACCACATACAACAGCTCTACTGTAACAAAAACCTGATGGCAATCATGACAGGGGGTCAGGACCTCCTCATGGTCTCATTACTCAAACAGTCCTTGTGCAGCTTCTGTTCATTTACTCGTGCCTGTAAAACTGTGGATGTGAAAAAATGTCAGCACAGATGCTGAAAACAGACTCACGGTTAGGAACACATTTTCCATTAGGAAGGAGAGGGTTACCCTGGTAACCAGGAGCACATCTGAAATAAAGCACAATGGATACACTTATATTGTTGACTGATTTCTGCATCATCTTCTACAAGTTAAAGTACTTAAATTTAATACAGTAAGTTCAAAATACTATAGTACTTCTCTTCAAACTAGATGCAGCTGGTCCAGTCAACATCCATTTACTCACTTTTCACAGCGTCTTCCTGTGTAGCCGGGCCTGCAGGCGTCACATGTTGGCTGTTGATCGATGTTCAGGAAGCAGGTTTCAGAAAACCTTTCAGGTCCAATTAAAAAAAAGATGATTAAGAAGCAGAGCGTTAATGAGTGGCATGTGTGAAATAAGTAAAGTAAATACACTGCCCATCCAAAGAAAGAGTCCCAAACTTTACAAATGTTGGACTGCCGTAATGTCCGTTCGTACATCCATCTATTTTTTATACTTATTCCAGTGCAGGCTCGCAGATGGGGCTGGACGCTATCCCAGCAATTAGCAGGCGAGAGCCAGGGTGCACACTGGACAGGTCTGGGCCAACTTAGAAACCCAAACAACCATTCAGGCTCACTCCTAGGGAGAATCTAGTGGCCAATCAACCTAACATGCATGTATTTGGACTGTGGGAGAAAGCCGGAGAACCCGCAGAGAACCCATGAACATGCAAACTCCACACAGAAAGGGTTGGCTAACGTGTTAGAGAGTTTTTAGCATAGTTTTAGCAGATTCAGCATCTCCTTAGATGTTTTATTTGCTTGATGGCAACTTAAACCTTCTGAAATGGATGTTTATGGTTGTTAAAATATTGAGAAGCAACTCATTTGGCCGGTTGGGGTTAAATAACTTGTTGCCAGCTAAAACATCATCTAAGCAGTATTTAACCAATGAGAGGCTTGTACCTATTTTCTTGGGTAGGTGGCCACTGTTTTTTTGGCAATGTGTGCAAATAATTTCAGCCTCTGTGTATCTTGAACTACATGATGTGTTCTGTGAGCAATTCGAGTGTCTGTGCCCTTACCGACGAGAGGTCTCAGTGTACGGGCAGGGGCAGGGCTTGCAGTCATCTGGGCGACCTCGGGTTGGGTCGCCGAAGTAGCCAGGGCGACACTTGTCACACTGAGGACCCTCCGTATTGTGCTGGCAGCTCTGCAAAAGCAGAAAAGGAGAAACACACTCTCTCAAGATAGCACTTAAAATAAACCTTTGATACTGAGAGCTAGTTAACCTTCCTGTTAAAACAATCTCTCCATTAAACACATAGGAAGATTTTCATTAAATTCTTTCCCAAAAATACCAGGCAGTGTCCGCTGATTTGATCGCAAGCCGTGCCATGTCCGTTACAGTTACAACCAGCGCAGGTGCCGAGATAGAGGCCACCGGGGACGCGCTCGAATCCAGAGGAGCATGCTTCACAGGACAGGCCTGTATATCCAGCAGGACATCTGGAAGGGACGAATAAGAGCTCCATCAAGCATGAACACAAGCCAACCGCTTCGATAACAAAGTGTGACAAGGCAAAATGCAACATCACACAATCTGAAATGTTTTAAAGAAGCAGCAGCTGTGGGAAAATCAGCGTGAAGGGGAGCGAGACATTTAGATCCAACAGTGAAATCAATCCAGACATGAAACTTGAGTTTTCTTTACCTGCATTCCTCTACATCCTTGGCATGAACCAGAGTGGTGAACTCCACAGTGGTGGTATCCATGACGATGTCACTGAGCGCTACGCTGACCATGTGGTTGTCGTAGATGGTGCGGATGTTGATGCTGTCCAGGTTGACCAGCGTCATCATCAGGTCCTCCCGGCTCACGGGGCGGCCGTTGGAGTGCTGCCAGTTGTCCTAAAACATTGAGAAGTGGCTGTATAAGCAAACAGCCTTTACTTGCTCTTGCAGGATTTTTGTGTTTTCTTAAACTTCCTTACTTCAGTGAATTTTATCTCCTTCTGGTTGACCGCATTGGGAGGGGTTGCGTTGCCCCTGCGGTAAACAAGCCTTCGTCCATTTCCAACCAGTATCACATTGGGTCTCTCCACCGGCTCCGACAGGCCGCGGGCCAGTGTGTACCTCACCTTAAACTTCAGGGATCCCCCGTAGGAATCGATCTAAAAAACATACAGAGCAGATTTCACGCAGGCGTACGATGCTAAGCCAATCAAATCAGAGCCTCCAAATGATGCTCTATTTACTTTGTTGCCCAGGAACTGGCGAGGTAAGGTCCAGAAGGAGTCGAGGTTCAGGAAACGACGTGACAGGTCAACAAGCTGGAACTCCTCCATCTCGGGGTTAATGAGGAGCTGGGTGGAGGAAAGAGGAGGAGTGCCCGGCCTGGAGGGGTAGGTGACGTTCACTCCTGTAAACAAAAATATATGAAATGTGACGTCTACAAAAAACTTTCAGCTGGCGGTGTATGAGCTGGGTTTTTTTCCTTGCCTTTGAAGTTTTCCTCCTCGGTGAAGCGGAGGCTGATCTGTTCACGGTAGCGTCCCGTGCTCTTGCAGTTCTTGGTGACTCCAGCGCAGAAGCAGGACAAGCAGCGGCCGCTCACGCTGAAGTGTCCTTCAGGACAGATGCCTGGAAGGAACATGAAAACAGAACAGAACATCTCTTATTGTCTATTTCATTCTCAAAAATGTAAGATTTTCTGTGGCTCTGGCATAAGGACAAGTGTGCAACAAAACAAGATGAAAAAGATCAATAAAAACATTGAATAAAAATAAAAATAGTAAAGCAACACATTCCCTAAGTTTAATAAGCAGTGAAGGAGAAATATAACAATAAAATAATTTAAAAGTGCCAATAAGTCAAAGGTCTGTTTGTGCTCTGAGACAGATCTTGTAAGACCTATTTAAAGAGTTGTTTTTTTTAAATAGTCACTGCTGTTGGAATGAAGGAAATTTTGTAGCCCTTTTCTTGGCCCGTATAACCATCAGTTTGTTCCCCGATAGCAGGATGTTTCTAATTTTGTCTCACTGAAACTTCATGCTGATTGGAATGGAGGTAAACTTGGAACCTGTACCTGCTTCTGCCCTTTAAAAAACAAGTCTTTGGTCTTCACATCATTCAGGTCTGAGATCTAATAGGCTGAAGCAGTCGGCCTTAATGCAGAGTCGAGGTTAAGCATCATCACCTGGGTTTGGATTGGATGTGAGAGTTAACACTCCATCAGGGATCCCAAACACAAGGCCTTTAGCATTAATAGCCTCGCAGGTGTAAGCCCCCTGGTCAGATTCTTTCACATCACGAATAGTCAGGGTACCGCGGCCGTTCTCATTGGTCATGGAAATCCTGGGAATACAGAAACAAAGCACGATTAATTATATGTTAAAATACCAAAACTGCTTATGGAGGCTTGGAGATACATTTATATACTTTAAATGTACCAAGCGGGTCTTTTGGTGGATGAGTCCGGCTGCATTGGTTCACCACTAATTGGCTGATGTGATTTTTTTCTTTTTTCTTTTATATGTTTTATTTCACTCTGTGGCTGTGTTGTTTTTTTTCATGACGATAACAAGACATTGACAAGCTAAAAATGGCTCTTTGATTTGATCTATTTTGAGTGCAATCTGTCAGTCAGCAATGCTGCTGTACCTTGGCCACGCCCACCACCTGATGTGCAGCGTGCACACAGACAAGCAGTTTATTCATTCAAAGGTGAATCAGTGTCGACGAAGGGGTTTGGTGGTCGGAAGCGAGGAAACGATATATGGACATATTTTAACTATAATTCACCATAATTTCACTGGCAGACGAGGTTAGGTTGAGCATTTGTGTTCCTCATCTATTGCTCATATTTTGGGCATGTGTATGTTCAGGGTGTAGTATCGCACTTCAGAAAATCTCTCAGAATTAAAGCCACAGTTAGTGAAGTAAGGATGTTGCTGCTCTTTGCTTTTTTGGAGTAATTGATTCCACAGGGAGCACTTTATCTTTACAATGCAAAACCCTAAGTAGATCATAAAGTATCTGCTGTTGGTTGGGAAACCTTCTAAGTCTAAAACCATTCCTTTTAATTTTGTAATTATTGATGAAAATAATCAAACAAGCTCACAATGTGTTGCTATATGTTGAACTTATAGATCTGCTATTTTCTTGTGTGACATGTTTGTATAATGAAGTAGGGCATCAATTCATGAAAAAAGTTTAAATACAGAAATAAAAGGTTTCTGCCCAACAGTAATGAAGTATAGCACAGCAGCATTGCATCCCTGTTGATAGGAAAGCCTCAGTCTGGTAAAGAATCTGGTTATTATACAAAAGCATTAAGGTTAACTTGTTTTATGAATTGCAATACTTGTTTTAACCTGTCAGCCTTGATTCCACTTTTTAATACGTATTATAGACCTAAATTAATTTGTTAAAAGAATAATACTTTTTTTAATTTGATTAAACCTTTTTTTTTTTGCTTTGTTTTTTTGCGTTTTCGTCGACTAAAACTAGACTAAAACCTTATTTTTTGTTTTCGTCAACTAAAACCGGAATAAAACTATCAAACTTGGAAATGACTACAATGTGACTAAAAACTAATAAGCATTTTCGTTCTGAAGACTAAAACTAAGACTAAAACTGAGATGCCTGCCAACAACAACACTGTGCTGTGGCCGTGGTCTTTTGTTTGTTAGTACAAGCTGAGGATGCTTTTGTATGCAATTATATGTCAATAAGTAGTCACCACTTTTGTTGTATCTTATTTAGGATTTTCTGGAACTGCAATGAACTGGTTTGGTTCCTATCTAAAAGGCAGGGCATATTTTGTGTTTAGGTAACTATAAATCTGAGCGAACAAAAAGAACCTGTGGAGTTCCCCAAGGCTCCATCTTGGGGCCACTGTTGTTCAAAATTTACATCCTCTCCTTGTTCAAATTATGAAAACAACTAAATAAGTTACAATAATTATGCTGATGGCAGATAAATTTACACAATCATCACACAAGGAAACTATAGTCCAGTTCAAACACTGATCAAATCAATTAAGTTAAAGATTGCATGTACCAGAACTTTCTTTATTTAAATGAAGACAAAACATATATTTATTTTTTTTTAGCCAAAGAAGATAAATTAAAAGTCAACACTAAGCTTTAAACAATTAACCAACAACGAAGACAGAAATCTGGGAGTAGTCCTGGACTTAGACCTGAATCCAGCATCACATAAAGACACTCTCAATTCTTTAATCACTTAAAGAACATCTGGAGGATTAGAGAACTCCTGTCTAAGCAGGATTTATGCATTTATCTTTAGTAGAATGAAATACTGTAATGTTGTCCTTACAGGTCTTCCTAAAACATCCATTAGACAGCTCCAGTTAATCCAGAACGCTGTTGCTTGAGTCCTCAATAAGACCAAAGAAGCGGATATATAACTCCAGTCCTCAGATATTTACAGTGTAGGCGATTTTAATGAAGACATGCAGGCACAAAAATCTTTAAAATTCCTGTGCAGGTATCTCGACACACTTACAGCACGATGCAGTCACAGAAAATAATCTGCAACCACAAGTATTAGAATAAATTAAAAGCACAAGCCACGATGCACTGATGTAGCAGAGGTGTGTTAGCACACCAATAAGGTAAGAGGAGAAAAATTATTTCATAACCCTGCCAAAACAAAAATCACAGGGGTGAAGAATTTCCCATCAAACCTACCTGCTGCTGGTGGGAATGTGTCCCCAGTTCAGTCTCCAGGAGATGATAGGTGTTGGAACTCCAACAGCCTGACAGGTAAACGTCACCTTCGACCCCCGTGCTGCCTGCATGGACTCTTCTGGTGGGCTTGTTACAGAAGGTGGAGCTGGAAACCATCAAAAGGACAAACAATAGTTTAATAAATGCACCAAAAAAAGGCTAGTAAGAACAGATAACAAATCTTTGACACTCACAGTTCTCCCATATGGACGAATGATTTTATTTAAGTTCTCACAAGTGAGTCAACAAATCTGAAAAGAGCCTGGTTCACAGCGAATTAGTCACAGCACATAAAAAAGCTAATGTGCTGAGAGAAAAGAATAACGTGCACACATGGGGGGGGGGCGACTACGTGAGCGAAGAGCTGCGTCCAGCTGTTGCCGTGAAACTTACAGCAGCCGTACTCATCAGAGCGGTCAGGACAGTCTGGCTCCTCGTCGCACTGGTAACTCGCTGGGATGCAGGAGCGGTCGGTCAGGCACTCAAACTGCTCCGGAGCACACTTGTCATCAGGACTCTTGGTAGCTATGATGATGAAAATATGGAGATTGACAACAACTCTTGAGCATCCTATTGTATTATCTCAAAATCTCGCAGTTCTTTACTAATAAAGTATCTTCCACTTTAACTGTATTTTCTTAAAAATCTTAAATTCTTTCTTAAGTTGTTCTTAAAATGCAGAAATTGTTTGAATCTTTTCTCTTAGATTAATGAATGCCATCTCCCTATACACCGAAAAGACTCTGCTTGCCCTAATTTGTATATTAAAAACACACAAAATGCTCATAAATAGGCATGAGATTAAAAGGCTGTGTGCAGACACAGAGGTAAGAAAGAGTTGAGGAAAATGTCATTGGTGTTATTAACCAGGGGGTACGGGCATATCCCCCATCCCCTAATAAAACAAGTCATAGTAAGTTAGGAATCTAACTGACTCAGACCTGAACTTCACCAGTCACATCAAGGCCATAACCAAATCAGCTTTCTATCATCTTAAAAACAAATAGCAAGACTCAGATGTCTCATGTCCAGACAAGATTTAGAGAAACTGTTCATGCCTTCATGTCCAGCGCCTCGCTGGACTATTGTAACAGTCTTTTGTCAGGTCTTCCCAAAAAGACTGTTAGACAACTTCAGCTCATTAAGAATGCTGCTGCAAGAGTTTAAACAAGAACCAGTTTCCTTAGTTAGTTAGCAGTGGACTTAGTCCTCCCTCGGTGTTTGTCTGACAGATTTACAGTGAAGTGAGCCGTCACTCACGCCTGGGATTCAGCTGTACGTATAACTGCAGTGAGAAATGCTGCTCTCTACGAGATGCAGAAGTCAACTTAAGCCCACAAACTCCCGTTAAGAGGCGATCAGAGGAATTATTACCGCAGTGGATCCTGTATGATAAGGATCCAGATGGAAAGAGATCATGAATGCACTTGTGTTGCATATTTCTATGCAAGATATAAAGTTATTTATAACGTGGAAAAATTATGACATCATTTATTTTCTTTTAGCGGGCATTTGTATATTCATATAATTTATATGAATGAATGAATGCCAGCTTAAAGAAAGTAAATAATGTCAGTGATCTGGAAAGCAGGACCGGAATTGCGGTGCAAAATAAAGAAATGTTTTTAATAAGTTTAATTATGTTTTTTGAAAAGAAAAGAAAAAAAATCGATTAAAAATCGGAAATCGGATTTGGTTAGAAAAAATCGGAGATTTTATTTTTAGGCCGTATCGCGCAGCTCTAATGTTATGTAAATTAAATTACTATAGGTGTGCTTTGTTTGTACATTACCAAAAGGATGAGAAAACACTTGCGAATGTCACAATCTTTATGAAGTAGTGCTTACAAAGGACTTTGGAACAAATTTGTCCCTCAGAACTGTTAGTAAATATTGTCCATTGCGTCATGTTTGTTCTGCATATTGACTTGAATTATTCTCATAAAATAAAAATGGTGACTTACGGCAGTCTGCTTCATCAGAGCTATCCTCACAGTCGTTGTCACCATCGCAACGCCAAAGCTTAAGGGCGCAGCGACCGTTTTTACACTTGAACTCGTTGGGCTCACAGGGAGACGGAGTGCCTGTGAAAAGATAAGAGGTTGTTGACGGTCAGGCAGATGCTGTTTTGAGTTTATTAGTGTGTGTTTGCAAACTTTTCTACACATGTATTTTTTTCTCTTTTCCACCAATGCTTGTCCACAAAGCCATCCGACTCACCGCATCTGAATTCGTCACTTCCGTCTGCGCAGTCCCTCTCTCCGTCACAGATGTAGTCTCGAGGGATACACTCCCCGCTCTGGCACGTGGCTTGGTCTAGTCTGCAAGGTAAAATCACACCAGGGATCCGGGTGGGCCCAGCTATGGTGGTGGTTGTGATGGGGGGAGGTGTGATGGACTTTGTCATATCTAAAAACAAAGCTTTGATTAATCTTAAAAAAACGTATAATACATAGAAGCGTTAGGTATTGCACAACAAGCAGCCGAATGCGTCACAACCTGCCAGCCAGTCAAACCGAAGCCACTCACCACAATTGATTTCATCACTCATGTCTTTGCAGTCTGGTCTGTTGTCACACATGTAGTCCCTCAAGATGCACGTTCCATCACCACACCTGTGCTCATCTGCCATGCAAGGTCTTTTACTGGGGGTTACTGTGAGAGCAAAGGGAAGGCGGGAGGAGGTACGTTGAAGGACCAAAGACATGCAAGCTGAGGCCACGGTGCAGGCCACAACACTACCCTGATGTCACAGCAAAACACAATTAAGACATAGCGAGGTGAAAATCAAACGCATCCTATAACAGGAGCAACTCAGGTATGTTGGAAAGATGTCCACAAGTGAGATATTTAAAGGAGACTAGTAAGGTTTTTGATTATAAAGCGTATTAGAATTTCTGCCCAGTGACTAATCTACTTTGTGCTAAAACTAGCATGATATGGCAGCAGAGACACACAAAACCATTAAACACAAAGATGAGACATACACAAAGTCAACCTGTAACTGTCTGTTCACTTGTCTTATTAGGAGCTCGAACCCCATCTCGCTCAAAGAGAAGAGCTTCTCTGGCTACCAGTTCCTTTTAGGCCACATTCACACTTTTTTGATCCAAATCCTGGTCTGTGTGCTCGGCAAGTAAGCTTTGTTTAAGGAAACAAACTGATTTGGATCAAAGAAATGGACTTAAAAAAACTATGCAGACTTGGCAAATCTCGGTCAACTTCAAGTAGACCCAATACAGGAAACTACAAAGCAAAATGCATAAACACAACCAAAACATTAGTGTGGGACCATATGCAGCTCTGGACTGGAGAAATGGCTTGGGGTCATACGTGGAAGAAATATGATCAACCCAGGAGAGCCGGGATCTGATGCAGTTTTATTAGGCTGTTATGTGGTAAAAAAAAACACAAGTTGTTCTGCTTTAACAACTC
>JBAMHW010000015.1:4396139-4425518 GCA_037177495.1 Rhadinocentrus ornatus | reverse complement strand
TGTGCGTGAATGGTTGTTTGTCCCTATATATGTTGGCCCTGCGATGGACTGGTGACCTGTCCAGGGTGTACCCTGCCGTTCACCTGAAACACTGCTGGGATAGGCTCCAGCTCACCCCGCGATCCCTAATAGGAACAAGCGGTACAGATAATGATGACATTACATTTTGAATTGTTTTCATTTTCTTTGCTCTAACAACTAAAATTTCTTATTTAATTTGAAGATAAAAATGCAGAAATGTTAAGGTGTGGTCTGTATCTATGATAGTTAGACTGAGCTACTTTAGTTTTTATGAACATAAGCTCTAAAAATATTTTCTCTGAGACTCTAAATGCCTTCCAATAAAGTTTACACTTTATTCTGCCTTAATGTCTACAAATAGAAATGTAAAACTTTACTTTACTTTGACAGGATGTGGACATTTTAAAGCACAATATACGAAATGGGGTACAATCAGTTTTTTTTTGTTGTTTTTTTAAAACACATGGTTTTTTATTTAAATGCCTGATTGAGCTCAGAAATAAAATGAGATTGTAATATTTTTGTTTTTTTGGTGCAACAAACACTCACACACAAGCACATAAACTGTTTCCACACTAACCACAGCCATGAACTTAACTAGGGAGTAGGGATGTCACGATCACAGATTTTCTTGGTACGATTATGAGAGAAAAAAATCACCATATTATCATGTGTTTATTTCTCAATGCAAAAAATATGTTAAATCACACCAACACTCCTTATAGGTCTTTAAGTTTAATTCCTTTCTATTTTTTGATCTGCTACGGCCACTAACTACTATTCAAAAAGAGCAATACGGATAATTCATAACGTTGGTTATCGGTAACACACAAACTCTTATTCTTTTAGTCAAAATGACAAAAAGTTACTGATATTGTGGAATATTAAACAATTCAAATAATGTTCAAAGCTAAAAAATAATCCATTACCAAGAAATATACTGAAATTATTCACTATTCATGAGGGAAATTACAAATTAAGGGAGAAAATGAACTTTAATCTTCCCTTAATTCGTACAATCAGGAACAGTTTTGTGTCATTGGGGTGAGACTATGGAACAGGGTCACTTTGAAGCAGTGTCCAACCATGACACAATTTAAAATGAAGAACAAAGACACTATTTTCCAGAGGTATAGGGATGAGGAAGGTGTTGGGTAGTACTAACTGGTATGAGGATATTGGGCTTGTGTTTCTTTCTTTCTTTACTGGTCACTTTTACAGGGTATGCGTACGAGTATATATGACTACGTGTATGTTAGTGTGGGTATGCTTGCATTTAACATGGTTGTATTAAGTGTATATAAAATTAAGTTTACGTTTGTTTAACTACTAATATCAGGTTAGCTTCTAGACGGCCCAAAACCAGGAAGCTTATTGTTATTTATTATTTAGGAGAAGGGGTGGGAGTCCACAAGTTAATCTCTCTCACTCTCACACACTTGCAAATGGGTATTTTTGTGTCTTATATTCATATGCATGATCTTGGTTTTTTTTACTTCTTCTTCTTTTGTTTTTTATTTTATTTTGTTTTTCATACTTAATTTCGAAATATACAAAACAATTTCAATCCCAGCTAAAGAAAATATAATAGAAATAAACAAAACTCCCCTCTGCTCTCTAAACAAATGCATATTAAATCTGGAATTTGCCAGTTTTTGACTTCCAGTTGCCTTTGAGCAGAAAACATTGTGCTGTAAGTCCAACCTGAATCGTACGCATGACGTTTTATTTCAGTATTACGTCAAGTAAGCATTAACATCATTTAACTGAGCATTTACCCTTAATCTGTCATACAAAGCTGGTGGTTATCCTGCAGGTGTTGACACATATTGGATGCTTTTCCTTCTTTGACTGCAACCTTTTTATGTCCTGCTTTACAGGCTGGTGAGCCGTCCTCCACAATGATGACACCTTGGCAAATTTTTACACAACCAAAGAAATCTGACAAGAATAACTAAATGCGTTTAAACGGTGGGAATAGTTCTTCCTCTGCCACATTGTCCCACTTGGGCACACGGCGTCTATAACAAAGCAACACGTGGAATTTTCCATGTACGAGTTGTGCTGATCATGTTTTAGACATAATCTCTTATGCAAAGTGGTGACATTGAGGGATCCTTACGATAAATTATTCCTGGAGTTTAATACAGCGATTAATTTTAAAATCAGGTGATCGTGAAATCCCGACTCTGGAGTGGCTGCTTTTGCAAACAAACAAACAGAATAAAGAGTGACCATGCCTGTTTATAAAGCTGGTGTGTAAAAAAACAGGTCTAAACAGCAGCATTCCTCATCACAGTCATGCCATGCAAGAGTTCATCGTGTTTTCTGTGCGCTAGTCGTCAGGGATCTCGCTCTACCAACTCTACATCGGTGCTTCCATGCAAAACATTCCCCAGACCACATGACCATTGCTTGTGTGCTTCAAAGTTGAAAGCATCATAAAATTTTAACATTACAAAGAGAGAAATGTTCCAATGTTCTTCTTGTTTTTTTAAGCTGCTACATTCCTCCTACAGTTTCTACAGCATGTCACCATGCAGCAAGCATGGCTCCGTACAAACCTGGCACTGCTATAGGTTCCACTGAAGGCGGAGCTTCAGCTAAAAAACCAAAGGGAAACATTGAGGAGGCGGCCTGATGCTGTAGTGTAGAGTCTTTTGCTGCAAACAAAGGAGCCCATCGCCTCGGCAGGTCTTACCTTTTCCTAGTCGTCTGAACTGAAAGCCCCGGACCGACGTGATGTAGGAAGCGATGGCACCCTCCTTCACCACGCTGTAGAGCACGCTGCGGATCTGCTCTTCGTTGTTGTTGTAATCAGAACCAACGTCCAATTCCACAAATACATCAACGCCATCCTCTCTTATCACCTTTCTGCAAAGAGGGAGAAAGGCGTGATGAGGCTACAAGCTGTGAGGCGTGCACTGCAGGTGATTAAACAGAGGGAAAGTGTCTCTTTGGACGGCTTTCATAGGACTTAATTATTGCTGATGCATTACTGACAACAGGCCTCCATTAATGGCCTTGTGTGGTTTAGAGAAAGAGGATAAGATGTCACCTGGCCAGAGAAAGACACCCAGCAGGGGTATCTGCTTTGGGTGTCAGCATGCATGATTTAAATGATTTGTGCCCTTACTTAATGAGGACCACGTTGACTGTCTGGACACCGGGAATCCTGTTGTACTCCGACTCCAGCTGTGGAAGGCAAACTAAACTTAGTTACACTGGAATAAACAAGCCTGGACATTATTTTCAGACACAGTTACGCATCCTCAAATCAGCACAGTCATAAATAACATGCATGGGCCTTAAAAGGTAGCAACCGTCTTAGCATAGAGTATCGACAAGGCATACCGTATCCATCACTGCCTCGGAAATCTCCTTAAATTCTGGAGAGAAGATGTCCTCGAGTTCAGGGCCGTAGACCACCGAGTTGGTGAAGTTGACGAGAGCTCTGTAATAAACTAGAAAAGCAGAGAGGGAAGGACAAGCTGTAAGCTAAACCACACAATAACAACCAACTGCAGGCTTCCCACTTAGTGTTTGAGCTGTTGTTGGATTAAATATCATAAACCACATTATTTTCGCTAAGTCCATCCTCCTGATACCACACTGTTTGGCATTTATTCCCCTTCGAATAAAAGTTTCAGAGTAAAAGCTGAGAAGCTTGACTTGTGTTTGTGGTTTAAACGAGGGCAACGTACAAATTATAGCATCTATTTCCATATCTCACTTGCGGTCGGGGCTAAGCAGCGTCACACCACGTGTACAGGTCCTGACCAGAGGCAGATGCTTTCACAGGCCCACTCTGCTTTCAAGTAGTGCTTAAATTTAACCATTAAACTGCAGCGAAGAATTTATATGTTAGTGGATAAATACGCAACACAAATAGAACCGTTTAGTTGAGCTCTGATTACAGTTTAACTAGGCCATTTAAATTAAATACTGTTCCTTTACTTGTGCAGATACAGACAGGGGGGTAGATTTATTGATTCATTATTGGTTTAGCTATTATTGATTTATATATATAACTGATTTATAATATATATATGATTATATATATATTTATATTATAATATATATATGTAACTGATTTATCTGCTTTATTGTATAAAATTATCTATAAAGATGAGATTAACGACGTCTCTTATTTACTGTGTTGTTACTAACTTCTTCAAGTCAATCCCAAAGTCAGATGGTCACTTTATTAGGCACAGCTGTTTAATTGCTTGTTAACAAAAAATAACTAATCAGCCAATCATGTGGCAGTTAATTAACACATTTAGTCATGTAGACATGGTGAAGACGACTTCCTGAAGTTCAAACTGAGCATCAGAATGAGGAAGAAAGAAGATTTAAGTGACTTTGAATATGGCGTGGTTGTTGGTCTGAGTATTTCAGAAACTGGAATAACGCAGTCTCCATTTCAGCTCCACATTCAGATGCTAGGCTCAGAATATGGTGGAAACATCATTAAAACATGGATCCATCCTGCCTTGTATCAACATTCTAGGCTGCTGGTGGTCACGGTGTGGGGGATGCCCTAGCGATGGCACACTTTGGTCTACTTAGTACCTACATGGCCTGGTTTTACCACCACAGCCTACCTGAGTATTGTTTCTGACCATGTCCATCCCTTTATGACCACAGAGTAGCATCTTCTGATGGCTACTTCCAGCAGGTTGTACCTAATAAAGTGGCCGGTGAGTGTACATGCAGGACTTAATCAACTTTTAAACTGCTTTATTTAGGTTTGTTGGTCCAACTTTGACAAATTTAACATACTCTGATAATCTGAAGTCCAGTTTCAGTCAAACAAAACAAATAGATTTTTTTGTTGTGTCGTGTAAATGTACCAAGTTTCAGAGAGATGTAAATATAGAACTGGGTTCGCTGTCTGATACTACTGTAAAGTAATCCAAATATGCAGGCATGATGTACGTGGAGCCTCGGTCGATGCAGCTGGGCTACAAGTGACTGAAGGCGAGGCTGCAGGATTGAGCAAGACTTTGAGTCAGCATCAACGCTGTGCCAGAATCAGCTGAGGAAGAAGAAGAAAATCCTCCTTGAATGACTCTAAAAGAAGGCCTCAACCCCCCCGCAAAGCAAATACGCACGAGGTAGGGGGGCAGCAGGGATTAAATTAGAGGGCCACTGAGGTTCTGTGTTAACCAACACTCTTTACTCCGAGATATGCTGCATATCTTTATTTCACCCAGGTCAGAGTAGTCAGAGGAATCAGGTTTTCTTAGTACAATCCAGATCAGCTTGGTTAAAGTGATTCAGAGCAGCTGGTTGATTGTATGTCCTTGAGTGACATACTAAACCCAGAACACTTACATTCTGGCTAACCAGGCCCACTGGCCCCACACCAGGCCATACTGATTCAATTTAACTTCCTTTTCCTCACTGACAGAAGACATTTTATGTAACATGACTTGATTACTTGATTTCATTGCCCTGGAAAGTTCACAGATCACTCAGCTTCCTCTTCATCAGCTTTATTTTACTCTCTAAACTTGTTTGCTACTTTTAAGGCAAAACAATTTCCAGATCTTTAGCTAATTACTTTGTCCACTTACAAACGGGATTATTGACCACCTGCATCAAACGTATTAATGTAATTTGTGTAACTCATCAGCAAAAATATCAGCGGTGCTACTAAAATTCCAGTGTCAGAGGTAAAGTCCATGAAACTTAAAATAGCCCAAGCCTGCAGGGTGCCCCGTTCTCACTCGACTACCAACACTTTGTTGGTACTGGCCTGCCAGCCTCCGAATTCAGACTGGCACTGTAGGTTTAAGGAGGAAGTCAATATTTGTACTGTTTCTTGCAGTGAGATGCTATTTGCAATGCCAAAGCAAAGAGTCTTCTGAGTTTCAAGTTACAAACATTTATGTTTTCACATGTGCAAATATGATGGGTGAAAATTTGTTCCCCCTTTACTGAAATAATTTCAGTTATTTTTCTTAGTTACATTTTTTCTTAAATCTAAGGTTTTATGTGGTGGAACATTAAATAAAATCATTGCTCCTTAAATGACATGCACTGTGTGCAGCTAAAATGCAGAAGCAGCGTGTGACTTAAAGGTTTGCAGCAGTAAGACAAAGTGATAATTGTCTCTACGTTATCAGTGTCTCATGTTATTGTGCAGGAATTTCGATCCACAGATGGTCTCAAATTTGTCACAAAAACATTTTGATATTCAAACATTTTCATGATGGATCCAATGACTGTAAGGTGTCCAAATCCTATGATAACAATCCCAAATCATCACCCTTCCACCACCGTGCTTGACAGTCTGTATGAGGTATTTGCACTGATATGCTGCTTTAGATTTTGCTAAATAAAAAGCATTATAGTCTAGGATTTATTCTGCGGCCTTGTCCATCCAGGCCACATTTTTCCAGATGAATTGTGGTTTCCCCAGATGCACGCCTAATTGTTTGGAAATGGCCTTATAATTCTTCCCTGATTAATAGGCAGCAACATGTCTTGTTTCCTAATTATTGTGTTATAACACATCTAAGTCCTCCATAAATCATCATAAATAAATCTAGAAACTATGGACCTCAACACTAGATCTCCTCTTTGGTCATGGTTTACTGGACTGTCACTGCTGTCGCCTTTCATTATTTTATCAGGATCCTTTCTATCTTCAACTGAATGTTTATAGCTGAACATTTCACTCCTACACATTGAAAAACTTATGGTTTTTGGGGGGTAATTGTACGTCTGTGCTGTGAAACAAAATCCACTCAGCATTCGCTGCATTTGGCTGAATGTGAGAAGACAGTAACTTTAGATTTCATATGACTGCTTCTGTCACATCATCTACAAACAAAAGTGACTCAGTGCAACTGGAAGCCATGCCTCCCTGCCATCCTGCTGCCGCCATGTGCTTTACAGATGATGCTGTATGCTGTGCATCATGAGTCCGTCCAGTTCTTCTCAACACTATATTCTTCTTGCCGGGTCTGATGCAGATTGATCCTATTTACATATGTCCTATAGACGTTGTCCCAGAACAGAAGGCTTTTTTAGACGAGTCTTTCTGTTCTTCCGACTCGTGTATGGTTCACTGTATTTGCTCTTTCTCTTTATATTGGGTTTTGATCATGACATGCTAACCTGGATAGATAATTTAAAGCCAGGGTGCTCAAGTCCGGTCCTCAAGATCTACTATCCTGCAACTTTTAGATGCAGCCCATCTCCAACTCACCTGAATCAAATGAAACCCAAGTTACCAGGCCTCTGCATAGATTAATAACATGTGGAAGAGGGAATTCAGCCACTGAATTTAGGTGTGTTGAAGAAGGGATGCACCTTAAGTTAGCAGGCTAGTAGATCTCGAGAACTGGACTTGGGCATCCCTGATTTAAATGGTATGTTCTAAAAAAATTGTGAAGGTCCTGGAGGTCACGCACAAACTAAAGTTTCCCATAAAGAATTGCTTTTGGCCTTTATACTTCCAATAAGTATAAAAATGCCCCACTTCAGAGCCTTAAAAGTTCTACATATTAGCTGGATAGTTCCAGCTAATATTAACTGTGTATAGCAGCATATTATGACAACCACAAACTACTTAACTAAAAAGGTTTGCCTCACAGTCAGCCTGTGTGGTCAAAAGAGCTGTCCTCTCTGAACGCTACTAAGCCCCACTGTCTTTGCACACATTTGCACCACAAGACATCTCATTTCTGGCCTCATTTGTCTCAAAGTAAACCGAGTGTTGCCTATGAAAACAAAGGCAAACATGAATCAACAGAACTGCAGGTTTAAGCTCAGCCTGCAGGCATCTGAATGGCTGTTACTGTAAGATTCGTAGGAATAATTGTAAGGCCTGAATGGAGTTCTGGAAAACAAGCAACATCAAAGTTACTCATCAAAGCATCTTATTTGACCCGCATATAATCTAATCACTTGCGTGGATACTCGCCAATCGTACAACAGCGGCTAGTAGCTCCGACTCTCTCTGAGCTTGCCGCTGCAGACTGTTGACTGGGACTAATGTCGCTCTGAGGTCTTTTGATTAGAGCGGTGGGTGGTGCCCCGCTGCTAACGACCAGTCATTTTACTCTAAGATCCATTCTACTCTGCAATACTGTGTCCAGCAAAGGGAACCCCCCACCCCTACGACACAATCAGAGGTGATGAAACTGTCAAGAGTGCTGACATGACGAGTGGAAAAAAACTAGAAAAATAGCATTCTGCACTTTTAATTCCCAAACTTATTTAACTATTAAAGCTAAACTGTGGCAGCTTTGTCCAACGGGCCCCTTCTGAACACATAGAGGCCTACACAGGAGACAAAGGCTTGATTGAGCAGCGAGCTGAGTTTGGCTTTTAAAGCTCGGCCACTTTGGATTTGACCTTCAACCTCCAAGGCAGTGCCCATGGCACCAACCCAGCACTGACCCAGCAGAGGAGAGTTGGAATCTATAAGAGCAAAGCCCAAACCAGCATCACGCCTTCAAAGAGTTTTTCCTCTTTTAAGTTTTTCCTCCTCTCAGGATAATACATTCATTTTCAATTGCCTGTTTCTTCACCCAACCCAGACAGGCAGGACCTCTGAATACTTAACTCTCTTGCTGTTGATCAGCCAAAAAAACTCTGTCTCCAAGTCCATTCAGTGCCCTCTGGGGGACTTTTGGGAATAAATTGTGGCTTCTCTATTAAGCTGGCCCCTTTTTTGCTCTCCCACAGACTTCAGAGTCTGAATCAAAACCACCATTGTGCATAAGGCGGCACAGTTTCCAACAGCTGGTTTACTGCATAGAGATAGGCCACCTACATGAGCCTAGAATGATTAAAAGCGCTTTTTTTAATTAGAGCGAATGGGCAGATTTTTTCTTTTTTTTCTTCTTTTTGGTAAGTTTCATAACAATGTGATTCCACAAGATCTTTTCAAGTGGAAATAGATGTGCTGTTGCTCGAATGTGTTGAGCCCTATTACTCCATGTAACAACCCCATCATTTTCCACTGGCGTTACAAATCACCAGGAGACGCCTGGATTTAAACAACGTGCCCAAGCAGAGTCTCTGCCTGAAATGTTATCTGAGAGTGTGTTTGGAAAGTAACTGCGTAACTGAGTGGAACAGGTGACAGGAGAGTGTGCCAAAGACAAGAAAGTGAGGGGAAAAAGTGCTTGATGACTTACTGTACTCTGGCTCGGCTGGGCTGTGTATGTTCCTCAGATATGAAGAGTCCAACCAGTTTGCTACAGCAAGCATTGAGGGACAAGGAGCACAGAGCAAGCAACACAGCGGGGGGGAGGGGGTTGACAGGGCACAAACGTTGCCAGAGGTGAAGGGTTAAACAAAAAAGCGACACATAGACCGGGAGATGAAGATCAAGTTAGTCAGGCAGGTGCGGAGAGGTTAAAGTTTCAGGAAATGATTAGATGCAAAGAGAAAAAAACAGAAAAAGTCAACCAGGAAAAGAATTTCCAAGATTTATATTAACAGGAAAAGAAATTCATTGAAACTTGTCAACAATCCCATTAACCATCACCTGCTGTGAAACAGTGATGCTTAGTGGGGAAATGTATGATGTGAGTGTGCACCCTGAAACAAACAAGGAAGTCAGGGAAAAGGTCAAAGGGCATCTTCAGCTGCGCTAAGAGGATTTCCCACAATCAAACAGCACACTTGCACATACTGGCCTTCACATCGCTGCTGCTTGACACCAACATCCAGCGATGCAGGGAGGAGCCACTTCCTGTTTTCCCTTCAAATGGAAGAACTGAGCACCATTAAAGCTGCTTTTTCACCGTAAATTAAGCCCTCTGTGCTGGCACCGGCAACAACGGCCGTGTTCTGTGTTGTGGTGACTCATTCGTTCTTCCACCGCTTTGGATGCACTCACACCACGGGGCACGCCGTGAAATGTCAAACACGAAGAGGGCTTTCGGTTGTTCTGACACAGGGGAGGAGGTTTTAAAAGTTGGACAGCTGAACAAAGACTGTGGCTTCAGCGTATTTACAGGATTCCTGAGGATGTGTTCACTGCCCAGCATGCAAGATGGTGACATATTGCAAGTGATTCTAATGCTCTACACTAGAACTGCACTGATCAGGCAGATTTGTGAGTCCACCCCTTAAACTTCTGCAGAGTGCAGTAAAACAGCTCATTCATAATCAAGTGAATGTGTTGGATCCAGCTGTTTTACGACGGCACAAAGAAAACCAGATGGCTTCTTAATCTCATTTACAAGAAGTTAGTATCAGGAACTCTCCGAGGGGGAGGGAGGAAGAACTCTCCGTGTTTTACTCTTAGGACTGCAGTTCTGATTTGAAACACTAGGTGTCAATGCTACTTATTTTGCCTTTAACTATTTACAGTTATTTATGCTACTATTTACCTACCATCCTCAAAAAACAACTCCTACTCAGCTCGTTTTCGCACCACCGTGCATCAAAAACATCTTCTCAGTATCATTCCAGCCATAGAGGAGCATTATTTTTCTTCTTTTCAGACACACATAGAACTTTATGCTCATTGGTTGATCTTTGGCTGCTCCTGATTGGACATTACTGTCAATTTAAGCTCTCTGATTGGTTTAACTTTTGACAGGAAGTTGCTTCCTGATCATTTCTGGGTTCAGAAAATGTGATAAATAATGGTGTTATCATTGAAATACCATTTGGAGTCTCTAAATAAACACAAAATTTTGTTTCTGGGTTGTAAACTTCCTGGATGAGATTTAAATGCCTGGGAAACTTTTGTAGATCACCTAAAGGGTAAGCTACCCATCACAATTTACCCCACAGAGTTGCACACTACCGTTCCTGAGACAATGTGACACTATAAGATATTGCGGCATGCAGGCAATCTCGGGTTTCACGGGTTAAATTTACAAAGCTCATCCAGGACAAGGATGACAGAAAGCCAGCCCTGTCCAATTAATCCGACATCTCCCTCAAGAATGGTGGTCCAAACTAATTAAAGGTAATTAAGCTTCTGTGCTTCAAAGTCTGCTGATATGCAGTGTTTTTTGTTATAATCAGAGAGGAAGTGAAAGCCAGAGAGAACAGGCTAGCAGCTTATTGATGTTCCCCACTTTACTTGTTGATAAGGCCACCGTCACTGACTGAAACTATTAAAATAAACTCTCCTTTATCTGCAGTCATTATTGTTTCTAAGTAGTAAGGTCACAGAAGTGAATTTGATGGCAACAGAAGAAAAAGACTTAAGGGCTTAACAATTCCCAGGGGAGGAATTATTTCATATGGATACTCCCCTTGGGCTCAACCAGGAAGCCAATGATCAGCTGCGGAGCTGTATCCAAATAAGCTCTCAAATCTGGGAAAACCACAGGACAACTCAATGCCAAGCCAACATAAGCCATTTCCAAATCAGTGTTTCCATTTCCCAGCTTTATTTTCAGGCATTATCTTATGTTGCAGCACAGATTATAATGTGGGACGCCAAAACAGACATAGAAGCTACAAGCCCAGGATGGAGACGTTTCAGCAGCTGCACATGCTCCATGAATAAAACCTTAAAAATCTATTTCCTACTGAGGACTGGCACACAGCTCCAAGGAAACTAATTTTTTATTGTGGGAAATGCAGAATTATTGAGCTAGGTGCAGAAATAGGCCTCTAAATCAGTGACCAAGACCACTTAGGGGTTGTTTTTGAGGAACAAACTGTTCACCGTAGCTCATACAATCAGCCGTTTGTAATGCAAACAGTTGAAACAACAGCACTCCAGTTCCAGTTTCACCTGCTTCATCCTGACCACCCTGTCCACAGATCGATGTAAGCCATCTTATGTTCCTCCTGTGTGCGACCACCTTCAGGCAGTGCAACAACAAAAACATAGGCAAAATATCTGCAGCTGCCACCGTCTGTCCCACTGTGGAAATGCTCGAGAGGGCTGCCTGAATCTGTAGGTAACACAAATCATCCACTGCCCATGCAAATGGCAGCTAAACATCGTGGGTGGCCTGCCTGCTGCCCTGGCCAAACTGACGACAAAGACTACATTACCCTGATGTATTGAATGCTTATACTGCAACATCTGGTCCCTCCTAGAGATAACGCAAGAATCCAAACCTGGATTGTGCCTTGTCAGCAAGCACCGCGAGTAGATGATGTGATTAGAAGTAAAACCAGCTGAGGCTACACAGGAGCAGCGTTAACAGTCTGAGTTTTTTCTGCAGCCTCTATACTAAAATATACTGTGTCTGTCCACTAAAGATAGGTAATAGTCTTTTCTTTGCTACATACTGTAACAGTTTAAACATTTGGTGAAGGTCAGATTCTGATACTGAACTGTCAGCTTGTTGCCACAGTCGGAGGGTTCCTGATTCTGTTAGATTCCTGTTTAAAGTCTTGTAATATTTTCCTTGGCATGTTCTTTGGCTTTCAGCTAGGTTTTCTTGAATACAGGTTGAGCTTTTCTGTGTTAGGATTTTGCTCCGTTCCTACTGTCTGTAATCCTTGTATTTGAAGACTATGATCTGGTTATAAAAGTTATATTCTCATTAGTCTTACTTCCTTTTTTGTTTTATAGAACCTATGCCTTTTGTGTATTCTGCAGTTTATTTCCTACTCCTTGATACACCTGGTCCTCGGTTGCTAATAACCAAACCTCCTTCTTCATTTAGCTCCCACATTATAAATACTTCTTGGTTTCTAATCGTCAGATCCTTGTCTATCCTGTCCTAGTTTGTCTTTATGTCTGTTTTACTTATTCAGTTTGTCTATTAGGAGCTTTTTTATTTTTTGGTTCTAGTACTTTGTCAACCCTGCCATTGTCCTTCCTCGTCCTACTGACCATGACTGATGACACTTAATACTCTCAGTTTCAAGCTTAAGCCACCTCATCAGTTGGATTTTTATTTTACTAGCAAACCAAATCTAAAGCAATCTTTTGAAAATAATCATAATTCAGTAGAGGAAGTAGCTGTTTACAAGCCTTAGAGCAAAAAAAAACAAAAAAAAACTGCAGTGGACATCCACAAACAGAAGATGGTAAGGGGTCTTCTTTAATTGAATAAAGCATTACTACGCAAGTTTATGTCCTTAAAACTCTGCTACTAAACCCTTTTTATGGCATGCTGGTGTTTATTATGCACATTCCTACAGCAACTGTTGCCCTGAAATGTCACATGGCTGAGAAACCTCACTTCATGTTTTTGTTTTTTTTCCTCACTCAGGGCATCATTCTATTCTATTCTATTCTATTCTATTCTATTCTATTCTATTCTATTCTATTCTATTCTATTCTATTCAACAGTCATTTGGCAGATGCTTTTATCCAAAGCAACTTACATCTGAGAAGAAGAACATCATAATTAAGTAGTAGTCAGACTGCTATGAGTCGAGTTGGACCCAGGTGCTGTCATGTAGTGCTAGACGCAGGAGATGTGTTTTTTTTTGTTTGTTTGTTTGTTTGTTTGTTTGTTTTTTGTTTAAATACCAGATTACGATTTCAGCACACAATATCATCTTGGGCATAAGTGCATGCAGCATATTCAGTACTGAGTTGCACCCAAGAGTTGGACCAATCTTTCTAACTCATTCAGACGAGTGGAAGATTTAAGCTAAGTGCGTAAATGCTCCTTAAACAAGTGAGTCTTTAGTTGGGATCATGCTTCAGTTGCATTTTGCTATACGGCACTACGTCCTACACCAGCAACTGGATATCAACACACTGACTGTTTTGGATGTGGAGCATGGCTGATTTAGAAAAGAAATGCAAGAGGTCAGGAAGAGATAAACAGATAGTGACAAAGCAAGAGAAACAGCAAGTCAACATTGGACTGACTTTTACCAGCTGGAGAGAGCTCAGAGAAGAGACAGAATGCACACGGAAGAAGAATTTTTTTTTTTTTTTATAGTTGGCATCTGAGGGCACCAAAGTGTTAAAATCTGCTGAAATTCAAAAGTGTGCCTTGCTTTGGTCATAACCAATGTATTTTTTTTCCAAATGAATGCAAATTTCCTGTCACATTTTAACCATTTCCTTTCACCTTTTGTTCTTCACCTGTTTTAAAAGGACAAACAACAATGGAAAGCTGGCTAGTAAAACTGAACGAATCAGAGATCTGGGCTTTTGATAGGTTTCGATAGCCAGTGTTCATGTTTCAGTCATTTTTGTTTAAATAAGATTTATTAGGCCTAAGCTCAAAAACCTGTTCACAAAATATTGGGATGAGAAAGTTATTTTACAAACATATGCTGGAAATGGCCAAAGAACTGAGCTGTAGATGGATATAACCAGTGCTGGTAGGATTAGAAAAAGTTCAGCTTAAACATGGGAACTGGTACCTTAATAACTCCTCAAACAAAACACATTTTAGTTTCCTAAGAAACTAATTCTCAAGTTCTTTGTCTAACATTACCATTGGGAAGAGCCTAATAAGTGTACATGCTAACCTTTGTGCCTTGGATTTCAAACAAAGTGGCCAAAATGCTTGGTGCGCTGGGAACGTCTGTAATGGAGCCTAAAGAACAAGGAAAAGCTCTCACGGATAGTAAAAGCTCTATTTGTCTCCCAGAAATCTCTTTGGGTCTCTGAATGCGGAGGTCAAGATAAAAGGTTAGCAGGACATGGGACACAAGTTTCATATCTCAAGAGAAGATTGCAGACCCTGATTATGGGGAAAAAAGACTGACAACGGACAAAAGGCAGTTTAAAATAGATGCATCTCAAATCCCAGATGTTTTGCACAGATTGGCTGTTCACCTCCAAGACAGAGGATATAGGAATTCCTTAAGTCTGTGAAAAGTCACACAACAGGAAACAAAGCATAATAGGGGCAACTTTGGCACCTACATCTCCCACTTTGTAGCAGTGGGGAGGGAAGGAAGGCGGAGGCATGGGTGAGCCGTGTGGACAGCCAAAAGGACAGCAACACTCAGCAAAGGATTCAGGAAAGGAAGCTAAATTTCCTTTCCAGCGCTGTGCTGCTCAAATCTATATATGGAATTAGTCTGCTGCTTCAAATCACAGTACTAGGATCATACGGAGCAGAACGTGAATGTCCAGCCACTTCTGAGATAAAAGAGTTAATTCAAGAAAGAACTGCTGTATCTTTTAATTGCTACATTCAAGCAATCGAAAAGAAGAAATCTGGAGCTTTAAGGATATAGATCAAATGTGAAGACATTAATGGAAAATATTTAGCAAAGAGAAAATTCTATCTTTTTACATTTATATCAGATAATCTAACTTTGGTTAGGAAGCAGCAACTTGAAAATTAACTAAAGTTACTTCAGTAGGTTGAAAACTAAATAAAATGGTTAAAGAAAAGGAAGAGGCTGTGTTTACAAGAAAAAAACTTTTCCTTTAAACCCTGTCTTAATCAGTCTCTGTTGATGTTTTCTTCCCTAGCGAGTGGCTAAAAACAGACTCGGTCTTCAGCGAAGCCTTACTATTCCCATCCGTCACAATCGCATGCTTTCAACACCCGTCTCATTACTGTCAGCCGTGCTAAAATCTCCTCTGGCTCCTTAAACTACTGAAATTTAGCGAGGCCTGGCAGCAGTGCTATTTCTGTGAGCTAGGCACATGATGCCCTACAACTGATGTCACCTTTCAGAGCTGCAACTGAAACAATCACTGCTCTATGATGTAATCACCTTCAGTAGGTAGCAAAGGCAAACCAAGAAGCAAAAAGTGTGTTTGGGTCTTCCTCTTTACTAAGAAGAGAAATTATCAAACAAATTAGGACATTAAAAGCCAAATGTTTTGGTCAAAAGTTCTTTTGTGTGTTCAGAAATTTGCCTAAACATGGAAAAACACCAAACAGGAGTAAGACTTGCTCAGAATGAGATCAAGTGAAATGGTGGATTTATACTTATACACTCACCAACCACTTTATCAGGTCTACTTTGATGGTACCAGGTTGCTTCTGCTGCTGTAGTCCATCTGCTAAAGCCTGATTGCTATTCTGCAGACCTTAGTTGGAACCAGTGCTTTTTCAGGTTCTTGTTGCCTTTCTATCATCTCCAACCAGTCTGCCCATTCTCCTCTGGTCCAAACAACTGCTGCTCACTAGATATTTTCTCTTCTTCAGACCATTCTCTGTAAACCCTAGAGATGGTTGTGTGTTAAAATGCCAGTAGATCAGCAGTTTCTGGCCAATAACTATGCCACGTTCAAAGCCTCTTAATCCCCTTTCTACCTCTGATGCTCAGTTTGTACTACAGCAAGTTATCTTGACCAGGTCTACATGACCAAATGCATTAAGTAACTGTCATGTAATCGGCTGATTGGCTAAATCTGTTAAACAGTATAACAACTTTACCTAATAAAGCGGCCAGTGAGTGTGTATAAGTGCGTTCCCCTCATGCTCACACTTTGAGCCTACATGGAAAATAGTGGCACTTGAAGAAGCACAGCTGCTGCAGTTTTTATTGTTCATCAGGCTTTTATGTGTCTTATTGAGCCGTCACCTCTGCTGCTGGTTAAAAAGATGAAAGAAGAGATGTTTATGCCTCAAAGACAAAGCTTAAGCCGTGTGTTATGACCAGTCGAGGAGGGAGGACAGGGTGCAGCAGGATGTGAAGGTATAATTGTTCAAGACTGAGACGCACATCATGATACAGTGTGCCCAACACACAAACACTCACTCATACACTGGATGCAGGAGTCAGAAGGTTAAGTGATCCAGTAAGATCCAGCAAAATCTGTCATAAAGTATTGTTACATTGTTACATGTCAATTAAATCCATTTTCTGGGCCCTTACTTGTGCTGTCAGGATCGAGTGTGCTTCCATCTTCCTCGCCACTGGGCAGGTCTTTGGAGACAGAAACAAAAGTAAAAAGATGTGGCTTGTAATTACATGTAAAGACAAGAAAACAAATATGTTATCAATCCTTGGGAGAACTTTTTCCCCCTTAATAATCAAATAAATAAAAATATACATTTTTTATTACATTTTTCAGCAATATTTTCTAACTTTTAACTTTGGGATGGATGCAAATAATAAATAAAAAAATAAAAAGCTGAACACAGATTAATTAAATGCAGCTGTTGCTGTGCTTTGTGGTTCATCATCTACCGAGCCCACCTCCTGAAGCTTCATCAGCAGCAAAGTCCTCATCATCGTCCAGTAAACTCAGCGACGCCTGGACATCCTTTTCTGCTTCTAAATCTTCTGGGAGCGGGACCTCACCCCATACCTTGGAGCCCTGAGTCACCTGCAAGCAAACAAAAAAAAAAAGATTTATAGGGGTTGAAATCTTCCACAGAGAAAGGCTACACCCAGCACTGCACATGAACTCTGGAAGGGTGGAGGGAAAACAAAAGAAGAGGCAGGAAATGGGGCATTGTGATGTGTTTACTTTCGCCATTTATTATCTCTTGAAGGCCTCCTCGAGCGTTTACATGCTATAAAAGGTCATTCAAGTTTGTTAACTGGAGATGTTGGAAGACATTTTTCTTTTTGTCTTTCTACAAATGTTCACAGCTTATTGAAGTGACCCACATATGAATGCTTGGTTAAAAGAATATCCAGCAAACCACGACTACCACTGAGACATTATGTCAGTTCCGCTTCAAAACCAGACCTGCGGTCATCGTGTCATTCAGACTCTTATTTGAACAATAGCGGGGCGGGAAGGGAGGAGTGGAAACTGAAGGTGCAGATGTCTGATCACAAACTGCATTTTAAGAAAATAAATACAAATGTGCCAAGACAGATTATTAACACATAAAAATACAAAGTGATTCCCCTTTAAAATTAGTTAAAGGAAGAATCTGGATAAAAGGCTTCGGAAGATCTAAAAGATCTGCAGTTAAAATAACATAGGAAGATTCAGGAATGTACTAGGGCAGGGTGATTAATCGATAAATCAAATTTTCCATTTTTGGTGATTATTTTTATGAAAATCGGACTTAGCCCTCCCTCCACACCAGAACTGTGTTTGTCCGACAGATTTACAGTGAAGTGAACCGTCACTCACGCCTGGGATTTAGCTGTACGTATAACTACAGTGAGAAATGTTGCTCTCTACGAGATGCAGAAATTAATTAATGAAGGCCAGCTAAAAGAAAGTAAATAATGTCAGTGATCTGGAAAGTAGGACTGAAATTACAGTACAAAAAAAATAAATGTTTATAATATAATAAGTTTAATTGTGTTTTTTGAAAAGAAAAGAAAAAAACGGCAAAAAAATCGGAACTCTGATTTGGTTAGAAGAAATCGGAGATTTTATTTTTAGGCCATATCGCCCAGCCCTAGAATATACCCATTAAAACTTTAAAGCAGCACTTTGGCAGGTTCATAACGGCCCCTAATAAAGGCTAAATCAGCATCCATCTTGCATCCTGTCTCTTTTCTGAGGTCTCTCCACCCGGTAAAAGTCTGTCTAATGTTGACTCGTCTTATCTCTTGCTCTGTCTTGTTCTGTTTCTTTTCCTCTTTAACTGAATAACAACGTCCTTTTCATCGACAACAATAATGTCAATACTGTCAGTTGCTAATATTTTGAGACACACAACACACTGTGTCTCTTCATTACCCACCAATGACCATTACCATTACTTGACCATTACCCGGTCAAGCCCAGGGCTAGACATGCCTCATTATATTTGAGGCCCCCAGGGGAGCTGCTCCTCAGCTTCTGCCAGGACCTTTCTCCATTTTAATAATATTGTTATTTTTATTGATATTATTATAACTACAAATACTATTACTGGCTGGAGAGAGCTCAGAGAATAGATAGGGGATGCCAAAGTGCTGCTTTAATGTCAGTCATAAAGTTGGTACCTAGAGAGCCTAGTATTTTCTAAAATGGTGATGTAAAAGGTTTGAGAGCCACCACTTTTCAGGTACTTATTTCATGAGGGTAGGGGATAACGATCCCAAATGCAGGATGATGAGGCAAGAGGCAAGCAGATGTAGGAATAAAGATGATTAAACTGGAAGGATAATAAAAAGCATGGGCCACAAACTAAATAAACTGAAAACGGACTACAAGAAAAACAAAGTAAGGCAACCAATCAGGATCTGGCAAGGAGCAAAAGAAACCAAGGAGTATTTATACAGCAGGAGTTAATTACTGATGATGAGCAAGTGAAGTAATTAGGAAGCAGAAAAGTAGGAAGGAAACTCAACTAAATATCCCACATAATGATACAGGAAGTGCAACCTACTAGTATATAACTATATGACACCTAACATAAGGAAATAAAACTAGAAATGAAAACTCTAACAGGAATAAGACCAAAAACAGAGCAAATTCCCACAGATCACGACAACCAGCTGCAGACAGGAGAAAAGAGACTGGCTAATAACCAAAGTACAGACAGCTACAATAATCCAACCTAGAAGTTTGGATTAAAGGCTGTCTTTAGGTCACTGCTGGAAAGGAAGGATGTCAGTCCGTCAATGTTTCTAAAATGTGGATAAAGCAACTTTTTCCCACCAAATTCCCCCATCTATCAAATTCCATTATGCTGAAGGATGAAAGTCTATCAACCAAAGATAATTAGTCCTGGAAATATTCAGATTTTTTCATAGAAGGCAACAAATGTAATCTTCATGGTGGAACGAAGAAAAAAAAAAGATTACCATACCTAAGCTAATTTACATTAACCTATCTTATTAATTTTGGGCACAAAAATAATCAAGTTTAAATAAAAAAAGAAATTGGCTCTTTTTATTACAAAAAACACACAAAAACTTTATTTTAAAAAATAATACCACCTGATACACTTCCTAAAGGTTTATCAGCTCTGAATGCAGCTGGGTGCGTAAATTGCCTGTACTTCCACTTAACTGATATCTGAACATTAATAATAATATTTAGAAAAAAAAAAAAAGCCTACAGATTGTTTTACTTACCAAGAAGCAAACCGCAGCGCCCGTGCCTCCTTTCTCCAGCTCTAAGATCCTAGCATACACCCATCATTATCAGCGGAGGTAAACTCCCCCCTTACCTCCGGCCTTGATAAAACGTCTAATCTTGACTCAAAATCTTCAGTAAAAATGGCCTCATTTAACCCAGAGCTGGAGCCTTTAACACAAGAACAGGTTTAAAAACATGCGTTTTGTAAAAGAATGGCGTGTTGAAATGTGATTAAAAAAAACATTAAATGATCCACTAGCATGCTACTTTTTACATGTGCTTTTACTGAGGGATGACTCTAAAGTGCCAGTCCTGACAGATGTAGATTTCTCTCTCACATTATTTTATTGGAAAGCTTGACAAAAACATGAAACAGATGAGGCAGAATGACATCTTCCTGTAGGACACCTGACAGGCAGCTCAGACTGTCGACGAGGACGCACCAAGCTAAGCCAGCCACTCTCGTATCTGATCATCTTGATAAAGATCACTGCGCCGTCTGACTGAAGCAGAGTGTGAGTTTATCTCCGCTCTCACCATCTCAGCGACCAGACTGACACACTCTGACCATAAGTTTAGATACGACTCTGGCAGGATGCCACCCTGAGCATTTCCAGATGGCATGGTCTGCCAGTTCCTCTTTCCACCCAACTATGTCATGGAACTTTTCCCATTTAAATGGCTCCAGCTAATAAATAACTAAACCTATCCCCCCAAATCCTCTCTCCCCTGAATGAACACCCATACAACAACAATCCCGGGCCATTTTCAAAAGGAAACTGCTGACTAACCAATTTCTATTCAGCTGTGGCGATCAGACAACCATCGGTGTGATCATCTCCTGCTTCCCACTCCCTTGGGATGAGGAATCATCTGGACATGCTGGATGCCATCTGGGCAAAAACCTTCGCAAACATGCAGAGTAGACTTTGATGGAAGACTTCATATTTGCAGCAGTTTTTAAAGCCAACATGCTAAGCTACACTTGTTTGGGAACGTCCACCCTGACCTCTTGTAAGGGAGAGTTGGGAACTACATACGAATTTTCTTTCTCACTTTACTACTGCAGTCAACTTCAGAAAGCTAGTGTGACCTTTACTCTCAGTCTTGGAGTCCAGACACGTCTGTGGTGTTAAAGTTATCTCTCTCTCTCAAGATAAAGGTCTTTCACAGACTCTCTTTAACTCTTTGAACTCAACCCTACCCAGAGGACACCAGCCTCACATACTCTCCTTGCTCTGGTAACTTCCAGAGGACAAGGTATGTGCCTGTAGTTTAAAAAAAAAAAAAAAAAAATGAAAATGAGGCATGCACATGAACAAACACAACCTTTGCAAACATTCCAACCAAAAGAAATTCCTCTCTTTACTTATAAAGAACGCATTTGCCCTGTAAGATAAAGTATCATTAGCTCGAAAACAGGAAACAGCAGAATCCAAGAAAAATAAGTCGCAGGTGACAGACTTTAAATTAAGTTTAAAATTGCCAAAATTTTTAATAAAATTTGCTACTTTTGTCAGTTGTCTATAGGGGCAGAGCTTAAGGGTAACCATGGGGGGCCATAGCCTTCACGCAACCGCAAGCTAAGTCCTTGATAAAGAGTAGAAACGCTTTATCATTGAATAAATCATTCAGGCACTTTTCACATAACATGAATGTCATACATCTTTGTGTGTGCATCATTTGTAGATCTTACAAATCTAGTGAATAAGGGAACACTAGAGGCAGATAAAAGCATCACAAAATAAACTTGATTATAAAGTTTTTTAAAAAAAAAGAGAATGGTTACTAGGGCAGGGGGATTAATCGATAAAATATATAAATCGAATTTCCATTTCTGGAGATTTATTTTTATGAAAATCTGGAATTTTTTCCTTAGTTAGTTAGCAGCGAACTTAGTCCTCAGAACGGTGTTTGTCTGACAGATTTACAGTGAAGTGAGCCGTCACTCACTCCTGGATTTAGCTGTACGTATAAC
This sequence comes from Rhadinocentrus ornatus, assembly GCA_037177495.1. Taxonomy (NCBI): domain Eukaryota; kingdom Metazoa; phylum Chordata; class Actinopteri; order Atheriniformes; family Melanotaeniidae; genus Rhadinocentrus; species Rhadinocentrus ornatus. Next base: position 4,403,706 of record JBAMHW010000015.1, on the reverse strand, counting down.
TGCAGTGAGTAACTGCTCTCTACGAGATGCAGAAGTCAGCTTCAGCCCACAAACTCTCATTAAGAGACGACCAACATCAGGGCAATTATTTCCGCAGTGGATCCTGTATGATAAGGATCCAGATGGAAAGAGATCATGGATGCAGTGGTGTTGCAAATTTCTATGCAAGATATAAAGTTATTTATACGGTGGAAAAGTTATGACTTCATTTATTTTCTTTTAGCTGGCATTCATATATTCATATAATTTATATCAATGAATAAAGGCCAGCTAAAAGAAAGTAAACAATGTCAGTGATCTGGAAAGCCGGACCGGAATTGCGGTACAAAATAAAGAAATGTTTTTAATAAGTTTAATTATGTTTTTGAAAAGAAAAGAAAAAAAAATCGATTAAAATCGGAAATCGGATTTGGTTAGAAAAAAATCGGAGATTGTATTTTTAGGCCGTATCGCGCAGCTCTCACGGTTACCATCATTAAACTAGCACTATGTAACCTTCCTACCTTCCTACCTCATTTTGATAGTACAGTGACAATTATTATGGGCATTCCATCCCGGCAACACCCCAAGAGCGGGAAACCGCACTTTACAATAATTGCTTCTGGGACGACACGTGACATTGCCACAGAGTTTTGCTTTTGCAACACAGTGGCTGTTAAAAACAGCACAGAGGCTGATTCCGTAAAGAAACATGAGGACTTCATCGGAGGAAGAGAAGAAAAGAAAGAGACATCGGACTGACTGTAACTGCCTGGGGAGAGTACAGGTAGAATCCAAGATGGATGCCAAATTAGCGTGGATAGTTAAAGTTAACTATATTTGTCAGTACATATCGTACAAAACAGACTGAAATTTGTCCTCTGCTTTTATCCCATCACTATTTGCTAGGAGCAGTGGGTTGCTAGATTCAGGCGCCCGGGGAGTAGTCGAGGGTTAAGGGCCTTGCTCAGGGACCCACAGTGGTTTTTACCTTAGTTGTCAGCCTGGAATGGAACCCAGGTTCTCCAGACCCAAGCCCACCACTGTAACCACTAGGCCAGTGATTCCCAACCGGGGGTACTCGTACCCCTAGTGGAACGTGAGCACATTACAGGGGGTACGTGCAAACATTTGATATTTTATTTTCCGGATGGGTACATATCATCAGTCATTCCCCAACATTTGCTGTGCCCTGGTAAAAAAAAAAAAAAAAAGAGAGCAGGACTGGGACCCAAAATTAATAATAAACCAAGCTTTTATCAATCAAAAGAGCAAAAAAGCATAAACAACAACATGTGAGAAAGGTTAGATCAGGGCTGTGCACCTGCATGACGCTTCGCTACCAAGAGAGGGCGTGAGAGATAAGACACGGTCACAAGGCAAAAACGCGCCAAAGCAGCTGCAGTTAAATATGAATAAATGGCTCAAATATCCCGTTGCTCTGAATTCAGGAGCGGGTTCACTGCTACATCTGCGGAGATTTAGAGAATCAACACATTTGACTAAAGGGGTACTTGTGGTATGACAAAATGGCTTAGGGGGTACACAAGTCAAAAAAGTTTGGGAAACGCTTCACTAGGCTACCACTCCAAAAGGGAGGGCCTTGACCTGCCAAAGTCTTGTAGTGCTTCTTTAACATGAAATGATATAAAACAAAACAAAATGTATTGGTTCACTCATCTAGAAATTAAACACAACCTTGCCTTGCATAACAACACCAGCATTCCCATCCCAGTTACATCTCAGTGATATCCACAGCCTGTCAGAGGAGATGTGAGAGGAATTCTTCAGGGAATTTCATTCGCCCACTCGGCTAATAAACCCACTGATGCAGCTGCAAGGAAAATCTGTGAGAAACATCTTGCAGACATAGTTCAGTTAAAAAAGTGGACCAAGCTTTTTAGTCATAGCAGCAGAGGAGGTTTAGCATTGAAGTCATGCAATCTAACAGATTGTGTGCAGCAAACAGAACAATGAAAATGCAAGCATTTGACTCATTCGCCAATCCCTTATGAGATGAATTCTCAACCTTTTGACCCTCTATCCCTCCCCAACCTAACCACACTCATCTCTCTTTTACACGCTTCCTCTTGCAGATTGACAATATCTGCTTTAACTTGAAGTAGCAGCAAATACTTAAGAGGAACAGAATGCAAACTGCAACATTAAGTGGATGAAAGCTTAACACATATTCTTTAGGTACAGTGCCCCCTACTACCAAGCATTACCAGGTACCAATGAGGCCTGAGCTGCAGAATCCCTTTACTTGACCTGCTGCTATCAGAGGTGCAGGAGTATTAGCAGGGCTGCATTAAACCATGTCCATTGCAGCACTTTGAGAAAATTATGTGCATGCAAATGCACAGTAAGATTCAGATGTCTAAAACCAGATAAAAGAATAAAAAAGAACTAAAACTTCATATTTATGGTTCAATATTTAGAAATTTCAGCTGTTTGCAGTTTTACCACAGATAAAATGGTCTTCCCTTGTGCAACATACAGTAAAAATGGCTGCTGCCTCAGTCTGCCTGATCCTGTTTATGTTTATATGTTCTTCTGGGACGGGTTTGTACTGGAAAAAGAATTTCGTTGCACCTGTTGCAAAGACAATAAAGTTTTTATTCATTCATTTTTTTATATGTTTGGCCTTGAGAAGAAATAGGTTGAGCATGAATTTTGCATATTTCTGCAGAACTGCAGGATTCTGTAGCAGTCTGGATTCTATGTGTACGATTTTGTAAAAGAAAACCTTGCTTGCAACTGACAAACTGCCACTTCTGATAATAAAGCTCTGCCTGAGCCCCTGTTGGATGAAGTGCCCGACGAGTGAGGCCCTTCTGCTCCCTGAAGCTCTTTGCCATTTCAACAAAAGTGTAATCTTAAGTGATTGGACAGAGAGGAAAAGGAGAGAGCCTCATCATTCAACAGACAAACGCTCTTTGACAACATCCATGATTGTGCTCTCAAAGTGTTCCATGACTAATACTGTGGGTGCTATGAACATGCTTCGTTTTTCAAAAGAAAGGACTGAGAGAGGAGGGAGAAGGGGCACAGGACAGGGAGGCAAAAGTGAGGAAAAGTTCACATTTTTGAAGACATGCTTGGAGTTCCTGCCCATCTTCCCCCAGGTCATTCATTCACTCTCCCACACAGCAGTCATACCAGCCATTTTACAATAAGCTCCTTCTAGAGAAAATAAAAACTGAATGTGCCATCTTCTCTGCTACATGGGCTACATTTCAGTTATTTCCAGAAAAGTTGGGAGATTTTCTATAAATGCAATAAAAACTAATATGATATTATTAAATCATTTGAAAAGTTGTTAAAGGCAAAGAAAGCATTTCTAGTATGTTCACTTACTTTGTTAGAGTTGGAAATATTAAGTCCATGCTCTGCTAAATAAGATTTCAACATCTCAACAGTCAGTGGTTTATGATTTTTGGGCCAGGATACAGATGCACTTCAGGCAAGTCGGTCAAGCATGCACTTTGTGTCTATGAAGCTGTTGGAACCTGGTCAAATACCTTCAGACCACCAGGGAAAATAAAAGCCATGGTGGTTTAACTGCTCTCCAAAATACAAATTTACAGCTATGCACCAATTTTCAAGTCATCTCTGTCAATACCTTCACAGAAGTTGGCTTTTGCCCCCTTCACCTGGAAGAGTCTGGACAGTCTCTCTCATCTTTGGCATATAAAACATGGTGTCCATTCTTCCTGGAACACAGCTGAAATGTGGAATTATCATTAAGTGGCCAACAGAACACGTCGAGGTTGTAGCTCAGGATAAAGAGCAGTCATCTACCAACCAGAAGTCGGTGATAGAGTCCAGTCTTCCACTGACTACATGCCGAAGTGTCCTTGGGTAAGACACTGAACCCTTACGTTGCCTCACAATGTGTTTATCGTGGTACACGAGTGATAGGAAAAGCCCATAGCACTTAAAAATAGAGTGCTGTCTGAGTGTGTCATGTAGTGTAAAAGTACTGAGTCTGTAAAAGTGCTATATAAGTACAGTCCATGTACTGAATTTGAATTTTATATGGCCTTTTCACATTGAGAGACCCCCTGCATATTTCCATAAGGTTCTGCTATGTAGCAGCGGAAAGTTCTTTAAAGTACTGTATGTGAAATATCTTTTTGGAACTCACAGATTAACCTCTGACCAAACTTGGCACAAAGTTTTTTTTTAATTAAAGGAATAATTAATAATAAAAAGTTTACTTTGAAGAGAGCAAAACTGAAGCTAAATTTAACAAAATGGAGTAGAAGGAAGCTAAATCTCTAAGTCCTTGTCTTTGTTGTTCTAATGAATGAAGTAACTTACAAGTGGTGAGCTACAGCCCATCCTTTCATTGAGAGATTAATCCTTTGGGCCTCCTCCTTTTATGCCCAATCCTGGCACCATTACCTGTATATTCTATGTGTCTGTTGTTCGGGTCTCCTGCAACCTCTTTCCAGCAACTTTTTAAAATCAAAATTTATTTTTGTGTACATTTTCTAATTAATATTAAGTTGATCATAAAAAACTGTTTTATTTAGAAACACTTTTACTTTTCAGGAAGCTGCATCTGTGCAGTAATGCCACAGTTTATATATAATATATAGATATTATAAATACATTTCTTTTGTAAACACAGAAACATTATATAAAATTTGTTGTATATGGAATAACAATGCCCAGCATATAAACACAGACTCAGCTGTGTAAGATCACGAGAATCGTCCGTGGTTTAGGTTAAAAAATGTAATGGAAAATCAAAATAACTGACTTTTCAAAACATGGTATGCATTTCAAGTTCTACTCGCCACAGCACGTTGATGTTGCTTCTGTCTGTCCTCTCTCCATGTTAGGTACAAAAAACATGTGGCAATCAAGCAGTGCCTCCAGCTAGTTAGCATCTACCCCACAGCCTCACACACACACACACACACACACACACACACACACACACACACATACTCCTCTCCCTTAATACCAACATTCAGTGTTAAGGGAGGCATGTAAAAATAAGCATTCTGCTTGTGCAGACTTGTGTACATGGTGCAGCTACATAGGGTACAAAAAAGACTAAAAAGCTAAAATAAAACCAGAAAATACACATGACAAGTGGCTTTTACTGTTATGTTGTGGTAAAATATATTAATGGAAATTAAAAAAGGGGGTTTAACTAAATGACTTCTATGTAGAGCCTCATCATAAAACACTCTTGTCATTTTAAATCACCTAAATAAAACAAACCATTCTTACTTTATTAAGTCAAGTTCAATGCATCAACGGTTTTCTAGAGGCTAAACAATAACATTTAAGATGGGATGAAAATATCGGTGTATATTCGTGGCTTTTCCAGCTGATAATAGCTTTTCGCAGGTTAATCAGGGTCTGAGTGTGCAAGTGCAAGATGACAGGAAGACGTCATCATTGCAAAAGATTCCACTTCCAGTTTACACTGATGGGACTCGCCTTGGTAGCAAGAACATTTCAGCTTGGAAGACATTGTCAAATCTTTGTGGTCTTATCTACCCAAAACTCTGTAAACAACACAACAAAACTTTTTAATTTTACTGTCTTAGCGTTGCAGTGTCAACAAGGACTTATATGTATTTGCGTTTTTATTGGTGTTTGGATCAGACCCAAACAGCAAAACATGTAAAGGGGTTGAGTCAGTAATGTATTTCAGGCAAAGGTAGGTCACTGTGTGGTCAGCCTGCAGACATGAGTGCAGCGTACGTAAGATGGCTTTGTAACAAGACACCTGGGGCTGACTCTCAGAACAGAGTGATGGTTTTTATTTAGCTAATGCTAAAAGACATGAATCTGAATTTATATTAAGCGCTTTGTCCACTTCCTTCATTTGCAACTCCTTTATTGTAGAAATCTGCAATATAATTGGAGAAGTTTGCAATAAAGCATGAGCAAACAACTCTAAAAGGCCACTTTAAATGTAATTGTAAGTGTTTTGAAAGCCACGCTGTATTGTATTTTCACAGTGTGTGGGAGAGGGGACCATGACCACATTCTGCCCAAACATTTCTAAATGTGAAGGCCAACCTGCTCTTCAATTAGTAACTCAACATGACTCTGAACTAACAGACCTGGAATCACAGCCATGGCTTTTCCATTGATGAATCCTGAAGGACTCCCACCATCAGTGAACAAAAGCTCAGAAATCCCCCCTCCATTGAGCCCTATTTACACATTCAGGTATTCAGGGACACATACACAGTCTATTCAGAAGCAAACAGTTATCAGGCCACTTTCAGCCAGGAATAGAGCTTCTCTGCTTCTGTTTTAACAGGGCACTGTGGTTAGGGGAAGAGGCCAGTTTACTGGGGAGGTCTTACAACCGCTTGCAATCCCAGTGTGAGAAAAATATCCCAGTAAAAAGAAAAGAGCAACTGCAAAAGCACAACCCAGTCCGTGACCACCTCAACGGCATTTTACAGCAAACACACTGTAAACAGCGTATGAGTAACTTGGTCTCTAAATAGCGTGCATGTGTGTGTGCGTTTCCTGTAACAGAAAGAATGATCTGCTGGGTGGACGGGACTGAGGGGCCAGCTCCAGTTCCCCCAGACGACAGCTGACAAGCGAGATGCTGAGACTTGTGGCAGCTCTGAGGGGAAGAGTCGCTCCCGCCAGGCTCGTCCCGGCCTGTTTATTTATAACAGAAGAGTCCCTGTGAATGCACTGCTGTGTCACTTTGGAGGTCTGCTTTTCTTCCCACTGGAGACCCCGTAGGGATCGGGGATATGAGGTGCCTGAACATTTAGCTGACACTGAAACACCTCAAGAGAAAGATAAGTTCGAGCTTTGGTTGCAGAAATTCAGTAACGTCTGCATTATTTAATTATTATTATTATTATTCAACCCAAGAATAATGGGTTAATAATAAAAAGAATGCAGCTCTTACATGGTAAAAGAATAGTTACCCTAGGGCTGGACGCTGTGGCCAAAACTTGTATCACGAAATATTTCTTAATTTCGGTCGTCACGAAATAATTCTAATATCGATATAAACAAAATAAAAACCTCAGAAAAACATCCAAAAATACCCACAACAGATGCTGTAAAACTAAAAATTATTTTGCCGGGTCTATGAAACTCCTCCAGTAGAACATTTTAGAAATAAAAACTGTACAATAAATTAATGTTCACCTTTTATTTGTATCTAGCAAGGCTAAATTAGCCTTTAAACAAAGTAATTTAAAATCACCATCGAAGGTCAAATAAAACTTTTAACATTTTTAATAATAATAGCTTTAACCTTAAACTACAACCTAGGCCTATTATGTTATTCTTATAGATTTAAACAAAGGTGCTTCAACTAGGCTTAAAAATAAAAGTAATAAAATTGCTACAAAAAACCCAAAAAAACAGCAGTTTGTGTCGTGGTGGTTCACTTCAGTTCGGGAAGTATTTTCTGTTTTAAAACAACACTGGTGTCCAGTAGGGCTGTACAATATATCAAAAATTTACCTTCATAGCAACACTAGCCTTTGTAATATACGTATCGCAACAACTGTCTAAACTGCAATAAGTCGTAGTACCTATTTGCATATTTTAAGGAAGTATTGTGATGCTGTTG
>JBAMHW010000015.1:4367560-4396039 GCA_037177495.1 Rhadinocentrus ornatus | reverse complement strand
CTATTTTGAACTACAAGACATGTCGAAAACTTGTGCGAAACACCAGAGGACACATGTTTAATCTCCACAGCCACCTAGAGTACAACTACAAGGAGCTAGAGACAAATCCCCTTGACTGACTAGACAGTGGTCCACTAGCTACTAGCGTTATAGCACAAGCTATAAAGTTCAGCAGACGTATGTGCATTAGAGTTTTGCCAGTGCAGCTCCATGTGAGGAAACATCAAAGCAGCAGCTTCATTTATTTTATTTATTGCAGGTCATATCGTCGTCGCAAGTTTCAACAGTGTTATTGCATCTTTTACTGATATCGTGCAGCCCTAGCGTCCAGTATGGTTTAGTGTCTTTATTAGCTTGTGGAAGAAAACGATGGTTACCAAACTAATTCAGAGAGAAGGTCCAGATATCCGACAACACGTGATCCCAAACTGACCAATCACAAGGGAGTATGTAACCGTCTGCGTAGTAGGGGTGCATGTCAGGTCTGGAAGAGGTGCGTGTCGAGCCTTTGTGGCGGTACGCCGAGCCTACAGTGGTGACTCATACGACGCGGGAGTATAAATACGTCTTTAGTCAATAGACTTAATTAATGACAAACTTGATCACATTCAATTGGAACTGATTGAATTAGTTGATTTTTTTTCTCTATGTACTCTTTAAATAAACCAAACTGAACTGATTGGTCCAGATTACTTAAATTGTACGGTGATATACTGAGTGAACAAACCTAACCCTAGACCTGTTGACCATAATATTTATGATTTCCTTTCTAAGCTGTTTGCTTGAATTAGTACAAACTCAGCTCGTTTGTCCAACTAGTTCAGTTCATTTCAACTGGTTTGAAAACTGTCAGTCAGCATCCCCAGCAGACAGTCCTCCAGGATTTTACATAAAAGAAGACCACAGCTTATTCTTCCGTAATTTGATATTGTTACAGGAATGTGGTTAATTCCTGTGATTAATTTTGTGCTACCTTTCAAGGTGCTCCTCTTCCCGTTAGGTGGTGGCCGCCTCCAGCCAATCAATGCCTGGGGGTGGCTTATAAAAGGACTGAAGATCTGCACGTCTGGGCCTTTCGTCCACTTGCCATTTGCACCGTCTGTCTGTTGTGTAAGCCTAGGTTTTGGATATGTCTGGTGGTAGGATTTATCTTCAGTTTTCCAGATTGGTCTTGTAGGGGAGAGCTGCCATTTTGTTTTCCTTGTGGGTCCTTTTTCTGCTGTTTATGTTGAAGTTGGGGTAGTTAAGAAGTAGGTTTGTATTATTTTGTTTCTGAGGGGAGGTAAGTTGTTCATTTTATTTTCAAGTAAAGGGGTTTTGTTTGTTATGTTTTCCTCGGCTCTCCCTGACGCTACTGGCTTTACACAATATAATCAAATTAAATGACTAATAATCTTAAGACTGTCTCCTCATTGGCATCTTCTGGAGTTGTGTTACGTCCTTCTTTCCCTTAGGGACGTAACAATATTAAAACCATAACGACTGATTCTGCTGTGTAGCTGAGCTTTAGAAAGGAAGTAGCACCAGCTGTTTGATGGCTGTGATGAAGCTCTGGTTTCTCCACACGGATGGCCGCAGATTTACCCTCCTCGCTTCCTTTCTCGCTCATTCTCGCCTCAGGACCAACTAATCTGACACCACCTGTTGACTTGGCCACACTCACACTGTCCCACATAATCACAAGCCAGAACTAGCTCAGTCTGTCAACTCACGTCCCCCCCTGTGTATCACACTCGATTAGTTACTCTGTGTGGGAAAATAAGGGCTAAGAAGAAATGCACAGCTTATACAACCATTTCTGAAACTAATTGGTTTGGGGAAATAAAACATCTGCATCTTGACAATAATAGATTTTTGACTTAGTAAGAACAGAATAGCTTGCAGGCCTTTTGGCTGGAGCAAAAAACCCTTCTGGTGTCCTGGCTTGGGGAGTAATTTCATGTTGGCAAAGCCACTTTCCACTAGTTCCCAAGGTCATGTTATTTGGGACGGCAATCTCATAATTAGCTGGGATTTGCAGGGCACTATGGTGGAATGTTGAGCATCTAAACCACAAGTTTTGTTCAGTTCATGTTTAGAAACCTAAGCTGAACTTTAAGCTTCGACCATCACAACAAAACTTGTTATCTGAGCAGAACTTTTTGTGGTCGCCACCTGCACATCAGAGCCCCACATAGTTTTTCACTAATAGTCCATGAGCTTTGCCAAGGATTAAAAAATAAAAGTTCGCTGAATAGATGGGTTGAGTTACAAAAATACTCTCTCAGCCATTTATGTCATAAATAAAAAAACAAAAGGACTGTAACACAAAAGACAGCTGTGCTCCCCTCCAGATGTTCCGAGCTGCAGAGCAAACAAGACACTGAAATCTGATGTTGACAAGATCATCAAAGGGAGAACAGAGAGCTTTTGAGGTTGGTCTTTCCTTTTAGGAACGCTGATCCTCACTCCCCATTTAAAATCATCTGACAGCTGTTTTTGCTGATATGTGCAGTGTAGAAAAGTCGGTCAAGAAAACATGAAAAAATTTAGATCTGGACTGAACCCAGTTGCAGAATAGTACAAAATATCCACAAAGGTCATCTAGCATCATTAGCATGAAAGGAAGAATATCATAAGGAAATGAGAATATTTGAAGTATCATGTTTAAGTTTCTGAAATTTACATTTACAGCAATACTTGACCTTATTCTAAATAAGATAATATTTTAAGTATGGTATTTTACAGAGATTTAATATCAAAGATTTGTCTAACATTCCTGTTTACATGTCACAAAGCACAGTGTATGCCACACCTATATCACACCACTCTATGCTGTACATGTGTGTATAATGCAAATAGGACCAGAATATACTGAAAATGACCTTTTTCCAGTTAGGGTTATCAGAAAATGCTCAACATGGCTGGGCCTCATTTCAAACTGGGTTAAGATCAGAATCATCCGGTGCACGTAAACAAACTCAGTGACATAAGGTGAATTATATTTAGACAATTATGTATTTTCTTTTTATTATTATTATTCTTAGAGGATACTACAGATCTTTAACAAGGCTGTTTAATGGCATCTTAAATTGTAAAAAGTTATTCATTTAATCTCAATAGTCCACCTAAGGACAGGCATAGATTACACCCTTAAAACCAGAATAGGTTGTACTTAAACTCTCCATACAAGCCGAAGGCAAATAACCTCCAATTTGGATATAATACACTTTAAATTTATGTTGGTTTTTTGTTGTTGTTTTTTTTACATTTTAAGGGCACATTTACACCAGAATAGTCCGGGGGACTCAACCTGATTTGTCAAGGAACATTTTAGGACCTTTGTGTGGTTTGGTTAGCTTTCACACTGCATTTCACCTGTGTGGACCAAACCACCTGTTACAACAACTGCTCGCTAGAAGCAATAGCCCCTAAAACGTCCACTGGCCAAGAAGAAAGAAAATCCGGCTCATCAGTTGGCCATGACTGGAAACAGTGCATTCACCAAAAGTAAACAATGGAGCAACAATAAATTCATGGAGTGTTGGGGTTTGTTTTGTTTTTTTGGTGTTCAAACCTAATACGGTTTTCACAATAATCTGTCCAGTATGAGCAGCAGGAGAGGCAGTGAGCTATCCAGCATGTTGCACTACGAAGCATCCTACCTGACTTTCTGACTTTGTTCCACTGGATGCTCCGTTTGCATTCACACTGCAGGTCACCTGGTTTTCAAGAGGACCACAGGTCACTTCTTTGGTCTGCACCAGAGTGCGACTGCACGTTCACACAGCTCCGAGCAAACAGTACTATCCTGGAAGCGGACCAGGCTTTAGTCAAAGTGGACCAGAGCCAGTGTGCATGTGGCCTTTCTGCAATTTGGATCAATTTTGGGAAACAGCTAAAATAAAAAATTTTAATCATTTCAGACCTCACTATAATTCTGTAATGTACTCTGAGCTGTTGTACATTTTGGTACCATCGCCATGGAAACCAATACAGACGGTACACGAATTTACCATTTTTTTTGTTACAAATATTTGCATTTAGTCCAAATCATCCACCGTGTGAATTTTTTTCTCGAGCATTTGTTATGCGCTTGCTGCCAATTATGACCTAATGTAGAGATTTGTCAGCTAGATGAATGAACAAGAGCAAAGTGAGCGACTTGTAGAATGGATGTCAGCAGCGACTGAGTTCCCATGGGTTTAGACAGGAGATCTGTGAGAACAGAGGTGGAATTCCAGGAGGAGATAAAAATACCTCTGAGGCTGCGTTGCTTCAGGTGTTATTACACCCCCTCAGAGGCCCTGCAGCCAGAGACAGAGCAGGGACGGCACAGAGGGCTAAGGTCCAGCCAGAAGGCATCTCCCAACCTGAATGCCATTTCTGAAATGTCATGTTCACTAATGCTTTAGAAAGCAGCTGCATCAAAGCAAGAAAAAGGCAAGTTACTCACCTGCTGAATACAAATCTTTAAAGGGATTCAAATCCCTTGCATATTCCACATGTCAAGCTATTGCAGTAGTGATCAGGACACTTACATCTTCAAAATTTGTTCATAATCATCTGGATTATGTCTGGCTAGAACTTTAAAAAGATTTTTATGACAAATTGAACATAAAACTGATCAAATGCATTTTTACAGATGTGTTAGAGACGCTGACTACAGCAGGCAGTTTGCTGCAGAACCTGGTAGCCCTCTTACCACCGCATTTCAAGGTTATCCTTAAACAAAAAACACTGAAGAAAGCCATGTTTGACGAAGCGATGTGGACGCAATAAGGCACCGCCAACCGTTGCTCAGTATGCAGGCACACCTATATCTGCACAGCTAGTGAGACCTGACTGAAGACCCCCTCAGACTGGTGAGTTCCTGACGGTGATATTTAGATTTGTTTGGAGATTTCATAAACAGAACACAGTTGTTTGTTTATACATGTCACGTTAATCTCTCTGTATCTAGAACAGAGTAATTTAGCAACTTTATTTTGACCAAAAATAGACGTGAATGCTTTAAAGCAAATCCACCCACGGCCTGCGTCTGAGAGATGTGACCTTAAGCCTCAGCCAACAAGGGACTTTCCTGTTGGTTGTTTGGTGAAGGAAGTCATTTATATCCTCAGATCCAAGGATCAAGGGAAATATTAACTAGTGTGCTTTACTTCTCTTTAGATACCCTAAAGCAGAGAAAAAGCAAAACATTCCTGACACCAATTACTGGTTTCAGCCTGAAAGAAGGGAGCAGGTACCCACTTTTTCAGTTACAAATGCCTTCATTCTGATAGGTCCTCACCTTCTCCTTTTACAGCTTAAAACTCAGGATTCAAACTCCTTGTGTCACCCCTTGACACAGGATCAAGGAGCTGGACAGTTGCAAAGAAGTGGATTATCATCTGGAGGCTGGTTTAAGGAGAAGGATCGAGGGAATCTAAGGGAGGTGAAGGCTGGAACTCTGTGAAATGCTTGTTTTGGAGATCCACAGAAGCGGTTCATCTTTAATGGAAGAAACTCGTGAGGAAAAACTTGTGAAAGGTTTTGGCAGCTGCTGCTCTAACAGCTGAACATTATAAGATGCTTGCAATGTTGCAATGCCTTCAACTTGCAAAATAAACAAAAACTCCCAAATCCCAGCATCTGACTCTAAAAGCAGACGTTTGGTTAGCAAATTAAGAAAGTGCAAGATGAAGATATAGTTATGAATTAGAGCTAAAGGAAAAGATGTTGAATGGGAGATAAAGGTGGTTCCCCTCATTACTTCTTCCAGGATCAATAAGAGGCTGAATAAAAGCTTCTTAGGCCTAGATTTCTTGCATCAGTTTTGCAGCCCTGACATTTGTCATAGTGTCTCTCCATACATAAAATCTCAAAGAAATGATCCTCTCTTTCTTTTTACGTCTCTATCTGCAGCCATTGTATTCTGATGGAGTGAATATAGTATCCTGTAATTGCCTAAAATGGATTTTCCCACCTCAGACTTCTTATCTTGTTGAACCTGAAATAAAACATTTCAGTATGAGTCATGCTTAAAAGCTGGGACATTCTGTATTTAGTAGCCGTGACTGTACCAACAATATAACTGTCACTATATTATTCAGCTAGACGAGGAATCTTCCTGTCTAGACTGCTTCCCTGCAGGGATCATTCACCAGTCCATCATGCAGACCAAATACCAGGTTGTGATGTGGTTTCAGCTGTCATGATCTTGAAACAAATCTTTAAATAAAACTAGATTAATTAAACTGTCTCATCAATTCTCCTCAGCCTGCAGACAGAACCCAAGTTCATAAAACTGCAAACAGGTAACGAAAAAAGAAATGTGTGATTAAAGAGAATATTAAAAGAGCTTGACAGCTATCCCATTTCCCTGATGAACCAGGGGGAAGGAATTCCCCCAGATCGGACCACGCCTGCTGGATCTTACGCTCAGAGAGCCAGATAAAATCCCTAAGCTAAATTAAACACTTCCTTACGTTCACTTACCCTTCCTCCACAAGATAGTCCCAAAAATAAACTGCCTGCATGTTCAGTGCAGAACAATACTGACATGCAAACATGGCATTAACTACAGCGTAACCATATATAAAAAGCTAATTTTAAAACAAAGGTCAATTATTTTATCCAAGAGAAATATCCCACAGAACAAACAACAGCTTGTGACTATTAAAAAAAAAGTATGCACTGAATGAAAATAATTTTATCTAATTAATTGATGGGATTTTCATCATTTTAACTTTACAGACGTAGAGATGGAGATGAAAAAATCCACTCAAACCAACAACAGGGAGCAGCCATCATAACCATAAACGATGGTGTGTTCGGTGTAGAAAATATGGTTCATGATTATGAAATTTATTGAAATAAGGCTCAATTTTGTAGCATTAGTGATCCAGTTGAGGAGGCAAGTGGTTCAACATTCAAGAGAGTAAATAAATATATACAAACCCTTCGTGATGTCACATATTTGTTTATAAACTGCTGAGCACTGGATTTGGCGGTTCGCCATCACCAACTTGGTTTTACTGGAACTGGAAATTACAATATTGGACAGAAAGATGTTAAATGTTCAGCACAAAAATCTAATGATTCAGGAAATTACTTTGAAAAAGGACCACCAACACACTGATAAGGAATCTAACCAACAACACCGTGATACCAAGTCGCTGACTCGGCATTTCATCAGGCATTTGTGCTGTTTGACTGGGTGTTGAGGCAAGAGATGTTTAAATTCTGGCATTAAAAGTAGCTTTCAACTAACAAAATGTTAAGAAAATACCAACCACTGCATTTTTCTTTGGCTTTATACCTAGGTGTAGTATAAAATCAACTAAGCCCTTATCGAGCTGCTTAAAATGTGTTCATTGCTGTCAAAATGTCGTAAAATGCTTCTAAAAAAAAGGCACATGGCATGTGCAACCACTTATACAAAGTATTTGCATGTGCATTCACATCTAAAAGTCCAATATACTTGTGGATTTGGATTTGGTTCAACGCTTAGCCAGTCTGAGTTTAAACGTATTCCCATCCTTGCCAAAAGCCGGCGTTGCATGAAGAATTACTAAAGGTTAAAACAAGACAAACAAAGAAGAAGAAAAATTGCTCTTCTATTGGTTAATGCGGGACAACTTCTGTTCCCACCGTATAAGAGCAAAGCATGGAGCTGCTTCAGAAGCTTCGACTCACAAGGGCTGGTGAGAATGTGCTCTTAACCTCTCAAAAGTACCTGATTGCGGAGCTTTCTCCAAAAATATCAAACAACACAGAGCTCTCAGAGCTACATGTTGGTTGAATACTGATTGGCTGACTGTTAACTTGAGCCTGGAGGGCCCAACTCCAGCAGACAACCACTGACTTCATAATGAACAGGAGAAAGGACCAAAAATGTCTCACATTTCTAACAACAAATGCATTCATGCTTTTAAATATAAATCCATGAACTTGCTGTGTTGCTCTGCTGACTGCTGACGATGTGAAGCAGGCTACATATGTATTTCCACAAAATGGTCCGTATTTATATCCATTCACACACACATTCACGCACTGATGACGGTAGCTGCCATGCAAGGCGCTCACCACGACCCATCAGGAGCAAGTAGGGGTTCGTTGTCTTGCCCAAGGACACCTCGACACGAACGAAGGATCGAACCTGCAACCCTCGGGTTACAAGATGACCGAGCCACAGCGCCCCTAGAAAGAGTCACTGAGATCCGATCACAAGTGGTGATCATAAATTCTGTCCACACCTACAAGTGGCACAAGGGAGACATGTCTCATTTAAGCGTTTCCTCTTCAGAGTAGAAATAATTGTCCAGCCTAAAGTTTAACAACCCAGAAAGTCAGAGTTTGCTTTGAAAAAGATCGGAAACGCATCCGATTTAGTATCACGTAAGAAAATGGCCAGGGTTAGATTAAAAAAAACAACAAAAAGAACTAATTTGGTTTGTTATAACAACTGTAATAGGACGATTCAATAATATTAGATCGTCCTATTACAGTCGTTATAGGACACATGTGGGCAAAATAGTCTTGCTTCACATGTCATTTTTACCCTTTTTAAATGTAGCTGCTCTTACAATCACTAGAAGTCACGCATGTCACTTAAAGTAACGTCATTGTAGTCTGCATCGGGCTGCATTAACAGACGCCACAAGAGTATGATTTGGGAAGGACATTTTCCGTTTCAGAACATTATTTAGTACATATTTGGCTTTGTACCAACCACACAAAAAAAAGTCCAACATCTGACAACCATAATTAATGTCTTCCTTTCAACAGCTGACAGACGAATTTCACCTGTCCAAATAATTCAACGACAGGCTTTAATTTGACCGTGTGCTCACACCTTCAAAGACATCTGTTTGCTTGGAGTTTATGCAATAATACAAGAAAGCAGGAGGGCAAACCTGCCTATTCATTGGAAGCAGATGTGAGGGACCCATTTCCTACTATAATAAGAGGTAATTATAGACACGGGGAGCAGTGGGTCTGTGTGAAAACACACCAAGGTGTGGTGGTTGATCAGTGAAGTGAACCCGTCAGGTATATGAGAGAGGGCAGTGAAACTAACGCTTGGCTGCTCTTTGCATGACTCATCATGCTAATGCTAATGCACAGGCCAGCACAAGCCTGCTGACCTTTCAGTGGAGAAAAGAGAAGAAAGAGGATCATTTAAGAGTCAGCTTTCACCGGTGAGGTCACATGACTCCCCCTGAACAAACGTCTGACAGTTTAAATCAAAGCTTTGCTCTTTCTTATGATAACTAATAACATTGGGAATATGTTTTGCAAGAACAAAGCTGAACTCAAAAATACAATTACATATTTTGCTTACATTCTTTCAAAGTTATTCCTGTTGTGTTTAAATCCACACCAGCAAAACCATGGCTGTCAGCACAAACTGTTACAGAACAATGACTCATGTTAGCTATTCTGCTTGTCAGCAAAATAATGTATTATTTCTGCAACACATTTTAATTTAGGTGCCTACTTCCTTCCAGATGTTTCACACTATGCATCAGCAATATAGATGCAAGGTCATGAATTAGAGTGCCTTTATGCATTTGTGAGCATTTGACCATTATTTTCATGCATAGTAGGAATACTACCACTACAAGGGCATGATGTTAGAAGACCAGCTACGAATCTCAGCTGCAGCAGTCCTGTTGAGACTCTACAACAAGAGACGATCACACCCTAATCTCCGCCTGTCTGGGTCTAAAAAAAACAACAACTCTCCTCTTGTCCTTCTATTGTCTCCCCCAAATCTTGTTTTTCATTATTCCTGCGCTGGGAAACAGATCGAGGTTATCCGCGCGCCCACAAGCAAGACTGATGTCTGTACCACATTGTATCCCCGCTGCGGCCCCCACCTTCACCTCTCAAACCCATCACAGGGTCATTATAAAGTCTCAGCAGGTGGAGCCTGGTAGGGTTTCCTCATCTTGACACAACTGAAAGAGCGTCCTCTGTGTGTTCACAGTCCACATACAGTAAATCACACATGCCCTCAGTTCAAGGCAGGAGTCATTTAATAACCCCTTTCTAGCCAATAATTGCCTCACTTTGCAGAAGGTGCAGTCTGGATGAAGTCTGACTGAAAAGCGAGGCCTTTACTGTCTTTCATGGTTGTGGACAAAAACTTCAAGGGAAGCCAAGATTTCTAATTTAGATAAGAAAACATACCCATCATCCAATGCACCCAAAATCTGCAAAAAATCTTTGGATGTGCAGCCAAATTAACGGAGCTGATAAAAGAAATAATTATAAAAAAGTATCTGCAATGCTTAAAGCTGTCGATCCCTGAACTTAGTGATGGTTTCTAAGGGGAATTTGGTGATCAGCAGTTTCTCATGGAAATGTATTTCTCAACTGACTCAGGCTGACTCAGACGTCCACTTAAGTTTAAAACTACTGTGTCAGAAATGAACTTTAGTTTTCGTTTCAAACAGCATGTTTCTGTTTCTTTATGAACATCTCTGATTAAACATTAAGCAGAGACACAGGCTTCTTCAGCATTTAAATGACCATGAAATCAACAGATGGTTTGGGTGGAGAGAAAATTACATACAACCAACCACTTTAGCCTGAAACCACAGAAATTCCCCCTGCCTTACTAACGGTATTACAAGCCCAACTTTCAGCTTAAACAGGCCTGCCAGGTACATAACGCCAAGCTTCAGGACCACATGATGGATGTCAATTTATATAGGCTGGTATAGTAGCCAACAAGTCTCTGGGTTTCTTTGTAGTTGGTTGGCAATAATTAAGTTAAAATCTAAAATTCTTCTCTTAGCATCTCCCAGATGGTGATCTGGAATAGTTTCAAGAGAAGTGTATTTGAAAATAATCAGTGGGCTCAGTGGTGATGGATTCCAGCGAGAAGCTGCGATTTTAATCAAGTGAAACACACAACCACCAACGCAGTCCACATTCCTCTTTTATCGATAGCTTTTCACAGAGGTGACTGGAAGTACATCCCAGAAACTGTAACCTATTTATACAGAAACGGAAATGAAGGCATTTTTAACCCTCTGATGCATAAATTATTAAAAAAGAAAAAAAACATAGTACCACATAGAATATTTACTTCTACAGACATGTAAAGTGATGCAATACTTTATTTTTAATTATAATGATTTTACTCTATCATATTTACATATCTATTCCATTAAAGCATAGCTGTATCGTTTTCTTTTCCCATTTATTATTGAGGAAAACTTGGTAATTACAATGTAAGCCAATAAATGAAATTTTATGATATATTTATTTATTGTTTAGCGAGTGGCAATGTACTGGATGACTCACGAATGTCTACTGATGTGGCTAATTAGCAAATACAACATCCTTATCCTTGAATATACTAGAAAACATTCTTTCAATCAGTGTCCACTGTAGTGGACACTATGCATGAAAGAGTGGAATGAAAACGATTGAGTGGCAGAGACTGAAGTAATAAGATTATCTGGTTTCCGGTAGAATAGTCACTCCTCAGTCATCGGTCCGTTTGCTTTCACACTGTATGTGAAGCGCACCGGGGTTCACTTGCAAGTGGACAGAGACGCCCAGTTTTCAAGTGGACCCAAGTTTGCTTCTTCGATCTGCGTCAGACTGCAAACAAGCGTTCACATGCTCCAAACAAACCGTAGTATCTGTACAAGTGGACCAAGGTTTCGTTTAAAACAAACCAAAACTGTGTGAAAGCACCCTTAGATTCAGACATTCTACATTTGGGACTCCAAAGCATGTTTGTGCCTAAGTTGATGCCGACAACTTTATCTTAACAGAATTTGCAGCAAATGACTGTTTGGTCCACATTCGACCTTTTAAAACCAAACTATCTGTCATCACGTTCAACTTCAAGTCTGCTACGGCTTCACTTTCTCCATCACTTTTTACAGCTCAGCATCTCCAATAACACAGGTGCTCTGCTTCATGCATGTTTAGTGTTGCAGCAGTGAAATAGGTTCCCACAAACAATTTCCAAACATTGTCAGGTTATCTAAACTAGTGTTTACTGTAAAGGACAAATCAATACGAGTTTTCTGTTAACCGGTATACTGCCCAGCACTTGTCCAACCTTATGTCTGTTACAAATTCTGTTTTACGTAGCACTGTTGTACTTCCCACAGTTATTTTTTTACAACACATAAATTATAACTTTAAAAAACAACACATAACCGGCTTTTTTCTGCTCTAATGTGAGCACGCCCAGCTCTATATCCAAGGCTAAAAGAACCAACATGTTGGGACTGAGGCAGGGTGAGAGGTGGACCCAAATGCAGGCTTACGAGGCAGCATGCAGACGGGTGCAGGAAGAAGGTTTTAACAACAAAAACTACATGGATCAAACATGAAGACCAGCAGAAACTGGCAAGGAGGAACTGAAACCAACAGACTTATATACTCTGAAGAACTAATGATGAACAGGTGAAGTAAATGAACAAATCAAACCAAGTGAACTAATAAAGAGGAAGCATAACAGAATACACAAGAGGGGGGGGGCACAAAATAAATTAGGAAACAGAACTAATCACAGACCAAAATAAAACCAAGATCATGACACAACTTTCATATTATTTTTGTAACCAATTGCAATTAAAGGTTAGAAAGGATCAAATTATAGACAGTCCTTTCACCCCCAGGTACCCGCTCTGGACCGTGTATAAGACCTTCAGAAATTCAGAAAGAACTATTTTTTTTTTTATTTCATGTAATATTGTAAACTGTGTGTACAAGAAAAGATGCCCAGCAAGACATGGCAATGTAAACTGGTCAAATACCAAGCTGCTTCCCTACAAAGGTATCTTCTGAAAATATTATCCAACATTTGCAGGAATGGACTGATACAACATATCTGCCTCATTCGTGCAACTCATTCAAATACTTTGTGTTTTTTTATTAAATTACATAAAGTGTGTGTTAATTAAAGATCTGTTCCATTATGGCACATGGTCAGGGAACGTGAATCTTCAAAAGCAGCAAACCTGAAAGCAAAGGGTTTCCAACCGTGCAGCTTAACTGGGCTGAAACACACTGGGATGGAAATTTAAATGTCATAGTCTAAGAAAAAAAAAGAGAACAACAAGGGCTTGTACTTTGGCATAATTAAGTCCAGGGGAATTCATTAATCCTTAGTTCCAGTGTATTACTTGCCAAGTTATGAAAACTTGTGAAGCTTCTGAACAGCTTTGCAGCTACACCCTGTGACTGGCTGCCAAACACTCCAAATGAAGTAGGTCTCACTGAGCAAAAGAAAGAAATAAAAACTTGTGGTAAGTTCCTCTATGGCCTAACTGCGTAGTAGGAAAAGGCCCAAGGCTCAGAAGATAAATGGGGAAAAAATCCTGTATCCTACAGAATTACAAAACCTGATATTTATCTGGATTTTCAAATATGAGTAAACTTCAGAAGGAAAATTGATTTAAGAGGGGAAAAACAGGATATGGGATGTAAAATACAACAATCCTGAGTTATTTCTTTTATTCTTTGCGGAACAGGACATATGAAGTGTGCACAGGAAGGCCTGAATAAACTTTGCTTCAGGGGAAGCAGGGTCTTCTTGTCCAACAGATGATTCCAGGTTTCATTTCCCCAAGCAGGATGGTGACTCAACAAGGGACAATAGTTCCAGACCATCAAAAGCCACAGATCCAAAACAATAGACTGCTGGCAACCTCATAACCACAAGACCATTTGCTTTAAGAAAGCACTGAGGACCTCTCATCATGGAGCAAATCTCTTTCCCCGATTGCCTTTTTGTTGCAGCTGCTGGACAGAAATGAGTTCTTTACAACAACGATGATGACTGTTCACCACTGAAATATGGATCAGTTCAAAGAAAAAGTTAAAGCCACTTGTGGCCGAACAGATGGAGGAAAAAATAGACAAGGTGAAAACAAGAGAGAAAAAAAGTTCCTCTGAGAACAACAGTTTCACCAAGTGTGTTTATCAAAGAAAGAGTTGTTGTGTCTCGAGGGATGGCAGCTGACATGATAACACAGACCAGACTGTGATAGCTCTCCTCCCATCTCTCCTGAGGGGCCTGTGTAGCCTTACTATGGGGCACAGTGAAGACTTCGCATTCAAAAGCTAAACCCTGTAAACCAGAAGCAATATGGCACATCCTTTGACAGCAGCTTCAAAGGCTAAAATTTGTTTGCTTTGAGCAAAAAAGGTATCCAGAACCTTTATAGAGCAGCAGATCATAGGCTTTGCCTCTCTTGTTGCTGAGCTGTTGTTGCACAGCAGAGATAGTCAGTACATGCTAGAGGGGAAGGTATATGTTTTAATTATCTTGGGATGCATTTGATTTAAATATGCCATGTGTCATCATGTCACATCACCATGTGAAGAAACTAACAAGACTGCAAAGTGTATGCTAGTAGGAGCAGGAGTATGATTTTAAATTGATTTCAGTTTTATACTAAATCAGAAAACCTCCCAAGCCCAGCTAACATCTGACTTTGGGGTGCAATAATGTTCAACATTCAGTCCTGCATCAAAAGACTTGTTATTTAGCTCTAGCTACGGTTGAAAAAAATTAAACTATAGCACCTGGCTTCACTCATTTTCAATAAGGGTGCTACACTCAGGGCTGCAAGAGTGAGTGCAACTTACTTTGTCTTTACAGAAATGCACGTTCACAGATTACGTTTCATATTGAGGCTTAAAAATGGACTGCAGCAACCTTCAAACAAAAAGGTGAAATTAAGCTCATGGTCAGTCCCACTGAGTACAGCTGACTTTTACAGTTTAATGTAAAATGATAAACTAGTCCAGTTAACTTGGAGGTTGTGCCTATTAGGAAATGTGGGTACCTAACTTTCACACTTTTGTAGCTCGCTTGTCACCTGGGAGGATGCAATGTTACTGGGCCTAAATCCAACTCTTGCTTAACTGTAACTGGACACGTAACTAGCACGCAACTACAAACTATAGGAAACTATTTAATTTGCTTGTATTCATGAGGACACCCATTTTAAAAATACATCTTGTTTAAGGCAAAAATCCCTTTTTGCCAACAACCATCAAATTTGGCAGTTGAAATAATTATAACAGTTAGATTTTATTAGCTGTAGCTATGTAGCTAATAATGCTAATGTTAGCTTGATGCATCAGTTGGAAAACACTATCTACAGTTTATTTTAAAAGTCCAGTGTTTAAGAATTACTGACATCTAGTGGTTAATATGGGCACAGCAGACTTTAAATGCCAAGTATAGTTGTGAATGCTACGGTGGTCATCAGTGGCCAAAATTCTTTCAAACATAAGCATCTTTTTAGAGGCCTCAGGTGCAGCGACGACAGTAGCAAACTATAAATTGTGTAAATGTGTACCATCGTCTTCTTCTATGGTCCTTTAAGGCACTACTTTTCCCAAGTGGGGTTCTAGCACCTACTGAACAAAGCTGGTACTGAAGTTTTAAAGCTCAGAGGATTCTCACTTTATACAAAGAGGTGTTTTACCAAACAGTGACATTCTAGTAAAAATGTTGGCACAAATATGGCAGCTCCCACGTATGTGGACCCATGACATGTATATATGGACAGGCTGGATTGTTCAGTTGGCTGGGTGTCCGTCTTACAGCCCCAATCAGAAAGTTCAGTGAAAAGTGATTGTTTGGATATAGCGGCGCCTTCGGTCTGCTTCACGGCCTGGTTTCGCTCGCTTCTCACGCGCCGACTGTAGGCGGTAACACACCGGTGCGTGCCACGCTATCAGCACAGCAGCGCTCTGTTAGCTTAGCTTAGCTGTTTTCAACCTGAAGGGTGATGACAGCTGCATAACAGGTGAGATGTGACTCCGCGAGGCGACGAACAGCTGATTTACTGATCAATAGAAAAATAATGATGCTTATTATTATTATATTAATCAGTTGTTAAGTTCATTATTATTATAAATAAGCTTCTATTATTATTGATAAGCTATTTCTATTCAATATTACTAATTTGTTATGAATTAAATCAATAAGCTGTAAATAGATTTATTATCAATTTTTGTTAAGTTTCTTTTTTAAACAAAATAAGCAGCAAAAATCAGGGACTATGATCCCACTAAGGCTGTAATGCTGTGGCACAAAGACTGTTAGGAGCAAGAGGCCAGAAAGCACCAAGAGTAGAGAGGGAGGAGTCTGATTAGGTTTTACTTAATGAATTCAGACATTAACACTTTATCAAATAAAACCATTTTTCTTCTTGCTTTTGTTTAATGTTGCTGTAACTTCCAGTTTCAGTTTGGATACAACACAACACAGTATTATACAAATAATGTGCCTAGAGGTGTGAGTGTAAAATATGTTTGGCTGGTGAATTTTTTCATCTACCGGCCAACTTGGCCCGTCAGTCAAAAAGTTTATTTCGGACACTGCCTTAAAGGACCAGCGGTGATGTTGCAACCAGAGACTAAAACATCAGCGGAACTAGTGGTTATGGTTAGAGCCAATGAGCATACAGTAAATGACAGAAAAATAAGTTTAGCAACGTAATGCTCACTAGCAAACATCTGTCAGAAACAAGCAAATGATCCCAGCTGGGGAAAGAGTTTAATGATTTTAGACTTTTAGAACAAGAACAATTTGAGATATGTAGTAGGCAATACTATTCTCAGTCATTTCTTTAGGTGAGGTGGATAAAAACATTACAAACAACATGAAAAAGTTTCATTTTAAATACACTTATAATATTAAGTCAGGTAACAAAGTAATTAAACTAGCTTCTTAGTTTCTGTGATTAGTTATTTAATAAAAAAGATTTTTTTTAAAACATACAAAGCCTAATTGGTTAAGACATCAGCAAATCGGGCTCCTGGGGGAGCAGGAGGTTTGTGCTACTTCCTACAAACACAGTCAATAAAGCTGAGAGCGGAAGTCAGTGTTTGCTCTGTATTTGCTTTTCACACCCTGCAGCCAGCTAAACTGTACTTGGCAGCCTCCTTCTGTGAACATGAAGGCTTATGCAGCAGCTTTGTTTAATTTGTCTCTTCTTACATTAAAGTCTTGCAAAAGTGGAAGTCTTTGTGTTTCTCAGGCAGAGACTTGCTCCACGGCAAGAGGATGTGGAGGCAGGGCCCTATTACTGTTGTGTGCTGAGGCTCCGAGCAATGATCAGCACTTTTTTGGTCGTGAATCCTTCACAGGAAGTTGGGGTCAAACCTGGTTTTGAAAGAAAATAGCAAAAAGAGAACCATAGAAATCCTTTCCCCTTCTCAAGTACCCCAGGAAAAAAATCATCTACTCCATTCAGCCCACAAAAAAATACACATTTGAATGAAAAAATAACAGCAACCCCTTTTAGAGTGGCTGCATGAGGCAGGAGGGAATACCGAGGACAAAGCGGCTCCTCAAAGCAAAGAGGAAAAGTGACTTTACATCACCTTAAGACAATGGTGAACTCACAGGCAAATGGGGTCCTGTCAAAGTGAAAGTGAACTACAGTCTGCACTACACTCTAATAGGTGAAGTTCTTGGTGCAACTGAGGGAAAAAAAACCTGAGAAGATTGAAGAAGACTGTTTAAGATGAGTAAATCAGTAAGAGTCTATTACAAACCTTCTGTTCTTCCTATCAACCTGACAGATCGTTAGCTTTTAAAGCTCACCATTTAAGCTTGCTGGCATGGAAGTACATCAGTTTAAAGACTTGCTTGGGCAACTTTTTTCAAAGGACACACACATGGTATTCTGCAAAAATCAACAAACTCATGTAAAATAATGTTAACTTTCAGGTTAGCTTCTTGTCATAAAAGAACATGGTGAGAGAGAAATAGAATAAATCAATCAATCAATCAATCAATCAATCAATCAATCAATAAATAAATAAATCATTAAATGAGGCATTTTCTTCCCTCATATACTTGTGACTGTTAGCTGTTTTTTATTGCTTGGTGAGGGTACTGCGTCCTGAAGACAGCTCATGACCTCAGTGTGACCCGTTGCTTTTATTGGACCTGTACCTCCATGTGTCAGGGATGAAGAGATATGAACATGTTAAGTTAGTCTGAGACAAAAGGTAGAAGGTTGAGGGCTTTATTTCACCATCTCATACAAATCAGTCATCTATATATATATTTTTTCACAGAAATTTGTTTAACTTTCTTCACTTTTCTAACTGAACTTTTGTACAAAAGCTGCTAAAACATTTTTTTTTCTCTCATTTCTATCCAATTAAAAAAACTTATACGGACCTGTTTAACTCATAATCCACTACCTTCTTCAGACTGTACTGTACATCAAACTCGAACTTCCCTTCATACGAAGCTTTGAAGCTTAAATTACAGAACGGTATTTGACCTGATGAGAGGGTTCAATTGATCTGAGTATATTTGTGGAGTCATTGGTATAAAACAAAAGCACACTCGCTCTTCAGAGGGGGAAATCCTAAAGGTTTGAATGGAAAGAGTTGGACTCCAGTTACAACAGGCCATACTCTGTGTGCTTGTGTCGGCACATGCACAGTGTTGCTGCTGTACCAGCTGAGGCGCAGCTGTGTTTGGAGTCGGCTCTTCCATCCGACACGAGTGCAACTTTGGGCATGAAAGCACAGCACAAAACATGGGGAAGGAGAACGTTAAAAAAAAGATATGTAAAGCTCATCTTTAGAGCTTTGTAGATCTCTGTAGTCCAAACTCCTGATTTGCATTTTAGCAATCAAATTCCACTGAACTCAAATGTTTGGGCAAAGAGGTTTTTTAAAGGAATGTGTGGACCGACTGGATCTCAATTTTAATAATTTAATTAAAGTTAACTTTTTTTGTCAGTACATATCTTACAAAACACACCTAAATTTGTCCTCTGCTTTTAACCCATCATTAGTTACATTAGGAGAAGTGGGCTGCTAGATTCAGTGCCCAGGGAGCAGTTGGGGGTTGAGGGCCTTGCTCAGGGGCCCACAAGGGTTATGTTACCTTAGTTGCCTGTCTGTGGGCTTGAACCCAGGTTCTCCAGACCCAAGCCCACCTCTCACAAACTAAACCCCATTCCATTTTCTCCCTTTCACCTCAATATTTCTCTTACATCTGAATTTTTCCTTCTTTTAGGAAGAGTAAATGCCCTTTTTCTTGTGTAGATCAAAGAGATCTTACCACTCAAATGGCTCCAGGTGAAAGGCTAGATCCTAACTACTCACTGATTTCTAGGACTAAAGTGGTACCTTACCTCTGAAATACTGAGGTGCAGGACCAGGAGTGAGTTTGGACTGGATTTTTTTTTTTATTAAGAGGAAAGACAGACCCAACAAACTGGTCAATGTCAACATCTTCACGCTAACCGCACTGGTCATTGCACAAGTCTACAGCCCTGTTTCCACCAACAGGTCCAGGTCAGTGCACAATTTATTTGCAATTCCACATTCAAAAATTGGGAAGGGTGCCAAATATCCGATCCAACCCATCCTACGTTTTTGGGGTCCCAGCCTTACTGATCCAACCCAAAAAGGGTGGAGCTTGGCATCCTGCAGTCCACTGATTAGATAAAAGAGTTGTCACATCCTGTGCGATTCGGCCAAAAAAGCGAAGCAGGAAGAGCTTAAATATAGTTCAAATATAAATCTAAAGAGTTTAAATAGACTTTTTCATGACCTACGTAATCAGTTACGACACTACTGTATCCGGAGACAAAAAAAAAGAAAAGGAAAGCACATAAAAAACACTGTTGAAACGAGCTTTCAAGTGTTATTAAGACTTAAAAATGTCGTCTTGTTGTGTGTTTGGCTGCCAGAATAAGAGAAAAAACATTCCTGCCAGTAAATAAAAGTTGTTTAGGATACCAGTTCAGAAAAAAACTAAGACAATTATAGCTGGATGCAATAAGACCAAAGGACAGGACAGAGACGATAATCAACAATTCTTGTGTTGGCAGCTTTATATCATGTAAGATAAATGTAATGTTAAGTGATTGTTATCGAGTCCAAATGAACAAAATTGTTCATTATAAAGGAACATGTTGGATAAATGGATGTATTTTATTATTTGAACGTGGCTTTTTATGACATAGTTGTAAGCATCCAGTGATTTATATAGCTTGACTATCTTTTTGCTGTACACACACGTTGTCTCGATTAGGTACATGTAGATGTCTGGCCACTCCACCGTCGCCAGCCCCAAAAGATCTTCATGCCAATCCCGTAAGGCGCCTGGATCAGCCTGCTTCCATCTAATTTTCTAAAATAGCTGCACAGTCCCGTAAAGTGAGTGTCTGGACATATTCCGAGTGTTCTGAGACTGAAACACTTGCTTGAAAACCATGTCATTCTCATCCTCTGTGTCTGTGTCGTGTTCCTGTTTATTATAATTCAAGAAGGATGTTGTGCCGGTATGACATCATGCCATTATGAAGCTGACACATCTATTGTCATCTGGTTTATACTCCCCCACCCGGGTAAGGGTTGTCCTTGTCAACACAAGCACAAACTAA
The DNA here is from genome assembly GCA_037177495.1 of Rhadinocentrus ornatus. Lineage (NCBI taxonomy): Eukaryota > Metazoa > Chordata > Actinopteri > Atheriniformes > Melanotaeniidae > Rhadinocentrus > Rhadinocentrus ornatus. The sequence continues at coordinate 4,375,658 of JBAMHW010000015.1, read as the reverse complement.
CAATTAGAAGGCAGGTGTGGGCAGTGCAGTGTTGCTGCTGTGGAAACAGAGGAAGCAAAATCCCCCTCGTTTTAAACTGCCTTGCTACTGTGCAACTCTAGTAGAAATTGACCTCAATAGGCTACATTGAGGGGAAATTTTTTAGATTTTCTGTAAGACTTTAGGTCAGCCATGACAGTGAATTCAGTGTAATGCAATTAGCTTGTGGCTATTTAGCATATTAACGCAGCTGCACATTACCAAAAACATATCTCATAATATCTAGTACTGGGGTGTCAAACTCAAATACACAGTGGGACAAAATGGAAAAATTGGAACAGGTTGAGGGCCGGACTGATTCAATGTTTATTAAAAACTCTTAAAAGGATCTATTGCACACATTGAACCTGGAACTAACAGAGGCTATTAGTTATTGCCTATAACAGTAGCGATTTTACGATCATATTCAACATTTTTTTCCCTTAAAAACTTTAAAAACTCTGGCGCTTAAAGGGTTAATAACTTTTCTATTTTGTGGAGCCTTTGTTTCCTGTTCAGATGCTTGTATCTGTCATGGTGCTTCGTTTCAAAGTGTCTTCTTACGTTGTATTCATTCATTACAGCCTCAATGTCTCCTCACAGAAGACACAGCTTAGTCCCTTACTTCTGCAAACATATTTTCTGTTTTAAAGTCCAATTTTCATTTAGCCAATTTTTGGGGAGAGGCTCGGTCAGGCTGCTAGAGAACAAGCGAGGTAGCACTCGCAGGCCTTTGATTGACAGTGCATTGTGGGACTTGTAGTATTATGGTGGTACGTGCGCTCTATCAGCGAGCCAGCTCTGCTAGTGATTAAATATGATCATGGGGGCCAAAAATAATTCCTTCACAGAAACTTGAAATGTATAATCTAGCACAACAATAATAACATGTGCAAAGCACGTATTTTTCCTTATATGAGAACAACTCACCAATATCCCTGAATCAGTGGGGAGTGACGAAATAAAGCTTATATTATGTTTGCCACATGAATCATTACAGAAGCTACCTTTGACACTGACAGGGAGCTTAATCGTTGAGGTGCACTTTAGCTGTGCAGGACTTCCTGCATTATTCTTCCTAACAGTAGGTAATACTAAGAAAATGGCACGGCAACACCACAGGAACTGCACTAGCGGTAGTCATAGAGACAGTAAGATATGCAGCTACAAATTTACAGACGTAATTTTATCTTTAGTTTTCACTTTTAAGCATGATTTAATGTTTTTGTAATATCTCTCAAGTTCTATCTTCATGATTTTAAATGATTTACTGAGATGCCTGTAGAAACAGATCTGCTTACACGCTTCCCTGCTGTTCTCTTTTTTCCATTTAAATTTGCCTTTTGCACAAATCTGCAGTTGCTTGACAGACTGAAATGACAACAAAGTGTCCAGCGCACCAGTTAGCAACAACAGCTTTGGAACAGAACGATTTTTATGAGGTCAGAGATTGTGAGAATAACCCAAGCATAACATGAGACAATTTTATTATTAAACAGCTACAATTGGCATTGTATGTTAATTTCAAGATGTCAAACATGCAATGAGGTATTCCTAAAAAGAAAACTTTTCTTTGCATGCAGTGGAGTTTTGGTAATACTGTATTGTTTTGAAGTAATTAAATTTCTTACAGCACAAAGAAGCAGATACTTTTTAATTGCACACTGAATGAAGTTGTGAAACTAGTACAACATTTAAGATTTGTAGCAGATGGGTGAAAACAGGATGCAGCAGGAATATGGAGGCAGAAAAACACCTGATCATTAGACTGTCTGTACAAACTTCTTTGTGCATGCTGAAGATGCCTAAATATGGATATAAAAAAGGTTTGTTTCACTGTATAAATATCCTGTCAGAGAATGGCTCAGCAGAGAACAACTACTACATGCTGTTGTGATTGTATCTCTCCCTCTTTGCAAAAACTAAAACTATGCTTGTGCTTCAGAATTCTTACACATCATCTGCAACCTAATTTCTAAAGACTGAGATGGTTCACCTCAACTAAGAAAAGAACTCTGTCAATTCCCAGACCATGCACCACTGATTGTCATGGAGTACCGGCCTTTTTCATCATTTTACTTATTTTGAGATAGCATGAATGATTGCATGGACCCATTAAAAGTGAAAAGTTCAGGAAGCTGAGTGGCCATAGTCGACCGTGGCTGAGAATAATTCATGAGAAACCCCTACTGAACTGTTCATACTCCTCATCTCCATGACCTCTATACTGGCCCAAGTCACACCTCACTGCAAAGTCAACAGATCCTAGCCTGCTGGCCTGCACTCCATATGTGCCAGTGTGTTTCACAAGCTGGTTCATTGCAGGGTTGCTTCCTCAACTGAGATGGCCTCTCTCCTGGGGCTATAATTCAAACAATGCATTGTTTACCAAACCCAGTCCTCTTGGGGGGTAAATCTTTTTCTACTGTTCAAACTGTGGGGTGGGAGTTTGCTGTTTGCACTGCTGTTCTACAGACTCTCCATTGATTCGGAATGGGAATTAAACACCAGGTAGCTGGATCCACGCAGAGAAAGCAACCAACCTCACCTCGTCATTTCTGCACAGACTAAACAAATCATCAGATCAAACTGTTGTTGCTTAATATTTAGCAGAGAGCCAAAGGCGTTGGGCTGCATGCAGAAGAGACAGAGAACAAGCTACACCAATGACACACACTCCTCATACTGCATAGGAATCCAAGCCACCCTCTCCCCCCAAGCCCAGACTAATCCCTATCAAGTCAATAGGATACTGGTGAAACTCTATCCTAGGAGGCTTCTCAGTGCCCAAACGTTTTCTGCAGTAGTGCTCACTGGTGATCTGATGTCATGCAACCGAAAACAAATTTGGCCTCCCTGCACTACATAAGAATAGGAAAGAGCACCACTGGTCTTATTAGTCTATCTCACTTTAAAAGTGCTTGGTTTGGACAAGTCCTCACAGTAGCTCCTGGTGGTTCACAGTAGGATACTGGTCCTCTTATTTAATGCAGAGCTGTTGCCCATTGGGGGTTTTTATTGACTTTGATTGCTTGAGTTGATGCGCATGACCCCGACATTCCAGCAGTGAAGGGAGGAGAGTCGCGTAGTAACACCAGTACATATGCCTAATTGAATCAAGAGGCAGTCATAGTTCTGCCCACTGCCTGCTGTAGTTCAAAGTCATAATGCAAGAAACATATGCTTGTGGTTCCAGTTAATTTAATTATGTTGCTATTGTTGGCCAGTAAGTCAATCACTGCTGTATTAAAAGTGTAAAGGCCATCTCCTGCTACCCTCCGGTGTCAGCACACTGCAGATGTTGATAGCCTTGCAGGATCTGGACAGCTTTAACGGATCGATGATACTGAGGATGCATAAACTTGTTTTGACTTTGAGGACACGGGTTACACATGTTCCGTCTCAGCTTTACACAGCGGCACAAAGTGATAGATCATTTCATTCACAGGAAAGGCTTGACATTCAACAGCAAGTCACTGATGGATGTTAAATCTACCCTGAAGTCCTGAACACTAGCTTTTCAAACGACAGGCATATCAACAGTCATAAACGCCAGATCTAGCATGTGAAAGATTTATGCACGCTGGCCAGAATCCTGCATTCCATCATTCAGAAAGACTTTGCTTAAAATCTAATCAAAGTGGAGGTGTCACAGATACTTCAGCCATGACAGCTCTTTTTATTGGAGTTCATAAAGGTGAGAGACTAGACAGGATTTGCAAAGAACGGGGGCAGTCTATTCTCAGCTGCAAGGAGATGATCATATGCCATGTGATTCATACAACAGATATAGAGTGAAGACAAAATACTTCTTACATTGTAATAGCAGAAATATTGTAACAATTGCAAAACAATGAATCTGTTAATAAATTCAGAGTCAGAGAATTAGAGTTAACAACTTTTCATAATATGAGGATTTGCACCTTTTGCTGTATTTTGGATGCGGGTTAGAGGTTCAAACATAAACAAATAGTTAACAGTTAAATAATAAATACAGTAACTCCTTGTATCTCTCAAATAAATCAATAAATATGAATGTTAGTAGAAAAACAATTCAATTCTTCAAAATGAGGCATTCAATGGAAGATGATAGTGTGGGAATTTCAATTTGTTGCTGTTTTTCACTCTCAATATTATTTGCAACAGAATGTATTCAATAGACTTTAAAGCCTTATCTTCTTTTTTTTTTGTTTGTTTGTTTTATCAAACTGGCAACACGTGTGTTAATGTGCTTTAACTAACAGAAAACAGGCAGTGCAGCCGATGCAGAGGGCAGCCTGACAAAGTCTGAGGATTTTTAAAGAGTTCAGAGACTCCTGGCAGACTATGAATAGCTTGTTTCTATGGACAAACTTAGCCTGGCTTCACTCAACAAGAGGTTCTGGTTTGTCATATTACCTCTAAACGCATCTTCCCAGTATATACCGATAGGCGTGTGTGCGTGCGTGAGTGCGTGTAGACAGGAATCAGTAACAGAGCCCACCTGCTTGTGAGCAGCCATGCACCAGCCGACCACACCATTCACGCAACTTTTTTATAGAAATATATATATATAAAAAAAAACACTTTATTGTTATTCACAAGAGTCATTTGTGACTCTAGCTTTACTCCTGAGGGTGTAAATGGTTTTAGGAGCGGTGACCAGACTGAGAGCAACATCAAACGCATAGGGAGAAGTTTAAAAGTGAAAAGGAGTAAAGATTGAGCTCACTTACAGAAACCAGCTGACATGCGAGGATTAAACAGAGGATAAGTCCAAGGCTCGAAGTGGTCGGAGTGCCCATTTTCCACCAACCCAGGACAGGCTGCTACTTCTGGGGGGAAAAAAGGAAAAACAGAGGTCCTTCACCTCCCCCTTGCCACTGGAGCGGTTCACCTTTTCCGCAGACTTTTTACTTCTATGTAGAGAAACGTGACTGCTCCTCAGCGTCCCACACCCCGTGGGACTTCATCAACAGGTTTAAAAAAACAGAGTGAAAAATGAAGGGGAAAAAGGCGAAATTTGATTCCTTTTTGCGCTTGTTATTCTTAAGGGGAACGCCAAACGTCGACCTCCTCGGGACCTCCGCTCGTGCGTCCTCCCTCCGTGCAGCTCCGCAACTTGGGACTTGTTTTAGCGGGTCTGAATGCAGCCTTACAAAGTCACTGGGAAGTCCTGAGTGGGGAGAGCGCTGCCGAAAAGTAAAAGGCGGAATGGAATTCAGGGAGTGCTGAAAGAGAAGACAGCTAATCCCAGTGAGGGGAGACGCCACCTAGACCCACGCTAGCTTTTTTACACGATGACCACACACTCCTTACATATGTGGAGTCCTTAGAAACTCCTTACAACAGCATAAATATGTGCACTGGAACACATATTTTGTGTTATTGATATATTTTTTAGTCAGACTGATGACATGTTTCATTCTAAGTGAAAGACATGCATACCACAGAAGTAAATTACAGTAAAAAAAAAAAAAATCTGCACCTGGCAAATTGGCTCATGTGAGCAGGGGCGTGTATATAAAGTGTTTAATGGGGAGACCAGACCCAGGAAAAATGGTGACAAATGAAAATGAGAATTTTTTTAATCTATATTTTAGGAAATATGGGACTAGTTATTACAACTACAGTGGTCATCTAATGCTAAAATTATAATTAAACCTATTAAAAAAAATTTTCTCAAACATTGTTTACAGAGGATGATCCTGCATTGCATGTCTCTAATCGACAGTTGCACAAGGACTGATTCTTCATTGACATGTGAAAAACTTGCTTTGAGCTCAGTCACAAGTTTTACCAGGGTTTCTGCAGTATTCTTGGCCAACATATATCACCAATGTAGGCAGTTTGGAAAATAATGCTGTAAAAATGCTTCAAGAACAATGTGTTGATTTAGAGCAACATTTAAAAGTACATTACATACTGTGTTCACTTGCACCTGAACATCTGAGGTCCTTAGACGTCCTGATCAATGGCAGCGGAAATGCATTGAATTACTGTTAGCATCTTCTGTCAAAAAGAGTGGATAAAACAAGTATGAATTTAGATTTAACATTGGTCCTCTGTTTTATTGCAGTTCACCCTGGCATAGTAGGAGAATAATTTATTGACAGTGGAACTGCAATCTCCGAGGTCCTTAGATGTTCCCATCCACCATGAACATGCATCTAAACATAATTTTGGAGCAATTCTTTATTTACGTTGGGTGTGTGTTTTTAGCTATAGGTCAAAACAGGTTAAAGATTACAAAATTGCCCCAACCATACTGCATATTTTACTACACATAGAGGACCATCAGGGGCATATTTTATGATAAAGTAGGATTTTGAAACTTTTACCGTAAAAACAAATAAATAAAAAAACTTCCTCTGCTAATTCTGTTACTTGACTTTACATGAACCTGTTTAACAAGCTATGTTGAGCTTTTCATGCCCTCAAGGCACATTTTTTTAAAGTTCCTGGTGGCATCTCTGAAATAGGTGACACTCACTCAATATTTACCCTGTAGATTAATTGAAATGAGTATGCTTAAAGAGCTCAAGCCAATGATCCATAAAAGACTCAGACTAGTTTAATGTGGTAGAAATTGCAAATACCGTTGCAGAGTTTATGAAGATAGTTCCCTGTGGCTGAGCACAGTATGCTTGAGCTTTAAGTGCCCTCTGCTGGAGCTCTAGGGTGCACCACACTGATGACTTCTCAGGGCAGTTGATGATTATGAACTTCTCTGCATTTCTGTGCCATTGAATAATGTCCTGAATATAAACCAGATGCAGAAAAGCTGTGTAACCCATTTGGATCACTGTCAGTTACCGTGTGGAGAACTGGAAGTTTGTGTCCAATTGTGTAACTGGTGTAAAGAGCATACTGGATCACTCAGAGGTTTGAGAGGACAGCTGTTGCCAATTAAAAGCTGAGCCCTGAATAGAAGTAAAGAGTAGCTGGTCTTATTTGCTCACCAAAACAGGCTAAAGATGAGCAGAGAAGGATTATCAAGTTGGGTTGGAATCTAGAAAATGTGCCACCTGTGAGTTTTGCAATCTATTCTTATAAATGCAGCCGTGTTTCTGAAAAACAAGTTCAGTGTGTAAAGGTGGACTTCCCAGGGGTGCCACAATAGGAAAATAAAAATATGCAAGAAGTTAATCCAAGGTTTGGGGAGCAATGCTTGTTAAATAAAGTTTATTAAACCACTACATATAAACAATATGCAGTATCCCTCTGATAACCAGATAGCAGGTCTCAATGCACAACTTTTTTGCTTTAGACTCCTCTTTTACTCCAAAGAGGAATCATACCCAGATCTAACTGGTCTTCAGCTATGATTACACACCTAAAGCCTCTCAGAGACCACAGTGGTGTGATTTAGGGCCCTTGCCTCCAGCTGGCAGTAAAGTGCTGGAAAAAAATATTCAAAAGTTTAGCAAAAGCTGTCATAAGCCATTATGTGAAGGCTTAGAAACTGTCCAGACAGTTTGGCATCCTACATTTCATTCTTAGCTTTACTAAGGAACACTTGTGACACACCTGATGGTGTCCGGCTAAATGTGTGTGTTCCAGAGAGGATGAGGTGCTACAGTTGTTGAGTTGTATTTCTGAGGACCAGTGCTGCATAAACTGTTAGAAGAAATAAGTAATAAGATCCCAGATGCATCATTCTTGTGATATAAAGTTTGGGGATGGTGTGCATAAGCATCACCGTAACCATAGCACAGTTTGTGCTGACAACTTGCACAGCTGTAGGGAAACAGCTGTATCAAGAACCAGCAGATCAGCCAAAGAAAATGACTCATTCCTCATCACTTAGAGTGTCAACGTCCTCAGAGTCTGATGGATGGATAGTTATACTGAAAGAAATGAAGCTGTCCTACTTTTCCTTTATTTCCCACTAGCATGCAGCTCACATCCTCCTTTGTCTCAAACTGAATTTTCACTAAATAACAGCACAACAACTTAGTTTTAGTTGCTAAATGCAGTATATTAGATATTTATCACGAACATCATCAAAAAATATACGATTAATATACACTGCTCAAAAAAATAAAGGGAACACTAAAATAACACATCCTAGATCTGAATGAATGAACTATTCTTATTA
>JBAMHW010000015.1:4345982-4363721 GCA_037177495.1 Rhadinocentrus ornatus | reverse complement strand
GTCTGGGTTTCCCTGCTTAGGCAGCTGCCCCCGCGACCCGACTCCGGATAAGCGGCAGAAAATGGATGGATGGATAGTTATGACCTATAATACACTAAAGCCTGGTACACATAAAGATTATCTTCCCGACCAAGGACGGGAAACATTCGATTACCTTAAGTTTTATAAGATTTCCCTGTACAATTATCATCTGGTCTGAGGTGTGTTATGGCGAATTTGTCCCGATAATCGGCTCCAAAACGGGTCGTGGCTGATAATCGGAAGTGTGAAACATGTTTAATATTTATGACAAAATAAATCCATGTGTGTGAGAAAAGCCGACGACTCCTGAGTTGTGACTGTGTGGACGGTGTCGTGGAACAGAATGTAGCCAATCAGAGAGCGAGCTGGCTGGAAAACAAGCAAGTATATAAAGTCTGTTTTGTTTTTTTCGCAGTTCTGGCTTTTTCTGTTAACAATAGTCCCAAGACCACCCTCATTCCCTCATCCTGTATATCATCTTTCATGCTGGGTGTTGTGTTTTCCGGTTGTTACTGTTTCTTCTTTGTTTTTTGCCAGTTGTTGTTATGGTTCTTCTTCTACGTTTTTGTTAATGACGTTTGGTCACGTGAGATGTCCGGCTCGGAGGACAAGATTGCAGATCAGGCTTATATTTAACAGCATTAACAGCATCGTTATGTGTGTGTAGTTGTGTGATTAGATTAGAACACACCACACACAGTGTGATTAAAACTGGTAAATGCCTGATTTCTTTATTTCCTAAAAAAAATCTTTGTGTGTACCAGGCTAAAAAAGGCACATTTTTGTATTTTTTTTTTTATTATTTTATTATTTAGATTTTATTAAAGGGCCAAATAAAGTCTCCAGATTAAAAAGGATTGCATTATTTGCCCATTATTTCTTGGGTCAAGTGATAAAAAGTTATATTTTTTCATTCAAATGTAAAACTGATGAAGTAAATGAGAATAATTAAAGGATTTCACAGCGTGTTTACCTGTATGGGAGTGAGTCCTGCTATCTCTGGTGTGCCTGTTCCAGGAGCAAAGCCCGGGTCAAGAGCATCAATGTCAAAACTCAGGTAGACTGGGCCGCTGCCCATCTGCTCCCTGACTTCAGACATTAGCGGTGCAAGAGATTTGAACCAACACTCTTCCACCTGGACCACACGGAAACCCTGTAGAGTAAAAAAAGGGACAAACAGCAAGGTTATAACTGCCTAGAAGCGCTTATATTTAATATTTAGTTATGATGTGAAACTATAATGTTGGATGAGTCCGCTGCATTTCCAGGTATGTTAGGAGCACCTGTGCACGGCTCCATTCATACGAGTCTGGAGAGTACCCTGAACCCCGCAGGCCAATCTGAACCACTCTCTTGCAGTCCAGAAGCCCCTCCTCCACGCAGCGTCTGAACGGAGTCCCGTGGCCGATCTTCTCCCCCAGCACCACATCACTGGTGTCAGCATGAGCGTCCACGTGGACTAAACCCACCGGGCCATGCCTGACAAGTAATAACAGGGTGGAATGTGGAACAATGACACAACAAAAAGAGATGTGTAACATTACATTAGTCCCCACTGACACAGATTACTTGATTAATCATCCAACTTTGGAAATCATGATAATTTATGCATTAAAAAAACTTGTAAACCATGTAAACTCTAATATAAGCAGTACAATTATACTATGTCAGATGTAAAAACTGAGAAAATATTATTTATGTAACATTTAACATTCCCAAAATACCGGAATGGGGAAAATGAGTTATGAGGGGATAAAAAGAGCATCCCCAGAGAAGCTGAAGCTGAGACAACGAGGAGGTTCATCACTCAGTGAGTCATTACATTAGATGTAGTGACTTCCACAGTCACTAGTGAGGCAAAAGACGGGTTCTGTCCATTTGTACGACGCGCCGTCTTGTCCAAAAAACCCACTTCGATCTGATGCATATTTCCTTTTATTGATCGCTTTTCACAGCTTCACAGAATTCGCGCACTGGGCAGGATGCAGCAATGAACTTGTTAAACTTAAATAGTCAAATGTAGTGCATTTGATCTTAACACACACTTTGGTCCATCAGCGTATAAATTCAGCATTTACATTCTGCGTGCTTCAGCGGTCAACAAAAATTACGGCTACCCAGCCCTGCTCTCTCTGACAACACCACCTGTGACTGACTGACAACTCCATCTTAATAGTTCATTCCATCACCTGCCACAGCCACGTGACCCCTCACTGCATATCACCATGACAACCGAATAAAACAAATCATCCACCAATTATCATGACTCCAAAACATGTTTTATGGCCCCTACATTAGAGTTTAACATTATTTTTACATAATCTCATTGTAACACTGCGAAGAATTTGGAGGTTTAATTTTCTACACAACATGATGCAATTAAAACATCGAGAGAATCCATAGAAATCTTCGTGCACAAGAGATAAGGCTGCAAATCTCTACTGAATGACTGTTTTTCAGGCCCTCAGGCAAAAAACAAACAGGAATCTATTATAAATAAACAAGATGCATAAAATCGAACACCTTCCCTGAACCTGGGTGGATTTAAACTGGAATTAAACAGAGAAAAAACTGACCGGTGATAAGCTGATATGTGATATTGTAACACCAGAGGAAACCTGCCTTTTCTTGGTTTAAGGGGACTAATCAGAGCTGTACGCAACAGAATCAGGAGATGCCTGCAACAATGAAAATGACATTGTTTGCAACGACATTTTGTAAAATGCTGCAATGTTTCGTGAAATGTTTTCTCTTTTATTTGTAATTTGTACTTCAAGGCCATGACGTATACTTACTTCTCAGCAACAGCTTGCAGTATTGGATATGCAATCGTATGATCCCCACCTGCAGACACCAACATGTCTTTACCATCTGAGCTTCGATAGAGCATGCTCTACAGTTTACAGGGCTGTATAAATAGTTTGCCTTGATTTGCTGTAAATGATTTACTGAGGTGTCTTTGACTGTCTGTGGATCTGAGAGGACAAATCAAGGTCTCTCAGCCACTCTCACCCATAGTAAGTGGTATACAGCTGGTGACCAGGATCTTTCTGTAGGCCTCCCTGATCCGTCTACAGGTGTCCTTTAGATCGTAGACGTTCACATTTACATCACCAATATCAGCAACCATCAGGGACTCATAAGGTGCTGCCCTGGTGCCGCTGTTGTACGCCCTCAGCAAGGCAGACTCAACTCTGATCTGGCGAGGGCCAAACCTGCGTAGGATGAGAGGGAAATTTATTTTAATTTAATTTAATTTTTGGGTTTATTTTCAGTTATACAAAATGTTAAATATATACAGGAAAAAAAAAGTAAAATAATAAAAATTAAAAACACTACAATAATATAAACTCCAATTAAATATTAAATAAATTAATAAAAATTAATTCACTCAAATAAATAATATAAAAAAATACATGAGTAAAAGTTAATTAATACAAATACATAATTGATTAAATTAACTATATAAGAAATAACTTTAAAAAGGACTAGAAGTGGTTTGTTGCAGATGTACGACACTAGGCATCAAAGGGGTCAAAAAAATTGTTAAATAAAGGAATTCAGAAATAAAATATATAAATAATATTAATATAAATTAATTTATAAAATAAATGGAATTATAAATAAACAAATATATAAACAGTAATTCATTAAAATAAACATCTAAAAATTAAAGAATAAATATGAGTAAATAACAGGCGGCAGTCAGAATCCCACTTCAAAGCTACAACAGAACAAAACCAGAACCTTGCACCGGGTCGGTTTGAGGTTCCGGTGTCAATCGGAACTCCAATAAACGCCGCGTCCAGCCCCGCAGCCGAGTCCTGGTAGGGTAATTTGGCCATGGTGGGGATCCCTGACACCCGCGCAACAAACTCGGCGCTGGGCGGCACATTGAAGCGTTTCCCTGAGTACTTTCTGTCTGGATTTACACATAGTCCTCTTCTCTCGCTGCAAAGAGTCAACGTTTGTCGTGACCGAGAAGAGAAAAAGTTCACGTTCAGACTCCTAAATGCTGACATTTTAGGTGACTGTGTAATATGGAGCTTTGTCAAAATAGACTTCTGCTCTGCTACCTTTGTGTTTCCTTAAAAGCTTGTAGTATCAACTGTTTTCGTCAATGGAAAGGAATTGTGTTTTAAAAAAAATCCACGAGTTTAGTAATTAATCGATATTTGAATTTATATATATATGCTGCTTGGTCCTCTGTTTAGAATGTACAACGTATATCATAATAGGTGACAGAAAATTCTTTATATTATTGATTCGTGTTTGTGGTTATAAAAGTTACGACGCGCTTTGGAGCCTGAAGGCAACACGGGGCAAGTGGGCGGGGCGTGGAGTAACTTTCTGTCAGACGTGGAAAGCAAATGAAAGTTTTTAACTCCAGCAAACTTTGACCCACAGTTCTGATCATGACAAACATTTAGTTTACTGTCTCCTTTTATATATATTTTATAAAGAAAAAGATAATACATAAAGATAATTATGGAATTAGAGCTTCTAACGCACAATAACAAACGCAAAAATATGAGAATGGCTTGACGGAAGTCTGCGCTCATTGAGTTCTAGTTGTATACTGATTATCTGTAAATACGCTACAATACGATGTATTTACTGTCATCTACATAATTTAAAAATGAGAATATTCCTTATATTTTTATACATTATGCTGCCTTTCACCTGAAACACTGCTGGGATAGGCTCCAGCTCACCCCGCGACCCCTAATAGGAACAAGCGGTACAGATAATGACTGACTGACTATGCAATGGTATACCTTTTATTGGCTATCTATCCAGCCAGCTAGACAGTACATATAGGGGCTTCAAAGCTCCACAGCAGTGATTGGAGTATCTGTCCATATGACCACTTTAAACGATGCACTTCACCACTTTGGAAATATGGCCATTGCCTCAAGAAGAAAACAGAAAAACCTGTTGGAAGTTCACCATTAAAAGTCTGGGGACTCCACACGCATGTGGATGAAAGTACTCTGGTCAAATAAAACTAAAACAGAACTTTTTGGTCATTAAGGAAATTTCCATGTCATTCACCCCCATACTAAAGCATGATGTAATGTAATGCGTCACCAGTTCGGAATAAGAAACTTGACTGAATTAAAGGAAATACAGATGTTACTGAAAATAGATAAATTTTTGTTGAAAACCTGTTTCAGTGTCCCAGAAAATTAGTTGTGGGAATGAGGGTTGCTATTCGGAATAACAACAGCCCAAAGCGTACTGCTGAAGCAGCACTCGAGTGGTTAAAAGGGACAATGTGTAAGAATCTAGTGGTAAAGACAGGCATTGAAATGACCTCAAAAGCCAAGCACAGTTAATGGACAGCGGCCGCCAGTTGCCCAAATTCTTTCTGCATAAACATGTTTGCATTTGTAAGTGCATCCAGTGGCCTTGGATGCAGGAATGACTGCTCTACAGGTACTTCATCACTGTGTACATGTACACATGTACCCATCAAAGCTCATACTGCAGTTTTAAAGCCCCATGAATGTGGACCCATAGCAAGTAGAAAGAAATTTTTTAGAGAATAAAAACATGACAGTTATTTTAGTAAAGTTATTAGATAGAAACAGGTTTTAATGTTATATCATTTGTTCTGTCTTTTGCTTTTGTCACATGCTGCACCTTTAAGAGGAAACATTTAAATCTCTGGGAATGCCTTAAATCCAGTTGAGAATCTGTGGCATGACTTCAAGAATGTTGTACATCCAACTTGAGAGTTGTTTCGTCTTGGTTCTATCAGAGTATGGGCACCAAAATAGGAAACATGAAAAGTTGCACAACACACATATAGTCTAGTACAAAATATATCATGACAAGTAGCAACAACCTGAAAAAATCCCAAATGACTATGATAACTCAAGTTCAGTTATAGTTTTAATGAAAACACAAAAATATTGAGTATGAACACTTTGATTTAGCTGATGTGCATCACATTCTGGATAACAAGGGTTCTTGGTTTGTTTTTTCTCCATCTCCCCAGAATAATTAAGACTTTTTTGACTGCTTGGTGGCTCACCAGTTTCTCTTAACACTGGACAGTTTGTTAGGATTAACTGAGATTTCTTTAATAATGCCCTCAAAAGCCACTGAAACACTTCAGTAATCAAACAAAACTCAAATTTAATTTTTGAATTACAAACATGGCACTGCAGCTACTAAGCTGCTCCTAGAGTTTTCATGTGTGAATGAATTAAGGAAAAATTACGTTGTTTTCTCACACTTTGGTTTGAGGGTCAGTATTGATTGTAAAATCCGCCACTATACATTTTCCACACCTGCACGGTGTAATGCATGGTCACAGAGGGTCTGGAGCTGGCCCTATAGCTGCTATTGGGGTACACTCTGAAAAGGTTGCCAGCCAAGACAGAGACAAATACCACAAACAACCATGCACACATGCATTCAAAGTCTATTTGTTATCACAAATCTGCCTAACATGCATGTGCAAAGGTTAAATGATGGGGCGGGACCAAAAGAGGTGGTGCAAGCCTCCCCTAAAATTTGCCTGGAAACCCCCCAGATGCCTCCACAAGTTCTACTATTGAATTCTGACTAACTGGCCTTTACTTTGGTAAACATTAAATGCCTAAGTACAAGTAAATGCAGCATGTTCTATATGATAATGTTCTACATAAACACTACCATGTTCTTGATCACAATGCTTGCATTACAGTAGTTAAAGGCATACGATGCAGGCTCATCCTGAATCAACTACTGTTGATGAAAAAATGTTTTAAAAGGATTTGATTTTTTTTTACAAATTTTACTTTGTGAAATGTTTACATTACATGATGATATTAAATGTTAGTTAATTATTTTCTAAAATTGAGACCTATTTAAAACATTTATAACTATTTCTTCTTATTATTATTATTTTATTTTTTTATGGTCTAAATTACACCCAAACCCTGCCCGCCCCCGTTAAACATGTTCTAGGGCCGCCTCTGCAGGACAGACTGTCCCTCGTGTAAAAGGGAGCCATCAGAAACACGCAGGTCAGTGTGTTCATGTGGACTGAGACACACCCAGGTGCAGGGCTGCAGTCGTATTTCAGGTTGAGATTGGTGAATAGTGATTGGTCACTGTGTCAGTGGGAGACTGCTTTTTGATTTGCGCGCGCACCTGTCCTCGTTCTGGAGGCAGAACGCGGCGCGTCGTGAGATCAGCTTCAGCCACCGCACATCGCACACGCGCATTCTCCTTGTCTCATTACATAACATAATATCGACAAGCAGTCATGGTAAGCTCGACTTTATCTCTTATTCTATTTGCAGAATTATTATTTAAAAATTATAATTAGTAAAATAAAATAAAAATCGGTCGTCTTTTTAAGATTTCTGCAACGGTGTGCTTATTATATTCCTAATTAGCTGTGAAATATAGGACACAGCATCCTATATGTCACAGCTTGTTAAGAATATACATCGTTTAATTGTATGGACAATGTATTAGGTTTGTGCTAAAATTTACGTCGTGATTAAGAGTCATGTTTTCCTGCTCTGCCCAACATTTAATCCTCTTCATGCAAATTCAGCTTAGATTAGATGCTTCCCTCTGACCACGCGTTTCCCTTTATTGCATTACAGGGTGGTATTACTGATTTTCCAGCCCTTTAAATTGTGGTTTGTAAATGAATAACACATAAATTCATTGCATCCTTCTCTTAACAGAATTTTTATGCTAAATTGAAACGGCTTAATAAAAAAAGGCCATTAGGGGTTTATTTAATCTAACAGAAATAATAATAAAAAAAAACAAAAGCTTAAATGTAAAAGCCCACAATCTCAGAGGGGCTTTTTTTAAGCGCCTGCATGCTGCAACATGTCTGACCTAGATAATCCCTTCCCTCCTCAGTAATCCTATGCAGTAGGCATTTTGATGTCGCAGCACAGGATGCATGGGCTCCTTTAAGTAATGACTCATTTTTATTAAAACCACAAGATCTTGCTATTAAGCTTTTCATGCAAAGCAGGGAGAAGTATTTGCACTAGAAAGAAAATCTACAAAGCTGTGTTGCGTTGAATAACATTTTCATTTAACCAACCGCTTTCATCACAAGTGGAAGACTAATTTTTTCCTTTTTATAATCAGAGCTTTGCTTTATTTTCCCAGCGTGAGTGTATCTCCATCCACGTTGGTCAGGCTGGTGTCCAGATCGGCAATGCCTGTTGGGAGCTTTACTGCCTGGAACATGGAATCCAGCCTGATGGACAGATGCCCAGTGACAAAGCCATAGGCGGAGGAGACGATTCTTTTAACACCTTCTTCAGCGAGACTGGGGCTGGAAAGCATGTCCCCAGGGCAGTTTTTGTGGACCTTGAGCCCACTGTCATCGGTAAATGTTTTTCTTTGTTTTTTTACTTATCTGCCATGTCAAAACAATTTTTTTATACAGGAGCAACTTGATTTTTTTTTTTGTCTCTAACTCTCACAGCAGCCTGGCCACTATTCCATAATAGTTTCTAGATTTTCTAGTACAGCCAAATGCTTTAGGCAGAGTATCCTAATTTGACATGCACATTCCGACTGCAAGGATTTTAAAAGTGGAAAGTTTTTGCACTGCCATGTGCATCTCTTGACTACTGCAGAGTAAAATGCTACAGCTATTGATCATGTGCTATGAGGAATGGTTGGAAGGAGAAGCTAGCACAAGGTGTTACATGAAGCCGAAAGTTTGCACTCAGAATGAAGCAAGAGAATAAAGTTTCTTTGCATTTCTTCTTTTCCTTTCAATAGGAATAAAAAGAAGAAGCAATCCTTTTTTTTAACAAATGGTTAAAGTGGTTTGTTCTGATAACAGTTAATATAGTTAACAACAATGAAATTACACACCCAAACCAAGTAGTAGAGATGAATCAGGCAGAGATTTATCATAGTTGTTGAAAGATTTGCTCTAGTAAATGATGGAGCTGGCAGTTTAAGGACTAGCTAGGGCAGTGGTTCCCAAACTTTTTTTTGCAGGACCCCTTTTTATTGACAACAAAAATGTCAAGCCCCTGATCCCAGTACCACATGCACCCCAAAGCTTGAAAAGAAACATTCAAAGAAATGTGACACGAAATAGTCTTTAGTTTATTGGCTGCTTCTTCGTTAACTACAGTGAAAACCATGTCAGTGGCAGAAGGAACCATCAACTCATCTGCTGTAGTGTGACATTGTTTAAACCATTTTTTTTAGTAGTTGAAATCTCTGTTCTTGATTCATCATTGTTTGCCCATTGTTACTTTCATAAATGTGTCCATGTTTTGCTGGCAGTGTAAAACTATAAGTTTTATTTAGCCTTGCTATGTCCCCCCCTGTCATGCCTCTGGCCCCCCGCTGGGGGAACCACTGAGCTAGTGGATAGCAGTGGCAATGAGAACATTGGCCAACAGGACAGAGTTAAGCTAAGGTCCATTTAGGCTGTACACTAAAGAAGGACACCAAGCTTCTATCCATCCATTGTGTCCTTTAAATGTAGGATTTGGTCAATTTCTTGTTGACACAGCAAACAGAGCAGTACCACTGAAAACTGTGGGGGCAGTGTTGAGCAGTGTAGCTGACATGCTACCAGCGAAAGGAACAAAGAAGAAGCCGTGCTGTATTTAATGACTGCACAGACCACTACTGGTCCAATTGGCTGCCCCTTTAATGTCCTTTTCTGAGAATTAACATTATCATGATCTTGTCCACTGTCACCATGTTTGTAATTTCTAAAACTGAAGGCAAACCCTCTAGTGGAGGTATAACCTAAAAGCCATGCCAATGTAAAGGACACATGGAAGGATGAGGGCAGTAATGTTTGCGTTGTAATGGGAGCATGAATGGGCCTTTAATGAGAGGCTGATAACAGCTGGTGCCATTCAGGCTGGTTCTGAGCAACTATCACCTGTTTGCTAAGCTAAGGAAGTGATTGCTAGCCACTGTTAGCCCTAGATAACATTGTTTTGTAACATGTACTACCTTTTCATGGTGAGTTGATTTCAGCAATGAAAAGGCAGCTAAAATGTGTTCACTTGTTGCTTATACAACCGCCTGTAAACATGGTGTTATTCATACAAGTAAGCATTTGCTTTCACCTGCAATTCATTCTAACCCCAAACAGCTGGAAGGAATCTGAAATGCAACCAAACTCAGGAGGAATAGGAGGATACAGATGGATATCAAGGAATGCCATTAGATGTATGTTAAATGTATTCCTTTGTTTACAAGCTGCAGTAACTTCCAGACTGTGCTTTCACAAGTCATCATCACTCCTTTGCCTCTTCAGGCCAAACTTCTAGGTCAAGGGTATCCAAAAAGAAGAATTAAATGAGTAGAAATGATCATGCCAACTCCACTTTAAATGTTTTTATCTGCTATTTTCATCTGATTTTAATCAAACCTGCCACTTCTGATCTCTTTAGATGAGGTGCGCACTGGGACGTACCGTCAGCTGTTCCATCCTGAGCAGCTGATCACTGGCAAGGAAGATGCAGCCAACAACTACGCCCGCGGACACTACACCATCGGGAAAGAGATCATTGACCTGGTTCTGGACAGGATCCGCAAACTGGTGGGCGAATTTAAGTTTAAGAGCATATGTTTAAGAGACATATGTACCAGACACACGGAGGAACAAAAGTTAATCTGTCTCTCTCCCTAAAGTGAATAATCTTTGAATATGGAAAATCTAAAAAAAAAATATATAATGCATGTTAGTATATACAAAAATATATAAACCATATATTGTAAAATACAATATAATACAATAAAAACTCAAATTTAATATAGTGTAGATAATATAATCTGTAAAAAACATAAATCTACTGTATAAAACGAAATATACTGTATATTTTATTCATCTACACAAAAATGGTGTAGATGAGAAAATTCATTCATAGAACTGTATTTCACATTTGGTTTCTACCTCTCGTTTTATTCTCAGGCGGACCAGTGCACCGGGCTTCAGGGCTTCCTGGTTTTCCACAGCTTCGGTGGAGGCACCGGCTCTGGCTTCACCTCCCTGCTGATGGAGCGTCTTTCTGTCGACTACGGCAAGAAGTCCAAGCTAGAGTTCTCCATCTACCCTGCTCCCCAGGTGTCCA
Source organism: Rhadinocentrus ornatus (assembly GCA_037177495.1). Classification (NCBI taxonomy): domain Eukaryota; kingdom Metazoa; phylum Chordata; class Actinopteri; order Atheriniformes; family Melanotaeniidae; genus Rhadinocentrus; species Rhadinocentrus ornatus. The sequence continues at coordinate 4,352,610 of JBAMHW010000015.1, read as the reverse complement.
CTGCTGTGGTGGAGCCCTACAACTCCATCCTGACCACCCACACTACCCTAGAGCACTCTGACTGTGCCTTCATGGTGGACAACGAGGCCATCTACGACATCTGCCGCAGGAACCTGGACATCGAGCGTCCCTCATACACCAACCTGAACAGGCTGATCAGTCAGATCGTGTCCTCCATCACCGCTTCTCTTCGTTTTGATGGAGCCCTCAACGTTGATCTGACAGAGTTCCAGACCAACTTGGTGCCATATCCTCGTATCCACTTCCCTCTGGCCACCTACGCCCCCGTCATCTCTGCTGAAAAGGCTTACCATGAGCAGCTCTCTGTGGCTGAGATCACCAACGCCTGCTTTGAGCCAGCCAATCAGATGGTAAAGTGTGACCCTCGCCATGGCAAGTACATGGCTTGTTGCCTCCTGTACCGTGGTGATGTGGTGCCCAAAGATGTCAATGCTGCCATAGCAACCATCAAAACAAAGCGCTCCATCCAGTTTGTGGACTGGTGCCCCACTGGTTTTAAGGTTGGCATCAACTACCAGCCGCCCACCGTAGTTCCTGGTGGGGACCTGGCCAAGGTCCAGAGGGCTGTGTGCATGCTGAGCAACACCACTGCTATTGCAGAGGCCTGGGCTCGGCTGGACCACAAGTTTGATTTGATGTACGCTAAACGTGCCTTTGTTCACTGGTATGTAGGGGAAGGTATGGAGGAGGGAGAGTTCTCAGAGGCCCGAGAGGATATGGCAGCTTTGGAAAAGGATTATGAGGAGGTGGGAGTTGACTCCATTGAGGGTGAGGGAGAAGAGGAAGGGGAAGAATATTAGTTAAGTTGTGCTGGAAACTCTGTGTTTATACAAACATTACAAACTAAAATGTTTGTCTTAATTAGTAGTTTGACTGTTTAGTTGAAGTCATCACACACCAGTCTGAATATAACCTAAATAAAGTTCTTCTAATGTAAAGTTGTTTGTTGTTGGAACTTTTTATCCTTTTTAAAAAAGCGGGTCAATTTTGAATAAAACTGCTCTACGTTTGGCTAAATCCCATAATAAATAATTATTATGAAGTTTAGTTATGGCCCAATACATTTATTATTATGTATTTAAATATGATTTATTTTTTTCTCTTTTCTACTTACATTTATCTAAATTATAACTTGAATTATAATATTAATAATATGTTAATATTTATATGAGTCAAAAATTTAAATCCATTACAAACAGGAGGCCAACTGGCAAGTTGTCCTGAATAAGAGGCTAACAGAACTTTTAATACCAGCTGGTTCAGGTCATTTTCTAGTCCTGATTTGCCGCCACTGCTGAAGAACCGGTTCAAGCAAGAATGCTGGTAGGTGGGAAAAAAAAAGGTACACGTGGGATTAGGAGGGGCACTAGTCCTAAAAAAGAAATTTTCATTTTACATATTGATAAGACACTCCAAAATAATCAGGCTCAAAGAACGTGAGGCAGGAACCCTCCCGGGTAGTACTAGTAAACAAGATTTAACTTAAACTGTCTTCCCGCACTCTGGTTTTCTACAGGAATACACAAGGAGGAGATTTAAACGTGACTGACTGGGGAAGCATTGGTTTTTAAAGGGTCCCAAAACTGAACCACTACCACCTGGTCAAAGAGGAGCCTCTTCGCCATTTATTCATGCTGGCATTGGCCTGAGGCTGCTGGGGAACATCCCATGATGCATTGCCTTCCACTCTCCAGCTTCCTGTTTCTCTCAGGCTTCATTCTGGGCCACTACAGAATGATGAACTAACCATCACTCTTTTTTTAGGAGCATTGTTTCATTGTGTGGGAGCTGAATGTAGTATGTACTTGAAAAAATTTACTTGTTCTGATTTAAAAGTACTTTGGTGTCATTTCTGAGCCAACACGAGCCTACAGCATGTTTTTTTTTAAGGGTGATAGAAGTCTAATTTAATCAGAAAACGTTGTAATTTGGCCTCAGTCACCACGGATTTAGGAACACTTTTTAAAACATTTAAACCTTGTAGTTGTCAACAGATAAATGATCTACACTCAACCTTCAAACCTTCATTAAAGGCCTTAATTAGAACACAAGCACCTTATCTCAACAATAGGACATGCTTAGCTGTAGCGAGCAAGTCTGAAATGAGAGGCTTGCAGACTGTCAGTCACTATCTGTACCGCTTATTCCTCTACGGGTCGCGGGGTGAGCTGGAGCCTATCCCAGCAGTGTTTCAGGTGAGAGGCAGGATAAACGGTGGGAAGCCGGAGAACCCGGAGAGAACCCACACGGGGAGAACATGCAAACTCCACACAGAAACCTCCCCCAGCTGAGGCTCGAACCAGTGACCTTCTTGCGGTGCTAACCACCACACCACCGTGCAGCCCCGCTTGTAGACTGGTTAAAGTTAAAATAATGCTTACTGTCTGATCCTGTTTGCTCAGCAGAGCTTATGATGAAAAAATAAAGGTTCAGAATAATTTTTTTTACAGTCACATCATTTTGTCTCTCTTCCTTGGCCTTTTTTTTTTTTAATCATTATTATCTTGTTACTATTATATAATCTTCATCAGTAAATTAGCTGATGATGCCACAATCATGTGCCTCATTACTGGAAGGAATGAAGGTCAAAAACCTGTCAGAATGTTGTTCCAAACACAATTTACTGCTTTATATCGGCAGAACAAAGGATTGAACAGAACTTAGCAAACACAGGGGAGAACCAGCTCCACTTTACATCAACCGGGGGGACGACCCATGATTCTGAGGACGTCTCCTGGTCTGCCAACACTGCGGTGGTAAAAAAAAAAAAGAAGCTCAGAGTCTCCTCTTACAAAAGGTGTTGGGAAGAAACCCCCTGACGGGGGTTCTGGAATAGCTCTCTGGAATAAATAAAGTACTTTTCATTTCCAAGAATGTCCTCGCATACTGCTGCTTGGTATGCTACCTGCTGAGAAAACAGACAAGAGGGTCATGAAAATTGTCCAAGCATCACTGGCTTGCCTCCGACCCGCTCTGGAAGACATCTCCATCCCGTGGCATCTGAGAAGGGTGAGGAAATGTGCTGGCTGTTCTAACATTTAGTCAAAGCGCACTCCTCTCATTGTTCCTTTTGGTAGATGTCCACATTAGAGTCTTCCTAGTCAAAATTACATTCTAACTAGTCAGATTCTAATCACAAACATCCTCAATCACATGTTTGCTTGTAGAAACTGAATTTCAAGATATCTACAATTACGAATGTACTGGAAAGAACCAATTTTCAGGCCTCCACAAATCTTAGTTGGCCATTTTTAACATATATTAGCTTGACTGGATTTCTAAAATGACATTTTTACTAGGACAAATGATGTCACATTCCCCATTCATGTGTATTGCCTTTTTACTTTGTTCTTTAATTCTTGAATGTCTTAAATCACAATTGTCACTAGAAATATTGTAACTGAAGGAAACGAGCAGTTCAGACGAGCAAGAAAATTATTCTGACTGGTGCTTTAATGTTCCCTAAAATAGAAACTTGGAGTCAGTTAGTCTTTTCATGTCAAAATGGTGCCCTACCATTCTGTCTCAAAATATGTTTGTAGGTACGTTACTGCATTACTCCTAGACATAATTAGAATAGTAGATATCTGAAATGTAATTTTAACAAGTCCTGTTAGCAGTAGCTGACATCTGTAATGACATTTTTACTATTTAAAAAATATTGTAGCTTGCCATAGCCGACCCCTCACACCCAGAACAGCACCGACTTGACCCCATGCCCTCTGGCAGGACAAACACACTGAAAACAGCTGATTTCCTGGGGCATACAAACTCTGAACAGTCTGTCCTGAATGTAAACTGTGTAATGAACGCATTTATTTCCTTTATTCTAATTCTTCTGTTTTTACAGTGAGGAAACTAAGTATTTGAACATCCTGCTATTTTGCAAGTTCTCCCACTTAGAAATCTTTAAGGGGTCTGAAATTTTGATAGTTGATACTTTTTTGCAGCTGTATCATACAAATAAATTGTTAAAAAATCATATTGTGATTGCAGGATTTCTTTTTTAGATTATGTCTCTCACAGTGGACATGCACCTACCATGAAAATTTCCGACCCCTCCATGTTTCTAAGTGGGAGAACTTGCAAAATAGCAGGTGTTCAAATAATTATTTTCCTCACTGTATATTCAGTCTGAAACACCAGTTTGAGTATACCTGATGTGTAAGGACAATTAAAATCATATAAAAGCATATATATATTTTTTATAGGTCATAATTTTCTTTCTACCACAACATACCTGCTCTTTTTTATTCTTGTCATTTTCCCTCCTTCACTGTTTAATTGGTCATGGCTTTTCCTTTGTACAGTGTACACATTCTCACAATAATAATAATAAAAAACTTTATTCTAGGCAAATTGTAAACAAATGTATAAAATTAATAAACCCAGAAACACATAAATCTGCTCTGGAAATTAGACAAACACTTTAAATCAGGTAAAATCTTTTAAGACTTGAACATAAAAATTCTGTTAATCTTGACAAAACACACACCACACATTCAGGCCTCTGTCACCAACATTTTATTTCTAAAACATTCTTTAACAAATTCTCAGAATTTCTGTACAAAACTAACATTTCCTTCCCCACATTTTCATGCAAACTTTGTCCTCATAAGACTACTTCTCATAGCGTAAAATATTAAGTCTCTTTAAATTTATAATATCTATGAATACGACTGTAATTCTCAGAGGTGCAAATCTGGACATAAAGTGCAAACAAGGACCAATCGCATCCATCAGGTCGGTCAGCCCTCTGCTTTATCCTGGTTTACTTTTTGGAAGGTTTTTCCATTAATTCTATAAGTATTACCAGAAACATAGTTAATCTCACCCCCACAAAGTGACACAAACAAGTGTAAAACACTGTTTTACTTTAAAATATCTGGACTGCTTTCCACCTTCACCTGTCCAAATCACCTACACAGATGTAAAAGGTGAGTGTGGGGAGACTTTTGCCTGGTCAATAAAGTGCATTAGAGCTTTTTATTTTAAATTTTAGAAAACATAACAGGACGTGCATTAGTTACGGGTACTCTTCCAGACTTTCTTGTTGTTTAGAGCGATTATGGAAAACATAAATCATTACAAACAGGGACAGCATGGTTATTTCTTCACAAACAACCTCATCATAATGCATTATGCACGAGGGGCATTTACTCTGCAGAGGTAATAAATGAAAAGATTCACAAACCAGTGTAAACATATTGTGGAAAATACAGTTCAGCATCAGGCAGGTGGAATTTACATGCTAAACCAAAATGATACTCGATCATGATGTACTTCAACTTCCAAATACAGTGATTTAATACTAAAACACAGCAATTATAAAGTAGATATATGTTCGGCTATGAGAGAAAGATCAGACTTTAAATCCACATTGTGAGTTATGTGTGAATGAACCTATGCAGACAGAATGCAGGCCCGGTGCAGCTCTCGCCCATAGAGGAGGAAGCCTACAGCAGAGCGCAGCTCTTCCAACTCCAGGTTGGCCAGGAAGCTTCTCTGAAGCTCCGCCTCCACCCGGTTCCCACCAGGTCCACTACAGCCCTTCAGGAGAACCACAGCAGACTGGCACAGCAACCAATCAGCCAGCTTCTTCATGCCAGCGCTGTCCTGATTGGCCAGGACCCTTCGACCCCAGAGGCTAAGATGTAGCATGTTAGCTGCTACACGGGCACTGGGGCGCTGCAGAGGAAGGATGACGACACCAGCATACGTTCAGTTTATTTTTATAGCTATTTGGAGTAATTACCTGCTGTAGACTTTTTTACAGCACAGACGTTAAATGATCACTGAGCCATTTTCTTTCTTATTACAAAAAAAGCACAATCAAATCCATCATAAGCCCGCTTTACCTTACTGGGACTCCTCCTGAGGAGCAACCGCACCACCAGTTGCACATCAGCTGGAACACTGGAAGGAAGAAAAGGAAGCTGTTTTTCCTGGTAGGTGGTGCTCTCCAGTTCTCCTGATCTGTAGAACGGGTTCTGTTGTCCGAATATCTCATAGGAGATGGAACCCACAGCCCAGCCATCTGCCTTGCTGTAGTCAATCACCACACCACGTCCTGGAATGGCAGTGGCCACCTAAGGCAGAAACGGCATGAGAAGTTATTTATATTTAAGTCAACTGTTCTATTTGTCGTCATGGGGGTGTTTTGAGCCGCACTTTGTCTGGTCCCTCCCCTAGACACCTGTTTGCCATGGGTGACCCTACCGGGGGCATAAAGCCCCCGACAACATAGCCACTAGGATCATCGGGACGCGCAAACTCCTATAGGATGGTAAGGTGGCGGCTCAGGGAGGAGCAAAACACCCCTACGATGACGACAAACCATAGACCTAGGTTTCCCTTGCCCGGATGTGGGTCACCAGAGCCCCCCTCTGGAGCCAGGCCTGGAGGTGGGGAACGAAGGCAAGCACTTGGTGGCCGGGCCTTTGCCCATGGGGCCCGAAAGGATGACATGGGCTCAACACCTGCAGGAGGGGCCATAGGGGTCGGGTGCAGTGTGAGCTGGGCGGCTGCCGGAGGCGGGGACCCTGGCGGTCTGATCCTCGGCTGCAAAAGCTAGCTCTAGGGACGTGGAATGTCACCTCTCTGGCGG
>JBAMHW010000015.1:4326076-4336494 GCA_037177495.1 Rhadinocentrus ornatus | reverse complement strand
AGTTTTCTATCTATTTTCCAAATATTCAGTTCTCAAGTTTCAAAGATTTCTAGATTATTTTTTACAGCCATTTTATAATTCTTGGACAATTTTTAGATTTATACCTTTTATTAATTACTTTAATTTGATTTTTCTTTATACAATTTAAATGTATTAATAAATTTACCATGTCAACATCTTTCACACTGTACAATGTCCCAATCTGTGACATCAAATAAGTTTTTAGAGTAGTGCTTGTATCCTTTGTAATCTCTTATAAATAACTTTAACAGCTTTTATTTAGTATTTATTCTCATTAATCCTGTCAAAATAAACAAATACAGAAAACTGGTCATTAATATAATTTGGCTAAATTATCCCTATCCCAGGAGGATACATCTCTGTAATTCCTCTTGGGCTACAGGGTTGGTTGTAGCCTGTAGAGGAGGAGTATTCGCCCTCTAACCGGTGGTTCGATTCCAGACTTCTCCTGACTCAAAGTGTCCTTGAGCAAGACACTGAACGTTGCCTCCTGATGTGTCTATTGGGGTATGAATGTATGTGTATATGGGTGAATGTGGCATGTAGTGTAAAGCTCTTTGAGTGGCCAACATGACTATCAGTACAGTTTATTTACTAAAACACTCCCTGAACCCACTCCATCGTCCATCTCTCTGCTATAATCTGCCAAGTGATGCCCTTTCTGGGTATAAGAAAAGGGCATCTGGGGGTCCTTGATGTTAAAGCTCCTTTACATCTCAATCAGCTCTCTTAATTGTTCTGGCATTATTGGAATAAATCACCTTGGACAATCCTCTTCCTCAGATGAATCTTGATTCGGCTTTTCTGTAGTGTAGCAGCCTTTGCCTTGAATCTTCTGCAGTGTGCACCCTGAAACAACTCTGTACCATTCTTTACGTGTGGTTGAAATGTCAAAATATCTTTATTTAAAACAATATTAAAAACAAATATGTCAAAATAATCTGAATATGATCTTGATTTTATAATATTTTAATCATGGTTGCATGCCACCCATGAAGATTTTATGGTTAAGAAGCAACCAAGCTCCTGCTGCCTCTGTCGTTCATTTCATGCAGAGTTTTTCTTTAGTCTTTAAGTTTCACAATCGTAAGACGTCACAGACAAGTTGGCTTTAATTCTGTTATGGAAGATTGCTGGTTTGCACACTTATAAATTGTTCCAAATTTAAAAACATAAATAAATTGACTGGTCAACCTGCTAACTGTAAATGTGTCTTGTCAAATAAAAACTCTGCATTCATACATCAGTCTGCATGCACGAAGCGCAAATTAATACTGAACCACTTTTCCAAATAATGTAACTAAAATGAAAATAATTGGTGTGTTACAGTTGCAGTGTATGAAATGGTAAAGTTCTAGTAAAAGTTTAGCATCGGTGGTGCTGAGGTGGTCAGAGCGGGGAGCCCCATACAGGATCAGGTCAGCCCTGTTCTTCGTGAAAGGTTTGTACAGAGACTCTGCTGCACTGCAAGCTTCAAATAGACTGTTCTCATAGATGAGGGATGGTCCTGTTTGGAGCTTGGCCTTGTTCAGCATCGGATGAGCCTCCATGTGTCCCGCGCTGCCCCAGGGAAGCTCACGAGGAAACGGTTTTCCGTGCAGCAGTGTTGCATCGACGCGATGCTGAGTGAAAGCTACGTGCTCCTCAGCGTGCACAGACCTGAAGCAAAGATTAGCAGCATTTACTTATAATAAAGTTAGAATTATAACATTTTTAGTTTTCAGAGGTACCAATCATTCAATCAATCAAGTAGATATTCAGCATTGCTCTGCCAAAACATCATTATGTTAATTACAGACTGACAGCAAAATTAGTGGTTAAATAAAATCTTGAACACCAAGCTTAGTTGTTGTTGCTTTTCTCTAGAAAAAGAGAATCTCGCTTATTTCTGTAGCCAGTCTCTACTGTTCTCCTGGTCCCACCATCCTGGATTTCTGGTCTGCAGCGAGATGGGATGGACATCCTGATGGACGGATGGATGGATGGTCATTGTAACTTTATGCATCCCCAAGGGGAAATTAAGTTTAGTAAGCCATAGCAGTTTAGGACACAAATTACCCAAATATACACAAAAAAACCCACAATAAGATGAAATATTAAAAGTAGAAATATAGAATTGTTGGAAATATACTTTTATTACTCTTTATTTTATCAAATATTTCTATTTTATCCTTATCATGTACTCAGAAAGCTTTTGTTTCAGTGTCTGTGTTTTTCCTTTTTACACAGTGTGCAACGGAAAGGATGTTATGCAAAGCAGCAGTCGCAGCAGGTGTTGTGAAACCAGTACTGAAACTTGCTTGGGAAGCTAAAAAGTGCCTGCACTCTTATCTTGTTGTGTTCACAGAAGTGTGTGATTAACTACTGATTTTTACCACATAAGGTTGTGTGGGATGTATTGTCACGTTGCTGTTTTGAGTGATTTATCCTTAGTCAACAGCAACGTTGTGTAAATTAGGACCTCCCCTTACCCACGGAAAGTGAATAAAAACAGAGGGGACAGACAGAAGGGCAGACCGGTGTAAACTGCATCTCCTCATGAGAAATATATAACCTTGTCTTTCTCCTTTTTGTGTGCGTTTATTATTAATATTTTAGGTGTTAGCCTGACAAGAATAAATACACTAAAGGGCACTTGAGAGATGATAATATAATAATAGTAAAAGTGACAGTGAAATAATAACAGAATATAATGGTAGCATAACGTATATGCTAATAATAATAATTATAATAGTAATAGTAATATTACTGCTACTAATAATACTGTGTACTCATACATTTTATTCCCTATATATACATATATTTAACATTTTTTAACATGTTATCTCATATATTCATATTTAATGTATGAAACATTCACACAATAAAAACTCTCATATGGATCATTATTCGAGCCGTACTTCTTTCCTCTATAAAGCTAAAAAATAAATCAAATGTGATGTGTATTATGACCAAATTAAAGCTTGTAGAGACTTGGCTGAGCAACTAATCTTTTTAACAATAAACTTCTGAGTAAATATAATGGTTTACTATATAATCCAGACAAGAATGATGCTCCTCCTCTGCAGCTGCTTCACCAGCATGTCCACACGAGGTGTGATTTTGTGGAACAGTGCAGGAAACAAGAAGAAAGCCTCGTCTTCCAGCAACCTTACAAACCCCCAGCCTCTCGGACAGTTTGGTGATCAAAGTTTCCAGTGTGTCTGATGGTCTGGAAACTCGTCAGCAGTTCGTCCTTGTGCTTGCACACGGTCTTTGTACTGCAGCTGTGGAAGTTTCAGCATGTTTTGGAGCCTCCTGTGTGAAACTATCTGGAACTAAACAAGAGTTTGCTTTGGTGATCTGGGGAAGAAGGTAAAAAATCCAGCAAGGTTGGAGAGAAGTGTGTAAATATGTTGCTTTTGAGTTTTGGAACTCCCTGGGAATATTAAAAACAACATTTAGGCTAGCATCCATGTTTTTGGACCACAGGAGGAAGCTGGAGAGAACATGCAAACACATAAAGGTCCCAGCTGATGATCACACCAGATACCTTCTTGTTATGAGGCAATAATGCTAACCAACACACCACCATGCAACCTTCAAATATCACCTAGATCTGCAGCCGAATGTCTTTAGTTTGGTTCCTTCTGTTTTCTCACTTCACGTCACTTTTAAGCCACAAGAGGATGCCGTTTATCCTACAAATCTCCAAAATAACATTTTTACACGTGTTTTTTTAGCACCAAACTGCAGACAAGGTACAGTCAGAGGCTAACTGCTGAACACAATGATCTTTTGTAACAGAGACCAGTTACATCCATCTGGAGTCGATAGAAAAACAGCAAAAAGGAGAGCGTCTTCAATTCACTTTAATGTGTCCATATTGAAAAATACATTTCAGGGTGACGGATGGTCTAAAAATGTATTTATTTTTCTTTATTCTTAATGTACAGGAGCAAAATAATGCTACGGGAACAAACAGATGATCTTCAGCAGTAACACAGTACAACAGCTCAGATGGAAATAGAGAAATATTACATGTCATTTTGTAAGCCCAGTGCTCTGATGCGATGTCTTAAAAGTTGCACTATTTATCATTTTACTGCATTCAGGATTTGTGTCTCAAATTTACAGTGATAAACAGAATAAATCTGATACAAGGAAATAAAATGATGTTAATGAATATGGTAGGATTAAAACTTCCACACGTTGCCTAGCTCTACTAGTTGATTAACATAGTTTTAACTTTACAATGATGCTACTTCTGTCCCACATTAACTTCTTCTATTAGTGTTAATGACAGCAACCATAGCAAAAGTTTTTTTAATCTATTTTAAAAATGAGTGACTGAAAATCAGTAAACAGGGAAAGCATTTTAACAAATTCCCAGGAAATCTGCATTTAGAAATGATTAAACACTCATTTTATAAGTTACAATTAAAGTAATTAAGTAAATATAAATTCAGTACAAGATACAAACCGTCCAGCCAAAATCGACCCCAAAGGTTGTTGGTTCATGCAGGCAGTGACCACTTATTACTTGGAAAGAATACGCCCTCTAGTGGCTGTGGACATAAATACACGCAAAGTGGCAAAACCGCATCCATTAGGAGGTGATGGTGGCAGAGCCGGAGTTGACTGTATTTTAGTCTAATTTGTGATGTTTTAAAATTGTTGATTCTTGCTTTAATTTGGATTTTTTTTATAAATTTTATTTGCTTTCTGTTACTTCTGTATCAGACAGATACACTGACCAGGTCTCTAACTGATGGTGTTGCTGCCCAGACTATTTTGAAACAGACCAGTTATGGTTTGTTTGCAGTCAACCTGCTGTCTGATGCAGAAGTAATGCAATGTAAACATCCACAACATAGTTCTGGCTTAAATAGAAATGCTAATGAGTTGTAATTCCTTCCTTCCTCCTGTGGGGGCAGCAGTTTAAAGAGCACACCTTAGGCTGCATTTAAAGGTTCAGTGTGTAAAAATTACTAACAACTAGAGCAGGGGTGGCCAATTTGCAGGGTAGTCCGGTCTTTGAGACTTGGGCACTGCTGATCTAGAGGTAAAAATGGACATAGAAGTGACTTCAAATGCTAAACACAGTTGTGATTGAACGGTGGCCATCACTGGCCAGACATAAACCTGTCTTCATCTGTGAGTGGATCTAGTGACCTCAGGTATAGCGATGACTGCATTACAAGTAAATACTTCAAATCTGTGTACACGTGTACTGTCTCCATTCTATGTTACTTATCCCAAACGATGCTTTACCATCTATCAAACTGCAGTTTTAAAGCTCTCACTTCACACACAGAGATGTTTGTCCATTCAAAGACACCGTAAATAAAAAATGGTGGCACAACTGCCATGTCTGTGGGCCCACAGCAAGTAGATATAAATGGCTCATTGTGAGAGATTAAAAACATTACATTTATAAGTGATTAATGTCATGCCTGCTCCACCTCTACCAGTTCGCTCATCTTCATCAGCCTACTGATTACTGGTTCTAGACTCCACTACCCAGGATTCCTCTATCTCAGCAGACTTCACCTGTCATTCTCCTCATCAGCCTAATGAGTCACACCTAGTCTCCTCTTTATTTAATCCTCTAGTATACATCTGATCATTGTATGGTATTATTCCTGCTCCACTGCCTACGCTGATTAAAACTACTTATTTTGATGCCGGCGTTTGTGTCCGACTTTCAGCCGAGCCTCCATCACAATTAGACGCCAATAGAAATACAGTTTTTAATGATATATGAAATTTTTCTGTCATGGACCTTTCATTTTGTTACACATTGACATTTTACGGGTATGAACAACCAACCTACTAGGGCATTTTGATTGGAGGACTTGTTGAAGAGGGTAAAATGTTGAATTAGCCCCTTTTGAAGTAAATAAGACTTATGGCATGTTTATGCCGAGTCTCTGTCAATAATCCAGTTTATCCAATCAACGTAGTTCCTCACTTTAGTGTAGACACCTGGGAAATATGGATTTGCACAGCTGATACCCCAAGAGACGATACCCTCGAAGTAGTTGTTGCAGACAAGGGGACCACCAGAGTCACCCTGTGGATCACCAACACGTCACAAGACAACTTTAAAGTTCAGTCAGCAACAAGATATTTCGTAACAGCACAGATATAATTTTGCGACCCTCAGGACTTTTGCTTTTACCTCAGCATGCTTAACATTTTTGGTTAATAGCAAATATTTTCTGAAGCTTTTGAATGGACATGCATCGCTTTACATCAATTGTCCATAACTAAGAATCTGCAGGATAAATCCCTTAGCTTTAATTTCTTCTCCTCATTTGTATATTCTAGCATAACAAAATTTTAAGTTATCACTGTTATCTTTATGCAAATCACTTTACAAAAAGCAGAATTCCTAAATGCATCTGTACCTGGCAGGAATCTTTGCCACCGTATGGTGATCCAGCACACAGCATGTTTTCAGTGATCCTCCCGCTGTAGTAATAGTTGCAGTAAAGTATTTCTATAACATCCACAGCCCGAAGCACAGGGGAGAGAACGTAGCTGTAAACCTGTGTGACACCCCAGCCGCTCACTGTGCAAACTCGCGAATTTATTTTAGGGGTTTCTTCATTGGGCAGTTTAACTGGCTGGACGTAGGCATTGAGCTGGGCTGGCCGCTCCAACTGTAACAAACCAAAGATGCCCCACACAGCGGTGAGAAGCTGACCAAGCAATCCCACGAGTTGTCACCTAAGAACAACAGCAAGGACAGCAGGGGCACGTCAAGAACTGTAATCACACGCTGCTCTCTTCTGCTCACCTTGATGATCATGATGTCATTGTTGTATGTCTTGTAGTTATAGTTGTGGACAAATATCTTTGAGACATTGAAGACCTGTTCAAATCCTTCTGATTTGGTCAGACTGTGTTCACTTAACACCACCTTCAATAAATGGCTCCTGAGAGTCAAAAAACAGTCACTAGTTGCTTCTCCCTTAGCTGTAAAGCAGAGTATAATCACTGCATGTCAAATCTGCGTTAAAATAAAAAACAAACATGAGCAAATTTATTGTAAAAAGGTTGTAGCTCCTCTGAAAAGGTCTACCCTGTCTGCTTCTGCACTTACGGTCTCCAGCAGTGGGCAGCAGACACCACCCACTGCTCGTGCACCAGCGTTCCTCCACAGTAGTGTTCATCTTTTTCAGTCTGCAGCGAGGCCTGATATTTGATAGAGTATGGCGAGACCTCCTGACCCCCAATGATCCTTGTTCCAGACGTCTCTGTAGGCAGACACACTAGGCAGGGAATGACATTTGGACTGTTTTTGAATAAATAAATAAAAATACATCAAATAAAAGGCGAAAGTGACCTGAAAAAATAAAAAATGGATCACAAATTAATATTGTTTGGTTTTGTGACCTCAGAGCTAATTTGATATAATCTTCTATTTCCCTGCTCTTTTTCCAAAAGTCCCAAATAAAAAAAAGTCATGTTTGCCCAGAATTAAAATTGAACCCTTACCAGAACATGCTGACAAAAACAGAAACAGCAGTGCTGTAGAGAATTTCTGATGAGTCATATTTTCACCTATAAAGCAGAAACATGACTTCAAACATCTTTTATATACCAGGAATAATTTGCTACCTGAAGCAGAATGGTGATTTTTGGAAGTCATACAGCATCTAAACATCTAACAATTTAATAGCCGTTTATCTAGAAGTTGTATTTACGCTGTAAATGTGGCCAGATCACTGAATTATGATGTTTTTCTGAGGACGGTTAAAATCTTACCTGACAGTGAAAACACTGGAACCTTCCAAGCTTTTCCAACGAGTGAGACCAGAGCTCGCCCACATCCCTTTATACTGTAACTGTATTCCGCATTCAAATCTTTTGTTAAAATTATCTTTTTGTCTTGCTGTGTACACGGATCAACAATGAAGCTGACCTACTATGTGACAAAGATAAGGTGTTCTCTTGCGTTATGTTCATTTAAAAGTTCTAGTTTTCCCCCAACACAGATTTAGGTTGGCAACGCCTCTGCAACTTCATCACCAGGTTACAAGCGGAATAAATAAATGACTGGAGTCTTACTAATTTGATCCGGTTTGCCAGGAATAATTAGAAATTCCTGCATGGTTGTTGGAAATTCACCAAAAAGAAAAAAAGAAACTGATGGAAATTACAGTACATTTGTGAGAAATTCTGAACTATTTTAACAGCACAAATGTTTTGGCAGTGAGCATTCCCATAATATATTATTTATAGTGCAACACCTATAAAATAGAAAAGAATTAACTAGCCACTTTATCAAGTTCACCTGTTTAAGTCCTTGTTAACACAAATATCTAATCAGCTAATCACATGTCAGCAATGCAACACATTTAGTCATGTTTACACGGTAAAGATGACTTGCTGAAGTTCATCTGAGAATCAGAGGAGATTTACACATAAAACCATTCCCTTTGAATCCCGTACTACCAATGTGGTCTGGTCTAACCACCACAGCCTACCATGTCCATCCCTATATGACCATGAACTGTGGTCATAATGGGATGGACATGGTAGGCTGTGGTGGTTAGACCAGGTAAGGGACATGGTAAGGGATGGACATCTTCTGATGGCGACTCTCAGCAGGATATTGCACCAAGTCACAAAGCCATATTTGAAAACCGCACAACAGCGAATTCAATAATGTTCTTCAATCAAACTGAAATTTTATATGTTACACAACGAAGAATCTTCATTTGGGTATGAATGTCTGGGGACTAACTAGTGCTATATCATTATAACAGTATAATGGTTACAATCCTTCCTATTATCAAATAAAAACTGTATATCTGTTAGTAGAAGGTGTAACGTCTTTCCTATAAAATATGGGGTTAGTTATGGGACCAGATTTATTTTACATGCAGATACATGGCTTTTTTCTTTTAACTATCATTTACAATCTGGGATGAAAAGCAATTCTCCAAGGCAAAGGACACATGAACACTGGTACGGCGGCTGCACCATCGATAAAATTAGCTCAGACCAGATCAGAGCGACAAACCATCCAGGACATTTACAACCAGGGCTGCAGGAGGATCCTCTGATCCCAGTCATAAGACCCTAGACCCCAGATTTATGTTGTTCACACTCCTTAACGCACCCACCGGTATTTACTTGAAGACAGCCTTTAGCAAAGCTGATGATTTCCACCTACAGTCACTGGACAGGAAGATGTTAAAACACTCACTACAATGCAGATTACAGTAAAACCATATTAACATTTATACATCCAGTCTTACTTAAGCCTCGTTTCCACCAACGAGTGCGGGTTGGTAAAACTCCAATCCCATTACGTTCCCACAGCCAACCGCAACCTTACCTGAAAGGCAAGGCAAAATTATTTGTATAGCACATTTCATGTACAAGACAATTCAAAGTGCTCGTAACGAAGCAGGGATTTGTTACGTGGACTATTTACCATTAATTATTGTACAGTTTGTCTAGGGACATGTTTGTACGTTAAATTACTGCTGGCATGGAGTAAAGATACAGTCACACATAAAATGTTTAATTGTTTATTGAATGATATACTAATAACTGATTTTTGTCTTGCAGACAACTAGTAGTCATAGACAGGAACATGGTGTTTACTCACCAGACTCATATTCCCTCCAGGGCAATCAGGCAAATGGCTTCCAGGCGGCCTGGACACCATTTTAAGGTTTGGGAGAGACCATGAGACTGGGGAGTTAAAAGCAGGATTATTTGTATTGCTTTTGGGTTAACTTTATTTTTTGGGCTATTAAATATTTTAAGTGTGTAAATATTTTTTAGGATTTTGTATGGGATAGTTTTAGCAGAAAAGGTTTGTTTTTATAATTGGTAATTAATAATTGAAACACCTGTTGGAAGTGGTTCAGTCCTATCAGCAGCAGGAGATAAATGGGGCTTTTTTGCGCATTTGGGGTGGCTGCTGGTGGAGGTGAACTGCTCGACAACAGGAAGGCGTGCATTGCTGTCTGGTAAATAAAAGCCTTTGTATTGGATACTACTGGGATCGTGTCACTGTTTCCAGCCGCCCAGTGGCCAGCCTGCTCACAGTGATTTACACAAAACATTAAAGCAAGGTGCAAAAAAAAAAAATACAAGTGTATTAGAAAAACAAAGATGAAAACAATAAAATTAATTAAAGCCGCAAGCGGCGATGAAGGCCCTGGCACCTCTGGCGCTGCTCTGGTCTATTGTTCCGCCCCGTCAGGCCTCCCTCCCTCCCGTAGCACGCTCTCGCCCGCAGCCGTATGCTCGCTCATCCCCGGCTTTTCTGCCTTGGGTGGTCATCGTCTTCCTCTCAGGATCACCTGGTAGCTCACTGGGCCCAGTAATGACATCTGAAGCGTTTGTGGCCATGCTCCTGACAGATCGTGTGACATAAATACAAAGGG
>JBAMHW010000015.1:4304070-4320274 GCA_037177495.1 Rhadinocentrus ornatus | reverse complement strand
GTTTTGCGCGGGAGGGATTGTTGGAAAGGAAGTGGGGGCGGGTGGGGTGGGGGTGTTTGCTTTTCCTCCCCTCAGCTGCCATTCAAAGAGCCATTCAACTTCATGAACAGCCTCTTTTTACCCCCCTCCCCCTTCCTATCTTTTTCTTCACATTCTGACCCTGCAGAGTTTTTTTTCCCTCTTTAGTTCCTTTACATGCCTTTAGCAACAAGACATTTTACCCAGTCGTGTGTAAAATATGTAGAAGATGGAATAATTGGCTCAGAGGCAACACCTGAAAGGATGATCACACACGCTGGTAATGACTTTTGCTAAAAAAGAAATGGACTGAAAGTTAAGCTTTTTCTCTTTTCATTGTGAGGTTTTCTTGTGATTCTCAGAGGACAAAAATAGATGCTGGTTTTGAACTGGAGAACAAATTTAGAGGACAATGCGTGGGCTGAACGTCTGAATCAGCCACTTGAGCTCAGACTACTTCCGCTCGTCTGAAAACAGCCCTTAGAGTCAGAAAGACTAAATGAAACAAAGCTAAAAATAAAACCAAGAAGCTGAAGAAGGTGAAATCTTAAACTGGAAAGTTAGCTTGTCTTGTAATTAATTAATCCGTGAGGTTTTACAAGCAGTCGGTGCAGAAATCCATTAAATTCAAATTGGGGCTATTTGTTTCTTCTGTTCATTGAAGAGAGTTTTGTGGGTTTTTTTGGCCTAAATGGAGATAAAATGCTCAAGTGTTGGATGCTGACAGATCTGGCAGTGTGCACCTGGGAGAGCGTGCAGCTGAATGTTAAAAACTCCTGACGTTTACAAAGACAGAATGACAAGTGTAGGGAAATGCATCCTCACATTTACAAGCGGTTCAGTAGATCCCAGCACAGTAAACAGGTTTTTCATTGCACATGTTTTCCTCTGAAAAATAACTGTTAAAGAGAGGCGCTGCACTGAGAGTGTGGAGGGGATTGTTGGTCATCAGGTTGTTGTTACAGATACAAGAGATCCTTAGTTATATAACAGAAAAATGATGAGACAAAAGAGCTGCAAAACATCAATTTGAAGAATGCGAAAACATAAGCAGGAAGGAAAAATGTCAGACATGAAAAGTTAAAAAAACTTGAGAATAATGAGTGCTGAGAGACACGTTTAGGTAATAATTGCTAATAAGAGCACTTCAGTTTCCATGGCAGACATTCACCTCTCAAGATGAGGCAGATCTTTCATCCCTCTCAACAATCCTGAGAGACCGTCTGTGAGGTTTTCCAGCTTCAAAAACAGTTAATTAAACTTATCATTTAATCTCATATCAAACACAGACAACATAACGGCTCCTGTTTGGTTTTTAACACTTAAAGAGGTAGATTTTGAATCCATCCTCATCTATCTTTTTATTTTCTTTTTGCTCCTGTCCCTTTTTAGTGCTCAGTGATTTATCAAGTTTCCCCTCAGAGAATCAGGCAAAAGTAGAGCACTTTAATCATGTTTCCTAACTCAAGGCTGCCATCAAAAGGAGGCAGTACTTTGTTCTGTTGGAGAGATGCTGCTGATAACCAGCTAAAATCTTAGATTAGAGCTCACTGACATTGTTCCTCAACCTCTTTTCTGAATCTTAACAAGACAAAAGTCACTTTGTGTGTATTGCACTTGTGGTTTAATGCAGCTTAAGTGGAAGAAAACACCACTTTATACCTTCAGCATATTATCCTTTAAGGTATAATAAAGTAGTTTTTCCACTAGCTCTGCCGTCCTTGCATGTTAAGAAAAGTACATAAATGAGTGACCAGCTTTTTATCATGGGTCTAAGAAATAACTGGACTGAAACATAAATAACATGAAGACTCTGACAGCAAACTGAAAAAATCGGATAAAAAAATGTTTGTAGGTTACAGATAAATAAACAAAATCAAACCATGATGATGTGAAACAAACAAAAACTTATTTGAAATTTGGAAAGAAAGGTAAATCTGAATGTATTTTATCAAATTTACTGAATGTCATTTGTGATGAGCAAATTTTTCTCACACCAAATGATCGTCAAAGCTTTGAGAATAATCTGCAAATGCAATCATCAGGACAAAGATCAATACTTGTAAATTACCACTGAACACAAATTTTTTTTCCAAATGATCCAGTGAAATCCTGCTTTATATTTATTGAATGAATTATAATCTAATGATACATTATTGTACAGATCATTAAACGTTTTCAATACAGCACTTGCACTCCCGGCCACTTTATTAGGTACACCTTTTTAAATATCTCAGCCAATCATGTGGCAGCAACTCAATGCATTTAGTCATGTAGACCTGATGAAGTTGTTGTTGGTCTGAGAATTTCATAGTATTTCAGAGATTCTCTAAGGTTTACAGAGAATGGCCTGAAGAAGAGAAAATATCCAGTGAGCAGCAGTTGTCTCGACCAGAATGTCTGGTTGATGTCAGAGGTCAGAGGAGAATGGTCAGACTGGTTGGAGATGATAGAAAGGCAACAGGAACCCAAAAAGCACTGGTTCCAACCAAGGTCTGCAGAACAGCATCTTTGAACACACATCCAACCTTGAAGCAGATGGGCTACAGCAGCAGAAGACCAGACCAGGTGCCTCCTGTCAGCTAAGAACAGGAAACTGAGGCTAAAAAGGAGATACTTTCCTGGCCCACTTTGGGCCGCTCAGCACCAACATGGGACAGTTTAACCATCACTGCCTACCATGTTGCTACCTTATTGTTGCTGACCATGTCCATCCCTTTATGACCACTGCGTAGCATCCTCTGATGCTACTTTTAAAGGTCTCTACATGCTTTCTTAAACATGACGATGAGTTCACTGGAGTCCAATGGCCTCCACAGTCACCCCAGCAGCTTGGGGATGTGGTGGAACGGGAGATTCTCATCATAGATGTGAAGCCGACAAATCTGCAGCAACTGTGTGATGCTGTCATGCCAATATGGAGCAAAACCTCTGAGGAATGTTTTCAACACCTTGTGGAATTAACCAAGAATTAAGGCAGTTCTGAGGGTTAAATGGGGTCCAACCTGGAACTAGCATGATCTGATCAAGTGGCCGGTGAGTGTTTTTTATCTGTCGTGAGATCTGTTTTGCCAGTTGTCCAAGACGCAGTCTGGTACTAGAACAGCCTGAATGGATTACATTTTTGTAATAAATACTGCTGCTGATTATATTTAACATAACTTTTTTTTTAAAGTTATTTTGAGACAACGAAGAGCTTCTGTCCACAAGCTATTAAATTAGACCGCCTGTCTGGGTGTTAAAATAATGATAACAAAGCTATCTGTGCTAATTTATAGCTTGATGGAGCAGAAGTGACACTTGTGTCTCGCTTGTATTAAGTGTCACTGTCAGATGGTGAGCAAGACAACATTTGGGGTGTAAATAGAGGACGTGTGAGGAAGAATGTCGGGTCTGAGGCGGTGATGCAAGGGATTAAGTAAATTGTCGGATCACATCAGCAGTGATGGGATGTTTCGAACAAGCTGTGAAACTTGTGTCTGAATGAGAATAACTGTCACTTTTTCTGCTTTAATATTGCACCGTATCTGCCAGATACTCAGCTGCAGTTTATATAACGAACCATGATGGCAACACCGTTGTTATATCTCCCTTTCAGTGTGTTTTGCTTGCTTCTAGCGCACAGGAGTCGAGAGCATCCATACACTCTGATTAATACGCTGCATTAGGTATTCAAGCAGCCACTGAAATATTTTGATGAGACTCTAGTGGTTATATAAGCAGTAATTTGTAAATTAAGAGAAGTCTGGCGTAGTAAATGCTGAGAGGTTTTTCTTAAGGTTAAAATTATTTAAGAAGGTAGGGTCAGGACAAAGTGGGGCAATTAGTCTTTAGGAGCTCTGAAACTTTTCTGTAAAATTGATGTTTCCACTCCAAAGAGACCATAATTACACATCCATTCAAATCTAGGCAGGAGACAGAGATGAGATCCCCAAAGCTGCTGTGCAAAGTGAAGCAAGGGAGGATGTGACAGTGATGGGTGGGTGTGCTGTGGATTGGCCCCGACTTTCTTTTTGAAGTTGAACCTCTCAGACAGAATCTTAAATGCACTTGGCAAACAGTGAATTTCCCCACAGAGAAGCAACTTTAACAAGCTTCTTTAGCAGCACTGGATAAGAAATACATTCTATCCCGTGTCAGAGAACGTGTCACATCCCAGTCTGAGCTGCTTTTATCATGGAACTCTCTGCAGATCACCGATCTAAGAGTGGGCGGGAAGCTTGCTCTGCAGAAGTGCATTGTCCAGAGTAATCCTGCAACTGGAGGCTTTTAAGAAATTTCCTCTGTCGCTGAGAAAATGAAGCAGAGCCACAGATGGGCACCGAGAGGTCAGAGACTGTCGCCTTAAACTCTGCAATCCCTTGTGTGTGCGTGTGTGAAGCTAAGATCCCTCAGCTCTTGCTTCTGTCCGGGAGAGAACAACGATTACACAGAACGAGTCATTTCCGCACCCCTACCTTGCAGCCAACACATATCACTTCCAGGTTGATGGTAGACAGATTACATCTCATCCATATGCAGAATGGAAGAACCTCTGTCAGTCCCACTTCACTGCCTGCCACTGATTACTCCTCGAGGAGGAGGAGTGGCAATCGATACACAGAAAGAGACAGATTGAATATTGGGGCATGCCGGCTGGATCTGAAGACTTCACACTGCCCGGATGTTTCCACAGAGGGAGGGGCTGAAAGACAAATGCCAGACTCGGGTTTGATGGAACTTGGAAGAGAGTCATCCATGCAAGACAATCGCGATACTCCTTGTAAGATCTGAGTATCAAAACAATGGAGACAAGTTGGCAGATGTCATCCGGTTGGAACATGTGAATAAAGGAATGCAAATGTCTTTGTGTGGCAGCCTTGAGAGTTTAAAGTGAATTTTAAAGCTAAACCAAACAAAATAACTACTCAGCTTTACAAAAGATATGCAGCATGCTGAGAGACAGAGTGCAGAAAATAAAACCAAATATATTTATATGCTTTATTGCGCAACCCTATTATGATTCAGCCACTTTCCAATGATACATTTAATAAGTTTGTGTTATGATTTTATTACAATTTCAAATCCCAAAAAGTTGAGATGATGTGAAAAATGTAAATAAAAACAGAATGCATTGATTTGCAAATCTCATCGATCTATATTTTATTCTCAATAATGACCACAAACATTCAGACATTATAATTTTACCATTTCATGGAAAATATTCAATATTTTGAATTTGATGGTAGCAATAAATGTGCTGGAACAGGGTGATGTTTAGCATTGAGTAGCATCCCCTCTTCTTTCAACTATCTGTAAACATCTTGGGAGTGGGAATTTTTAGTGGGAATGTTGTCCCATTCTGGTCTGATGCAGGATTCTAGCTGCTCAACATTCATGATGCCCCAAATATTTTCTTTTGTTGAAAAGTTTGAACTGCAGGCAGAGCAGTTCGGCACCCAGAAATCTGCAAGGTCTTCCCTGAAAAGGACACATTTGGGGATTTCAGGGTGAACTGTGCTTACAGGTGGTGATTTCTGGAAGTGTTCCTGAGCTCATGCTGGATTTCCAGTGGAGAACCATGTCTAGTTTTAATGCAATGCTCTCTGAGGGCCTGAAGATCATTAGCCATTTTGACCCAGAGCCCTGTCCTGGGCCCACAGAGCTTCTTCCCGATTCTCTCAATCCTATATTAATATTTTTGGGATATTTAAAATCTTTAAAAACTGTCAAACAGCTTCAGAAATCTTTTCCGAAATAGAAGATTTTAAACCTGGTTTACTGCAAATTAGCAAACCTCTGTCCATCTTTACAACTGAGAGACTCTGCCTCCCTGAAATGCTCCTTTTATACCCAGTCATGTTACTGACCAGTTGCCAATTAACCTAATTAGTTAAATGCTCCTCCAGTTCTTTCTTTGTGCCAGTTACTTTTGCAACCTTTTGTTTTCCCTGTTCCAACTTTTTAGAGATGTTTCGCTACCATCAAATTCAAAATGAGCTCATATTTTCTAAGAAATGGTGAAATGCCTCAATTTAAACATCTGATATGTTGTTCATGTTCTTTTTGGAATAAAATAATGGCACCTGCTAAATTAACATATTTCAAACTGTCATTAATTTCATGAAAATCCTCTTTGTACTTTTGGAAATCCTAGAAACTTTGGTTACAAGTTACACGGTTACATACAGATCATTAAACAAATGACTGATAAATTGTGTGGTTTTATGGGGCCTGTGTGACATCAGGATGATACAAATCATTTATGCAGATCCTATCATGCAGTGTGGACAGATTCCCTGCCAAGATAGCCTTTAATTCATTAGCATTTTGGTGTCTCCGTACATTATTAAACAGTCAGCCGTTCCTTTCGAGCCAAGTGGCAAACTGCAGCTAGGTAAGCAGGAGGTGTCGCCTGATTCCAGAATCATTTAGTGGTGACTTTTAAAAAGAGGCACTGACTGAAGTGTTGTAGAGCAATGAGCCTCAACACTTATATAAAAGTGAATGTGCAAAATATTTAACAGCTGGTTATAGACAAGAATTATCTGGCAAATTAAAGTAAGAGGCACTGAGATTCATCATCTCTTAGAGACCACCTGTGAAGCTGAAACAGAAAAGAAGAGCATCTGTAGCAGCAGCAGCCGGTGCTACATGACCCAGCGGGTCTCTGGCAACTCTACAGGACTAATGGCTTTATTAGTGAAGGACACTAATTAGGATTAACAAGCCAACAAGCTGACAGCCTCAAACTTAGCCCACCATCTCTAGCAGCTTTAGGTATGTTCACTGCTTTTTAAGTGGAATATATATGACAATCTTTACAAGGGCAAGTGCACTAGATTGAGATTAAGATGGCTTACAGTTGCCATTCTAAATAATTACAGGACAACAAACTTGAAGTTTAATGTACAGAAACCAATGCACAAACAAGTTGTTTCAGGCAGGATCTACTTGGCAGTATGCAGTGTTTTCCCAGAGTTCTTGTCACCTGTCATTAATAGATGGTGATTTACATCCTTTCAGAGTACTCGGATCTGGGCTTTTTCCAGTTGGATAAATCATGGATCGCAAGCAACTTAGCTAGTAATGAATTACTAAAGGAGGCAAATGGGCCGGAGTACCTGCACCTTTTGCTCCTTAAACCCAAAGTGCACTTTTCTCAAGGGCTTTTCTCTTTTTCTTTTTGTTGTCATGCTACCTGTGGCCTTTTACTAGAACACTTTTTGTTAAAAGTACTTTATAATAAATCAATAAATGCTGTAGGGCCCGAGGTAAAACCATACACTGTATATAAAAGATGGACGGAGCCTCCGTGACGTCACCCGTAGGTTTCTGAAGAGTAGAAGTGAAGCTCGTTGGGCTTTCCTACCATCGCCATCTTGGCAGCGTCACGCCTGCCGTCACTTCCGGAAAATACAAAAATGGGCAAAGTGGTGAAGCTGAGAGGGGGTCTGTGAGTGTGGGGGTGGATGATTGATGTCTATTAAACTCCGAGCTGCCTGTTGCTAAGCGTTAACTGAGCCGACTCGGATCTAACGTGAGCTAACTGGCTAAAGAAGGTAGGTGGGCTAAAGCTAAGGCACACTGTTAGCCGCCAAAAACCGCATTTGTGCTACACTCTCCCTTCTTCCCGCTGATATTGGATACATGTCAATCAAAAATTAAGCCAAATGTCAGGATTAAATAACATCCAAATGGATAAGTCAGAAAAAAATTCACCCCCTCACAGTTGTCATGAATTGACCTATTAATCCTAAAATGAGCAGTGGGTGGCAGTATGCACCTATTTACGTTGGTTTGCAACCCGCTATTGATCAAGAGAAGAAGAAGCAGCACAAGGCAAGCTGCAGTGAAGCGGACCAGACACCAGAGAGCTGGTCAGAGGTTGTCGTCAGTCCATATTTCAGAGTAGCCAAAGAAATTTGTGAATTCAAAGAATCAGTAAATGAGTTAAATAAGTTAAGGGCACATTGTTTCATGTATTTTGCAAGATGAAGATATGTTTACATAAGAGCCTGCCCAATGAGGGCAGAGACTATGAGATGCTGTTTTTCCTACTTCTTGAATTCTGATTTGGGCGCCCCAGCTGTTAGTTACTGTGTCATGTAGCCAGCAAGTGTTTGTCAGCGCATGAATTGAGTGACATCGTTAGTACCTCGTACTACGCGGTGTTTGTGTTCATCAGCGATGGGAACGGCGTTAAAATATGCAGCATTACTCATTTAGTAACTGGTAATCTATTTACTACTTCCATTGTTACAACACCGTCACCGTTACTGATGATAGTAACAGGGTTACCATTATTCCAAACACTGAAGCTGTCTTCATCCGACGGGGGGTTTTACAAACAAAAACAACCACGTAGGCTAAGTGATGATGGGTCACTGGTGAAAAGTAAAATGTCATTGCAGACTCAGCCACGCAAACATATGACCAAGAAACGAATGCAGCAACGGTGAGTCCAAAGAAAACTAAAGGAAACGTTTTAAACTGGAATCACAGACATCATGAGAAAAGTTCATTATGACCAGAAACAGCGTTTTTTCATGCTGGCTGGAAGCAGTTACAATCACCTTTCCATGTTTGTTTATTAAAGTGAAATTTATACAGTTTTTTATTGACTTTTCAGTTTGATTTAATCTAAAAGTATGGAAACTGAATTTGAACATGTTTTAAACATCCTTCTCTTGAGATAATGAGGATTGTTCTAAGTCAAGAGAACAAATAAATGGATAACAATGAATTGGCTTAAACTGATGCCTTGAGATTACTACTCATTGTGTGTTTAAATTTCAATTTTTTTGCAACTTGTGTGGTAGCAAAAATTACCAAGAGTCTGATATGAGTCAAAAGTAAATGTGTTAATTACAAAGGAGAATTATCGAGTACAAATTCAAATTACTTAAGAGTTGAGAGAACTCTGCTCCACAAATCAGAGGCAAACAGTTTTATTCATCTGGTATTTGTCTAGTTCCCAAAACAAGGTCAGACTCAAACCTGATAAAGTCAGTGAAAAGAGACTGTCTTTGCAGTTCTCGGAAGAGAATCATACAATAACAAGCTGGTATGCTAAACAACTAGTCTTATCCAGCAGGTGTGGGTCTTCCAGACGCTCCCATATCCAAGATCTGAGAGGAAAGTGGTCAATCAGGACTCTCCCAGACATGCACCATAAACCAGTAGAAAAAGAGTAACTTCAATGTCCTGTATTTATCAATATAAATCAATATACGTGATTATCAATATGAGTAAACATTATATGAGCATGTATGAGTGATGATTATGATATGTAGTAAAATTACTTCCACAATTGTTACACATGAAAACTGCTGGTGGGCTGGACTTTATTAAAAATGGTGCAATGAGAGAAGTGAGAGTGAAACCGATGACAAAAACAATGAACTGAAGCTGAAACAAAGCAGGGGAGAGCTGCTGATTTGATCAATAATTCTCTGTAGGTTCATAACTCTTGTCACATTGTCCTTTAATCCGTTTGATCCAAATCTTTTCTAGCTGCTTCGAGTCAAGCTTGACAGCAAAAGTGTGTGGGTTTGGTTCGACCTGCCATGGAGAGTGTAGCCGTGCCACAGTTTTACCGCCAGCTGCTGAAATATTGTCATTGAAACTGTGGTGCCCTCAGGGAGCATCTGGGAATCCATCATGTCCTTTCATCCTTCTCTGAGCAGGCTGCGAATGCACTGTGTTTTCTCCACGGCTTTTCTTCACATGTGCATGTGAAAGCCCTGCGAGAGATGCAGCATCTGTTACTACAAAAATAGGCTGTAAACCTGAGAGTCGCTCTGAGTGACCCCTGACAGCCCCTGAGCCTCAAGCGAGCAACTCGTGCTATTCTCTGTGTTTTTAATTTTAAAAGCTGTCCGATAGGCTAGAGCTGCTGTGGCAATTTAAAATGCGGCACACTGTGCTGATATGTGAAGCTGGTGGAATATTGCTGTTCCAGCTTCCCCAGTGAACACATCGAAAGCCTTGATGCGCTTTGATCTGCTTCAGTGTAAATGTGCTAAACAGAACAAAGGATATAGATTGAGTGTAAATGAAATCACACGCCCACTGTTTCATAAAATATCTCCTTTTGTGATAGACAGAGTAATTCTTTTTGACTTCTTTAATACAAGATGTTCCTTAAATCCCCAGAACATTTACACAGATTTTATTCATGAGAGAAGGACTTGCTGAGTGAGCTCAAACTGAGCCCGAGTCGGTCGTGCAAAAACAAGCACACAGATCGATGCGTTTCGTTCTGTTGCAAAAGGATGTTTTCAGGCACTAACACCAGATAATGTCCTCAACACTTAATGGTTTTTCTTCTTGTTGTTGTTTCTTTTGCAACCCTGACTTTCCATCCTTTTCTCATTTTCACATTATTTTGAAAGAATTCTTTTTTTCCTGTGTGACCCTTCTCACATTTCAGAAAAGTCCATATAAACATTATCCTGCTCAAGGACGAAAGTGTGACCATGTTTTCCTTCTCAAATGAGAATTACACTTTGTCTGCAGGGTAAGAGGGACAACACATCATCCCTGAGACCAAGGCTTGATCCTTAACCGCCCTGACACACTACCGAGTGTCACTCCCAATGACACTAAATCACACTTGCAGCTGTGGAGGACGCTTTAATTGCACACGAGGCTATAAATAAGATCGGGGCTGGCCAACATCGGTCCTCGAGAGCAACAATCCTGCAGGTTTTTCATGTTTCCCTGCTCCAGCACACCTGACTTAAACTAATGAGTCCTTGTGCAGAACTTATAGGCTGTTGGATCCATTTCATGCGAGTCAGGTGTGCTGGAGCAGAGAAACTTGGAAATCCTACAGGATTGTTGCTCTCGAGGACCTACGTTGGCCACCCCTGAATCAGATGGACAGGAATAGAAAGCACTATTTCCTCCACCAGTAAAGAAAAGTCGTCTTTATTTGTCGTCGTGGCAACACAAGGACGCCCCAAATTTCTTATTTTAGTCAAATGTTGTATAAACTGCTTCGTTTTTTCCACTGTCCCTGAAACTTCGAACATTCAGCAGCCATTACAATGACAGGACCTAGATCATACTACAAATACTTTTAAGTGATTCCACGTCTTTCAACCCCATCACCATTTGACATTTCCAATCAATTAAATGAATGAATGCTGCTAATTGTGTTCACATCAACTCAAACGTCAGCGTAGAGAAGGATTTATTAGTTGTGTTTTTATCTTCCTAAACCTTTTGTGATTTTCTGTCTGTGTAACAAACATGTCAGACACATGCGGGACGTTTGAATGCTGTTTCCTCCGTTCCATCGTCGCACAATTTTGAGTGGGGTGCATTGCAGACTTGCTTTTTGAAGAACGGTCCACTCGCCGTTCACGTTCCGTGGTTTGCAGTGGCCCTTAGCATGGCGGAGCCTCTGCAAGAACTTGTTTAGGTTTAGGATTGAGTGGAGTTTATGTCAAATTTACAAGTAAAGGCAGCCATGTTTTCATCAGGCTCCAGTTAAAAAAAAACTTTGTTAAAGTTGGGATACCAAGTATGTACAAATGTATTTTATATAATTAGGTAAATTAGTTTGTTTTTTTTAACATTAAGAGGTTAATCTGGAAGAAATATGCATTTGACAAGGAGAATACACACTTTTCTTTGTACTTTCTTGAACTGCAATGTAAATACACATATACATATATATTTTTTTCTATCAGGACTACGCACCCCATCTCTCATTTTGTTTGTGCCTTTATTCTACTTTATTTTGCTTTATTTATTTTTTAAATTCTATCCTGCACTGTTTTGGTGATGGCTTAATCCTGTTGTACCGGTGTATAATGACAATAAAGGCATTCTATTCTATTCTATTCTATTCTATTCTATTCTATTCTATTCTACATACTTTTTGAAAACATTTTACTTTCTGAAGTGTTTGTGGGGTTCCATTTTTTAGCTGTGTGTCTACAGAAACTTAAAAGTTTGAGGGTTCACCAATAAAAAAAATCAGGTACTACCTATCTACTCTACCTAAATACTTCAGGCTATTAAGATAGTTGTAAGATCTGCAGCGCTGCATACTATACCCACTGGGACCACAGCCAGCTGATGTACACTACATAAAACAGATCCTGGAGGTGCTTGGCTGTAAGATGATAAATAACTTTTTGGTTTAAAGTCAATGTAGCTCATAGATTCCTGAAGCTACCAGAATTTTCTCTTGACCAATTTCTTTTTAGGTGCGCAAAGAGTGTAAGTCTGGAGAAACCAGTCCCTGGTTGGGGCTGTACGGATAATTTTCATGCAGTCGGTAACCTGAAATGAGAAGCGAGCTCAAGCTCCAAGAAGTAAGCACAAGTTTGATGATGACTGCAGAAGCAATTAGAAGAAACAACTAGATTTGGTTTAAACATGGGAGAATGAATTCTGTGCTCTGACTGTTGTAACACTAAATAAAATTAAACTGCAGCAAGTTGGTCAGAAATTCATTTAGTTGGATAAACATGCTGGAGAGTTTATGCTAGTTCTTTTTTTTTCCTGTCCCTTCCATCTGGATCATTAATATACGTTTAATATCTGCATGCTCTCTCTACAGATGGAGACACAAGGCATGGATGAGTACACGGTTTGTTTAAATGTGTGTGTGTGTGTGTGTGTGTGTCTTATGTAGGAGAAGAAAATTGCAAACCATTCTTCTTTTCCGCCCTCAACTTTAATGTCTCACTTGGGCTGCTTTGCTCAGATTGCTCATTTTCCAGCTGATGCTTTTTAATGGAAGTCCTTGTGAAACTGGACAGTTGGTTTCCATAGAGGCTCATTTAGCAGCAGGATCAGTGCACCATTTGGGCTTGTACATCATGGAAGTGAAGGCGCGTGACATGCATAAAGTTCACTTTCCTTGTGTGCCTGCAGCCGGTGACCTTTATCACTGTTGTGCTATTAAACTTTATGATCCTGCTGCAGCAGTACACAGCAACGACCAGGATGATTGTGTGGGGAATTTTATAGACAGAACCTGATATTCCCGAAGAGCAGATTCAGCTAGCATAACAGATACTGGTATGAAGGATACAGTGAACCCAAAGTCAGGCTCTCTTAAAAAAAGTAAAAATACAAACAACAAAAAAAGATTAATTTGATTTGTGTGTTCAAATATTCAGGTTCCTCATAGGATGAAGATCATCAGCCATTAATTAATCCTCTATAGCTGTCAGGAAATTCATATTTGTGGTTTTCAAAGAAATGTTTCTATAAATATTGATCAGTTTCCTAAAGAGATTGCATTTAAACAAGGCATTTTTCCAATATCCAACTTGTTTTTGTTTTACTAATTTTGACCGATTTCAGATGCCAGAGATAGAGATAGATTAATCTCTATAGAGATTAATTGAGACTTTATTAATCCTGTGAGGGAACGTCTTCATCGCAGCAGCCAAATGACTGTAACACAAATAAAATTAAATACAATAGAAACGTAAACACACAAAAAAATACAAATAAATGCCAACATAAACATGAAAACTAGTAGAAATTATGATGTGGATGCCACGCTGAGATGTGATCATCTCTCACATATGAAAGATTTATTGTACAGTTATTGTAAAGAGTAGGAATGATTTCTTAATGATAGCAAAGCTGCAGCAGTCTGAAACTGAGCTCTGTCCCTCTAGTAGCAGAGGATGTGATGAACTTATATGCTGACTATAAAAAGCAGCAGCTGCATGTGTAGTCAAACATATTCTTATACAGCATTTTTAAGCAGAGATTGATGATCCACTACAAGTTAAAATCCCAAAATTAGTCATAAGCAAGCCCATTTTAATCTCATGGTCAATGCAGATATTTAATTTGAAAGCATTTACTGAGCACATACTGATAAAATTGTGAATTTTGAGAACAATAACATTGTGCATCCTTTAGGATGAACTATAGGTTCTGGACCTTGCTTTCTGTCTGCTTCTTTACCAGTAAGATTAAACCAAGTAGGGCTTTAACTCAGCTACTTTTGATCCTCATGTGGCTAGTAAAGTTAAAATTACCAAAAGATTTGGTTCTTGGTGAGGGGAATGGGAAATAGTTCTTTGTGAAATTTTGGTTAATATCCCTAATTTATAAATAAATGGGAAAAAAAATCAAGGGGAAAAAAAGATACTGGTTGGAGAGATCTCACAGTACAGGTAGGATGCAAGATGGATGCCGGATTAGCCGTCGATAGGAGGCTCATCACTGAGAAAATCTGTTATAGTTCTGTAGTGCATCTTTAAAGAAGCTGATGGAGGGCTCCCTGGCTTAACACTGACAATTCCCACAAAGCCTGCGATGGACTAGTGACCTGTACAGGGTGTACCCTGCCTCTCACCTGTTAAATGCTGGGTTAGGCTCCAGCTTCCCCGCGACCCGTAATGGATGAAGTGGTACAGATAATGAATGCATGAATCCCACAAAGCAAACTACTCTCATTGTCTGAGTTTTTGTTGGGTCTTTGGTTTTGTTTTACAATTTACATTCTTTCAGAAGCAGAAAGAAGCAGATGTACTTCACTGATGGCAGAGCGGGAGACCAAACATTTCCATGTTAGGTTTTCCAATGTTCAGTTAAGTTGTCTCAGTGTGCATGTATGTAAAGGGCACTAGAATAAACTAAATAAATAAATGCTGGAGTCCAGCCAAAGCCGTAAAGTGCAAGTTGACATGTAAGACAGAAATAAACCAAAACAATCTAAACAATTTCCCTCTAATCTGCACACTGGAACATTTTAAATCCCTCTTCAAGATGCTTTTGGCTTTAATCACAAGTTGACCTAAACGTAAAAAAAAAATAAAAAATTGTCATGCTTGTTTTTAAATTGTTTTTAATTGTCTTAATATCCTTATTGCTGTATTTTTATGATTTTTATCGCTCTACTATGGGTTTGTAAAGCACTTTGGTCATAACCCGTTGGAAATGAGCCTTATTGGACCAGAGTACATCCAAATAAAGCAGTTGTAGTTTAAATACTTTGTGCATGTAAAAAGTCATCTAGTCTAAAATGGTCTATTGCACAAGTTAGACGCTTACATATTTTTGTATCTTTTTGTAGAAGCAGCCGAAGCAAAGATGCATACAATATCCTAATATAAGGGCAAACAACACTGTTGTCTAGGGCCCCAAGAGACTCCAGAGTCACATCCGGCTTAACCAAGCAGCAGCATCTCAAACCAAGAGATGCAGAATATCATCAAAGGATGGACCATACTTGAACCTTGAAGCAGATGGACCACAGCAGCAGACCACACCAGGTGTCCTCCTGTCAGCAAAGAACAGAAAAATCTAAATATTCTCAGCCTGTACAGAGTTTTGATAAACAATTCTGAACTACTTTGTTTCCAACAGTGCACATTTACAGGGCTTAAAACTTCACAGTTACATAATGATCTTATTTTAAGAAAAGACAGACTAAACATGTTTGTGTTTGATTACATTTCCCACTGTGTT
Organism: Rhadinocentrus ornatus; assembly: GCA_037177495.1. Lineage (NCBI taxonomy): Eukaryota > Metazoa > Chordata > Actinopteri > Atheriniformes > Melanotaeniidae > Rhadinocentrus > Rhadinocentrus ornatus. The sequence continues at coordinate 4,304,818 of JBAMHW010000015.1, read as the reverse complement.
TACAGGAGTTATGATTAGTTTACTAAGTCTCCTGTGAGCCATATAAATAAATAAATCATCTATCAACCACCGTGTGGCTCAGTCATTAACAGAAATGATTGGATCGGCAGGACATTGCTGGTATCCAGTGGATTGAACGTTTCTTTGTGGAGCTGATGCCACCGCTTGGAGTCAGGGTTGGAAACGATGCTTTCTGAACAGCAGATCAGAACTCTGCACAATCACTTTCTCCTTTTCTGGTATGTGAGAGCGTTAAAGAGGGGGCACATCTGTTTTTAAACTACAATTAACTTCCGTCGGACTTAACAGATTAGCTTTGCTGGGTTGCAAAATTATCAGATGCTAAAATAAAATGTGCTCTTTCTTCTCCAAAGGAGCTGATATGACTTCTACAGTTAACAGAGCAAATGTCACTAGGTGGTTCATTTTAGGTTTTTTGTGTTATGGCATGTTTTATTGGTTTTACTTTGATTTTATTTGGAATTTAGTGGCATGCTTTTATAAAATTGAACTGTGATATGTTCCTGGATCCACCTGGTGGACCAGGTGGTGGACTACTGAATGACGGCTCAGAGAGTCAATGGCATTCAAGAGGTTTGAAGCAGAGAGCCAGTGTGCAGCAGGCAGAGGAGGGGCTTATGTTGTCACCAGTGTTGAGGTAGTTACTCTACAAAAGTAATTTGTTACTAGTTACTCATTACTTCTGTAAATTGTAATGAAATTACTTTACTCGTTACTGCATTTAAAA
>JBAMHW010000015.1:4281939-4303970 GCA_037177495.1 Rhadinocentrus ornatus | reverse complement strand
GACTCCTTCCACGGACCGGCGAGCAGGATCTTTCATCACAAGTTTGGACTGAAACTGGACTGAACTGAAAATAATGTAAATATCGCCACTGACCAAAAGCCCGTATCTCCGACTCCAGCTGCATTTTTCTTTTTCCTTAGATGGCGCACCATCAGCTACGTCACGCAAATCCATCTCTATGGCAACGTGCCCAGGCAAGCACACACACAGGCAGCAGCATGCGCGCCACTTAAAACAGACGAGAACTTCACACATGGCAAACACGGCTCGAGTAACGCAGAAAAACGCGCTACTGTAGTCCAGTAAAGTATAACGCACTACTTTACTTCGTTACCCAAAAAAGTAATATCGTTACTGTAACGCGTTACTACCAGCACTGGTTGTCACCCACAGATACAAGGTGGCAAGATGGAGGATTTGAGTGAAGTACCCAAGGGGAGTGCAAGAGAGCGGAGCCCCAAGAAGGACGTGTAGTGGAGCCAGGCTAAGGCACCAGTACCTGAGGAGCCGGTTTTCCCAGGTCTTCATTGACGACACGCGGACCAAGGGCTGTAATGTAAGGAGTTGTCATGGAGGACCCGGAAATTCAGCAACACACACACACACAAAATGGAGATTTAACAAGGAATGTTTTTATTGGAACTGGGGAAAGCAGGGAAAGATCTGGATGCAGCCTGACAGAATGGCAGCAGGTTCCTGAAAACACTGGGACACAGAATCCTGAAAAAGGTTCCAGACATGAACTGGAGAGATCCACAATCCAAAGAGGCAGAGATCAGACTACTTATCAGGGTCAGGCAGGGCTCAGTGGTTAGTCCAAACATGGGTCAAAATCCAGGCAGGCAGCAGGAAGAATCGACGTGGAAACAGGCACAAGAAAATCCAGGATACGTTGAAAGGCCAGTAATAGGAATCTGGAAACAAAAGACAAACACTGGATTTCAACGTGGTGCGTAATGCTGATCATCTGGCAGGGAAGCAGACACATGAGAGGGTTTAAGTAGGGCGGAGAGCAGGTGATGCTCAGGTGGAGCAGATGAGCTTAACGAGGAAACGGAGGTTCCTGCAGGGCAGTGATTACTGCAGAGCACCAATCATGACATGTAATGGTTCTGGCCACTGTGGGATTTGGATTCTCCTATGAGTAACAATAAATTTGGTCGAACTGTTGCTTCCTCTTGGTGTTGGTGTTCTCCACTGGATCCTTTTAACCTATGGTTGTTTTTAACTTTAAAGTTGGAGCGACCCAGTCAGCCAATGGTCACACTAACACATGATGAGCATCATGTTGCAGAGCATGTCTCCATAAATTTGACTGCTTTGTCTTTGTGTCCTATAAGACAGACATAATGTATAAAAACAAAGATTACGCAATGCTAAATAGGAACTAAAGCAGACTGCACATAAAGAAAAACTGATGTACATTTGAATATCTAATGCAATTGAAGGTCTGAGCTCTGCTTCTGGCTCTTTCTTTGTGTAGCTATTAGCGGATGTTGTGTGATTTAGCTGCAGATTATTTCAGTCGCTCTGTTCTGTCCAAACAACTATAAGGCTCATTAATTCCTTACTCTGCTGTGGGAATTTCTCCTTTTTAAAGGGAAATTCTGTATGCAAGATTCCCCACATGTGATTACATTTCTGCCGACCTATTTCCCTTTCCGGTGACACTGAAACTATTTAAGCCCACTTTCAAATCTTCTCCATCTCTTTCTCTCCTTTTCACTGCTGCATAGAATACCATTATTAGTTCTTTCATACGCTCATTTAGATTCATGCGGAAGGAAAGAAAACGCATCCTCATGAGCTTTTCTGCTGTTTCATTATTTGCTCTTCTTTGAGCGGATCGTATTAATGTTTGGGGCTGAAAATGTAACAAAGCAAGTTTTCCCCACAGGGACCTGTACTGATATCACTCAGTGTGACGGTTGGGAATATGTCAACAATTAAATATTTCTCAATAAAAGAGTAAGAATAAGAGTTCACTCTTTTTAAATGACACAGATTGAGAGCAACGGGGGATTCTGAAATATAGTTTAACATTTAACAGAAAGTATTTGATTTGACAGATTCTGTATGAGAGACATCATTGTAAACAAAGAGTAAGAAAACTGATGTTTGGTCGACTGTTTATCTCCTTAAATAAAACCAATTGATGTTGTGGGAGCTTTTTATCTTGTTAGTTATAATTCAACTTTGTTGGATATTTCAGTTAAGGTTATTTGTGATAATGTTTTCTGGGATTTAGCTAAGTTTCTTTCTTTTTTTGGTTAGTTATGAGCCATTTGGCAGACTAAATTTATAAATATGGTGTAAGTCATAGGGATGAATCGGGGTATATGTATTTTTACCAACACAAGAGTAGCAGCAGTCAAGCGAAATGTTTGAATGTGTTTGCTTGCATACAATAGAGAAATAAACCATTAAAATAATAAATTTTGTTGGAAAAATGGACTTCTGCTGTGTAAAGAACACAGTTTTTTATTTAAAAACAGCTAAATTGTTGTATTATACATTGTCAGAAAGCCTAATTAGTAACCTTTCCAACGAGATATATTTTGTAAGGATTGTTGTAACAAAGCTAAACGTGTGGATAATGCCCCCCAAAAATGTACCAAAATGTAATATGCAATATTACAAATGTAAGATTTGCATTAGCCTAACCCTAACCCTAATTTTGGTTATGTTGGGGACACACAACCTAATGCTGCTAACCAAAAATACCAGCTATCCTGTCCACACATTAGTAGCTACAAAGTTATCTGAAAAACTTTATCCTGGAAGACATTTTCCTAGAAGTTTATCAGCGCACCAAAACATGTAAAAAAAAAAGAAGCTGCACACAGAAATTCTGCTCTGTCAAAATACCCGGGTACGTGTAGACGAGGCTTCAGACACAGACCTGTGTCTAAAAGCATATTTAAATTCTAATGTTGCTAAATCCTGATTGGTGCTCAGAGGTAACAGGACTTCTCTCCAGTAACAAGAGACCAGACACAGAACGACACAGAGAATTACCTCTTAGCTAAACTTAAAGCCCCAGTGTGTAAGAATTTCTCCCATCTAATGGTGTGCTAATGTATTACATGCAACTAAATAGTGTTCTCTGGAGCCTGACCGTTATTAAGTACGGAAGCCATGGAGAGTCATAAATGTAAAGATGTCAACATCTCACACAACTCCGAAGTGCGCAGATGCTTTATTGGAACACCTATATATATATATTTTTTTATGCCGATAAGTTACAAGCATGCCCTCCATGTATTTTGGTACCATATACCAGCTGAAATAAAACATGAAACAGAAGGGAAAGCTCTGGGAAAATACGTCTGAAAGAAGCGCACGGTCGCCTGCTGGTATGACTTCTGTGAAGAGTAACAACTAAAAACTGTAGCAACGTAGCTTTTCTACTGCAGGCTAGCTAACATATTAGCCGTTTCTGCCTTTTTATATAGCAAGTAACAGTAAATGATGCGACTTAAACGGGGTAAAAAAGTAGTTGCTGGACCACCTGCCCTGTTTCTAAAATAAAGCCAAACTAAACTTCACTGTTAGATTGCACTAACTTACCTATCCAGCAGAAAGCTGCAATCTCGGCATTAGTTTTGAAGTCCCTCTCCTACATCAACTGCCTCCATCTGGTAAATGCTCTACCGATGTATACTCTTGTTTTATCCAGGTAATTATTTCTTTTTCTTTTCTTTGCCATTTTTTCCTCTATCTCGCGGGATAAAGAGTGTGGATGGTCCTCCATTTCAAACTAAACTGGCAAGCTGAATGGTCATCTTGGCTTGTTTACACTAACCCCTCCCCCTCCTTCTCGAAACAGCGGGAACTCGTAGGTAAAAGGCTAACAAGGCTAACAAGTTTGTCCCCTCTCGGCTTCTGTATTCAAAGAAGGCAATGCAACATGGCAGCCTCCAGTTGGGTGCGCCGCCACCTATGTATTTATAAACATCTAATTCTAAGCTACGAGAACGCTTTCATTTGGATGCAGTTGTGATTTGACTTGGGTAAAATACGTATTTATGATGCAAATAAAAAGCCAAATAAACTACGCACTGTACCTTTAAAATGCTCCAACATTGTCACATTTTCGTGTAGATTTAGGAGACTGAGAAGCTAGCAGAAAATAACAGGTTTTACTGCTTTAAAGTCTTAAGGAGGACTGATGTAACAGCAGAGCTTCGTTATAAGTGAAGAAACATATAATATTTAAAGCCTTGCTGCTCTCGTTGGATTAAAATATACTATATGCCTGCCCAGACTGTCAAATGTCTGACACCAGAAAGAGGTTTAAAAGGCCTTCTGTAGAGGACGTTTTTTAATAAGTGGCATGCTTTCAGGTTTGAGAGGCTTTGAGGTAGGAGGAGATCATGAAACCTGACTCTGTGGGCCTGTGAAACAATTGGTGCTTTGTTCAATTTTCTCATGTATATTCCCCACAAGGGCCGCCGTATGAGAACTGCAGAAGTAGCCTATCTGTCCCTTAAGAAATATCTTTTTGACATTTGCACAATTTATAATCTCAGCTGATTACAGCGCTTGAGCACTGAAATCTGATTTTAATTCCCAGAGGAAATCAACAAAATCACTAACAGCTGATTAACTACAAAATCAATAGGCCAAAATACAAAGCCACAGCTAATTATGCTTGTTTCACATTATTCCATATTGGTTTCAGATGTTCATTAAAGAGGTTTCCGAGTTGAAAGATATATATCCCCACATTCATCTATTGTCTATTACTTATCCGGGAATCTGTCACCAGGGCAACGGACCTGCTCTCCTCCAACTGTTCCAGGGGAACATCCAGAACTTACTTAGTTCAGTTTCATATAGAAAAGACCGAACAGAAAACATTGAGCCAGTATAGAGCTATATAGCGCAGGGTTCTCTACAACCTGTATACATCATTAGCCTGAACTTGTGGAATAGGAGCAACAATGGTGCCATACAAGTGGAATTAATTGTTCAAAATTATTAAAAACTGTAGAGTTCATAATATTATGTTTTTACAGCTAACGCTCATCAAACTAGGGTCATTGTCACTATTAGCTATTAGCTATTTAGCTATTAGCTATTAGCTATTAGCTATTAGCTATTAGCTATTTAGCTGCCCTAAAAAGTTTACAATCAGAAGCTAACCCTTTTTGTTTCTGATCCAAAAAAACCCACAGCTCTTCCCAGTAAACTGGAAAATGCAGCGTAATAAGATTCACATTTCCATATTTGCTGAACCAGTATGTGTGCTTTACTGACATATGCTTCTAAAAGTAGCCACATGGGTATACCCATGTCTAAATTACTAACCTAAAAGTCATTCAAAGTGCTTCTACATATCCACGTTCACCCACATGAACATCTTTGAATGCAATTTGCATAAAAAAAATAAAAAAATAAATCAATAGCAGGGTATGATATATTTTGGTCTAAAATGGCAAATTTGTCGACATAACATTGAAAATATGAATTAACAGTGAATTAATGTTCATCAATCGATTATCTATTGGGTGTGAAGTAATCACATGAATCAACATTGAGGTCATCAGTTCATGATGAGCAACAGGAATTTATGATAGAGCTTTCATTAATTATTGCATTAGTTCATCATGAGTTACGCATTACTTGGGTATATGATTTGTACCATTAATGTAAAGTGTTACCAAAAAAATAACAGAAAAAAATATGATGAGGCATACCTTGCTTCCCTAGGCATGACCAGGTAATGGTCCAGTAATGGTATGGTCAATAGTGGGTAATGAAAACAGACCACACTGTTGTATGTTTTAAAATATCAGCATCTGAAAGCATGAAGCCAAACAAGTAAAAATGCTTCTTGGGGACTTTCATCCTGAACACAAAGAAAAGACTGTTGATTACTTTGGAATTAAACTACTCACCTATCATATATAGCAGAGTTATTTTACTAAAGCAGCATCTGTGGTACTGAAAGCTCAACTCACCTGAAGTAGTTTGTAGAGTAGAAATCTCACACTATAGCAGATAGGTTAATCCTTCCTTCTGAAACTGGCATGGGTTTCACTGTTAACGAAGAAGCAGCCAATAAACTAAAATCTATTTCGTGGCACATTTCTTTTGTACGTTTCTTTTTAAGCTTTGGGGGGCATGTGGTACTGGGATCAGGGGGCTGGACATTATTGTTGTCAATTTAAGGTAACCCTGCAAAAAACCACTTTTTTGGGAACCACTGGATTATGTCATGATGAAATCCTGACTAGCCGACTTTAAAAATCACATAAAATGCCCAACTGTACTGTGAATAATTAATATAAGTAATCAGTTCAGTTTAAGAGTTATGCTTTTAATTACAACTTTTAAGCTTCTCTTCAAATCTTCATATAAACTGTTTAGTTTCTGGAATTAAAACTGGAATGAAAATATGAAGAACCAAAATGTCAGATTAATTTTTCAAGTATAAGATAGTAGGTATAGGTCAGCCAATAACTAGTCAATAAACAATTTGCTTGGGTAATTTCTCATGCTAATTGCTAAATACAATTGCTTAATTTTTTCTAGAAAAGGAGAAAAAAACACCTTAATATTACCCCAAAATCTTTAATTTTATTACTTTTTTTCTAAACTGAAGCAGCTGTTGTAGGTTTTTTCCCTTTTCAGGTGGTCAAAACCCCAGTCAAAAACATTAGTTTAATAAGGCCTTCTCCATTAGTTTTTTTTAAATAAACTAACCTTAAGGTTCACACTTTATTTAACTGAAACTAGTTTATATCATTGAAAATATGTCATGAACGTCACCAATGACACATACTGTCAGACGATTCCTCAGCCAGAGTCAAACTTTCATCCCATCAGCATCTTTCTTCGTCAGGAGAACAAGTCTGATGGCTTAAATGTATTAACTTAGCCAGCGCATGGCCTCTGTGTGGACATAACCGCTGCTAATCCTTATTATGGAGTCACAGTAATGTCATCTACACGTCTCAAAGAGACTGCTGAGGCGGTGCGAACTGACTAATGCAAGGCTATTTATGGATGTCAGCGAGAGCGCCATGATTAACTTTGTCAAGTGTGGGAGGCAATACTTTCACAGGCTTGGAAATTTAGCCTTCCTCTCTCCCTGTTACCACCCATGTGATTTATTTAATGGATTTTGTATCTCGTCTGCAGCAGGCTTTCTAAAGCCCTTAACTGTGTTCAAACGAAAGTATATATATATAAAAAAAAAGCCTATGAGCTTCATATATAAGAAGGACAAACATGTGAATTACCTGACACATTGCCGGCATAAAAGCTGAGTTAAGTCTGCAGCCTCTCTCAGCACCTCTGCTTTAATCAAGCATCAAGGTGTTGTGCACCACAAGGCATCAAATATTACACAGATAGTAGACGGGTATAATATTTACAATGATCAGCATGAGCTCATTTGCCAATTAGCAAATCATCACAGCTAAGATTAATGTCCAAATAATTTAGCAGGTACTGACTTATGACACTTTTACAGTTATCTAAATTTTAAGCTGACGAATCTCTCAATTAAATCAGTTTTATTGTCGTGACAAGAGAATTCATCATTGGTGGGTAACAAATAGCACAACACTAAGCAGCCATTTTGGCTTGTTTTTTGTTTGTTTGTCCAGGATCATGTCAGCAAAAGAGATGGTCTGGATGGCTTGTGTTGAAGAAATTTGCTTTGGCATGGGGAGCTTAATGGAGGATTTAAGGCTCTCCCCGATACTTGATTATTGTTCTTTGTCTTGGATATGGAAGTAAGGTGTAAGATGTGATTTTAGAGACCAATCTGCCAGTGTTAGAAAAACTATCTTGGAGTCTGAATTCAGGGTCTGTGCTCAGAAAAGTAACCCTCAGAGCAGGCAAAGATATATTATGGTATCTAAAACAAACTTGTGACGTCTACTGGGCAGCAGCCTCTGTCAGTAGAGTAACAGTTTGAGCAGCAAAAATTACAATTTAAAGCAATTTTTGTCCAGCTCCCAAACTCTTTCTGATGGGAAACAAGTTTGTTTAACAAAGACCTCACTCCACATCCCACAGGACCCAAAGGATTAGCTTTTTTTGGCACATAACAAAAATCCACAAATTTCAATGTGTATTTTGTATTTTCAATACAGTATATATTAGGTTGATGTTATGCTTTTGAGGAAAAAGCAAGGATTCTCATAAATCATCAACAGTCATTTTCAAGGGTCAGTAAACAACAGTTAACAGCCATATTTACCTGACCAACACTGGCATCTGTAGAGACACACAACTAGCTTTGCTAACAGATATAAATGCACTCTGTTTGTGGTGACTTGCTTGCTTCAAGCATTCATTGCATTGTATTGATGCATTTCCACATGTTTCAGCCAAGCACATGTGGCTGCTAAACAGCAGAGCAGAGCAGAGAGACGGGTGCTGCTGGGGGTCATTTGCCTGTTTGAGACTCAGCTTAGCCGAGGGGCTTGGCAGCCTCTCCCTCTGCCAAACACATTGTTTAAAGCTTCAGGAGATTGGCTGAGCTACAGCCACTGTCTGGGGCTGATATGACTTCTGCCGAATTTACAGCAGGGGATCTGTGCTGCTGAATGGAAGTTGTCTGAGTTGGGCTCTTTGGAAGCTGTGACAGACAGGTGTGCTTATTCCAGCTGAGGAATGTGAGCAAGAAGTGGCGATTAAAAGCATCAGCAGTGCTGTTATGGCTGAGAAGGGGAAAGGGATCGAGGGGAGGCCCTCCAGCAATGCTCCCACCTAAAGGCAATCAAAGTTTAAAATATTCTCATCTCCTCCAAGGTACAGCAATCAGGTATGCCGTAAATCCCTTGGATTCAATTTATTCTGGAGCTGAGCTGACACGGAGCTTCCATGTTAACTAATAGCTCTCCAGGACCTGCAACCTCTAGCAGCTGACCATGGAGATGTATTGCTGATCAAATAATGCAAACTAATTACTGTCGTGTCACAACTTAATTATTTTCTCACATAATACACAGGCTATTATCTGATTAATCTTGATCTTTTAAAAATGTAATTTCTAATTTCTATTGGTATTAGGTTTACTACTCATTTGTTGCTGAAGGCTAATCAGAAATTAAACGACTCTGCATCTTTTTCAGAGATCATTTTAACAGGTTTGTATCAGCTCCAGTTTAAAATATGGCCACATTATGATTTTCCATGGCTACGCCCCCCAGCTGCTAATTGTGTTGGGACTAGAAAAGCTTAGGTAGTGTTTTGAACCGATTACAGAATCCCTTTGTTTTTCTTCTAACATTAAAGCCTATTTAGTTCAATGAGAAAATGTCTTTATTATTGCTTCCTTGTCAGGAAACACCATAGAATTAGAGAGAGATAACTACAGAAACATTTTGCAGCATAGGGATCTTAACATTTGGTCCAGAGAAGTGCTTCTCAACCTTTTTTGAGGCAGCGCCCCCCTATTTATCATCCAGGTGCCTTAACACCCCCCCACACTTATAATAGCGGCCAAGTGTCTTCCCAACTTATCAGGCCTAATGTTGATTATTCTGTGTAACATTATAAAAACCTGTAGTAAAGCTTGTATAGTGAGAATATAAATAATTCATGCCATGATAACCAAAACTTTATTTAAACTTATTTACAAACAACATCCATTTTAAAAAATAATTACAAAGAATCCAATTAAAAAAAAAAGGTAACGTTGAACTGCTGAAAAAAATGTCACGCTTGTGCTTTACTGGGCTAAAAACTGAACTTAAAGCAAAGGTTGGATTGGAAAGTTGAGATATTTAATAGAATAGTAGCAGCTGTGTTTTGTGAATTTTAGATGTGGTTATGATTTGTTTCTTATAGTGTTTAATTGCTTTGTGAATAAACATCTTTGTACAGGGGATATTTAAGATGTTTTAATTTCAGAATGTGTGATGAGATGTACTAATTTTAAAAGCACAATAAAAAATAAACACTAATCCTGAACAGTAAAATCCTAAAATAAGACTCCTTTGACCCGTCAACAATAACAACACATATAAAAGCACAAAAGGTTAACAAAATCATAAAGCGTGTCTTACAGTTATTCAGCGGATTGTGTATTTGTTTAAAATTAATCACTCAAGTCCAGGTTATTTTCATAATGATTTAAAGATTTTGGGGGATTATGTGAGCCATCTTCTTACAGTATAGGATATTTGGGTCTACTTCCTTTTGATTGTCTTTGCTGCGGGACACTTTTTTTTTTCTTTAAGAATTTGATTGGTCAGTAAAGTTGTCAATCATCAACTGCCAAGCCAATCCCGCCGCACCAAAAGAAACGGCGCCGCCCCTCGATCACAATTAATGCTAAGGTGCTATAGACATAATAAATTATTATTGAATAGACATTATTATGTCTATGCCTTGCGCCCCCTGACATTATTACAACGCCCCCCCTGGGGGGCGGTACCACCCCCGTTGAGAAGTACTGGTCTGGAGACTCAGTCATGCTGTGTGGCTTATTGTTTTGATTTCATTCCTTAATTAGCAGGAACAAAAGCCAAATATGAGTGAAAATTAATTAAAGAATCATATTACATCTGCACTGAATAAAGTGAAGTAATGCATTTAAAAAAATCCAATAATGTTAATTTCTGGAATCAGTTTCTGTAGATGCTTTCTGATAAGATTTTCTTTCTTCCCTCCTCTTTTGGTTTAGAACATGAAATGTTTTTGCAAGCAAGAGAAAAAACAGCCAAGAGTGTGTTGTTGATGCAATGAAGGACAAATCTTTCAGCTGCTTCATGCCAGTGAAAGAATATCTGGGGGAGATCAGGATTTATTTTTTATTTTCTACCCAGTTTAACACCTCCAGGACTGTGGTAACAAAATGAGATAAAAGCTAATTTGGATGTGAAACTTTGCCCCAAATCCCTCTTTGCATGAATTATTAGTGAAACAGCTCAAAGTCTGCTCTCTTGATGATTGCACAGATAGCAGCATCGACTTTGTGGTTTGCAGCCTGTTTGGATTCATGTATGTTTTAAGAAAATATTAAACCAGGACTGCAGGCAGCGTATGCACTATCCATGCTGAGTTATGTATTTCAGTGTGATGAGCACAACTCGTGGGCTACCTGATTCACCACTGGATTAATTTATGGTTCATAAGTCTTTAAGGAAAATCCTCACTTATTTTAAGTGTCCAAGAATGAGTAATGAGGGCTTGAGGTGGCTTACTGTGTGCGTTGCAGCATTCATTTTCTGCTGATAAGCATCTTACTAGCAACAACCTGCTGTGCACCTTCCAAAAAATTATCGTAAATGTATCCATTTATTAGATTTTTTCATTTAAAAAGAACTTTTAGAAAATTATGTATTGCCAGAAAACAAGAAAAAAGAAAGAAAAATGCTAAAAGTGATTAATAAGGACTTAAACTTTCGCAACATTTTGGGTGATCACTGGGTGATGAAACTGCAACCAACAGCCACTTTATCAGGTGCACCTCACTTGTATTGGGCTGGAACCCCAATTACCTTCAGAACTGCCTCAGTTCCTTCTTAATTATTTCTTATTGACGTGAGGAATTCACACAGTCGCTGCAGATTTGTCGGCTGCACATCCATGATGAGAATTCGCCCAGCAGTCAGAAGGGGGATGGACATGGTCAGCAGCAATACTCAGGTAGGCTGTGGAGGTTAAACCAGGCCAAGGGGCTCAAGGTGTGCTAAGGAAATATTCCCCATCAGCAGCCTGAAGCAATAATCCAAGGCAGGATGGATCCATGCTTTCATGTTGTTTTGAGCCTAGTATCTGAATGTGGAGCTGAAATGGAGCCTCATCAGACCAGGCAACGTTTTTCCATCTTCTATTTATATTCTAATTTTGTTGAGCCTTAGTTTCCTGTTCTTAACTGGGATGGATAGTACACAGTGTGGTCTTTTGCTGCTGCATCCCATCTGCTTCAAGCTTGGGTGTAGTGTCATTACCTTTCTATCAACTCTGACATCAACAAATTGTTTTGGTCCAGACAACTGCTGCTCACTGGATAATTTCTCTGTAAACCCTGCAGATGGTTGTGTGTGAAAATCCCAAACAACCATGCCACGTTCAAAGTCACTTAAATCCCCTTTCCTCCTCATTCTGATGCCCAGTTTGAACCTTCAGTAAGCCGTCTTGACTCATTCATGTGACTGTACCTAATAAAGTGGCTAATGAGTGCAAAATCCTTGTCTTCACAGTTTTCTATGACATTAGCATCATATTTGTACCTTTTGCAGATGGGATGGGATTTACAATCCAGCAGCAAGTGAAGCAGTGTTTCAAAGACGTTGCATTATGAGGTTCTATTATTTTTCTCAAAACCTACTGAATCCGAATTGAGCATTAGAGCCGTAAAATGAGAGGTAAGGTTTTGCAGTAGCTGCTGACTGGGCTGCCAGTGGTGGCAGTAGGGTTGTTAGCCTCAGCAGGAGACATGATGACCCTCCAGTAGCTGTTAGCATTGACACAGGAGTGGACAGCTTCTCATTTCTTGCCTTTCAGTGTATGGTGGTAGCTAATTAGTGAGCAGATTGGCCCTCAGGAAGAGATGGCCTTTACCGGCACAACATTAGACTTATTAGTCTTATATCCTAGAACAGGGGTGCCCAAGTCCGATCCTCAAGATCTACTATCCTGCAACTTTTAGATGCAACTCTTTTTCAACACACCTGAATCAATGGCTCTTTACCAGGCCTCTGCAGACCTGAATGACATGTGGATGAGGGGATTCAGACATTTGATTCAGGTGGACCGGACTTTGGGAGCCCTGTCCTAGAACATAGGATGTATCCTGCTTTTAGCTGGAATAAGCTCAAACTCCCAATAACCCCAAACAGGATTGGATATGTAAAATTATTGTGGGAATGAAGCCCATGTTTTTTAAAAGTCAAATCCTGAAAGAGTCGATGCATGGTTAAAATAATTAAGTTACTTTTGTAATCGTGATGATTAGATTACTAAAATTTGTAATCACATTCTTTTTATTTAAATTCTTAGGAAGGTAGGACCTCACCGACACCTGTTAGGATTTATGGTTTGTGCAACTCTGTGAAAATGCTTTAAGCCTTTATTTCTTTTTATTGTGCTTCCAAGCAGCCAAAGTTTCTTGTAATCATTCTAGTCGGTTTTAAAGCTCTAAAAACTTTCAAAAAAGGTCTTTCAAAGATTCTCTTTGGCCATTTGCTGCTTTTTTCCTTGTTCCTGATCATTTTCAGAGGACTGCATCATTTAAATGTTTGCTTTAAGCCATTTGACCCTATGAATCATTAAGTCATTAAAAGGCACCTAACTGTTTTGACATGTAACAGGTAACATATTAAAAAAACTATTTTAAATTTTACTTTGAATTTAGCTTTTTATCTACAAAAAATGACAGAAAGAACGACATAAAATGGTATATTTGAAGCAAGAAGGTGTTTCTCAAAGAGCTATTACCGGAAAACATCTCAACATGGTGAGTGGTGTTTCCTAAAATATTTGAGTATACTTGACAAGTGGAGGATAAAAGAAGTGTCAGGCTGAAAAAACTTTATCAGATTAAATGGGATCGGAAAGTCTTTAAAAAACCTAAAAAAAGGACCTGAAAGGTACATCTGGACCTTAGTTGATCCATCGGATAAAGCCTCATCAGAAATGGTCTCCATAGAAATGTGGCTGTCAAGAAGCCATTCTTAAGGAAGGGAAACAAGAAGTGGACTGAAAAGCAGTAACAACAGGTGTGATGGAGTGATGACTCATCCCCAGGACCCAGACATCAACATTATTGAAGCAGCGTGGGATTATCTTGACAGAGAATGAAGCAAAAGGTAGCCAACTTCCAAGGAGGACCTTTGAAAAGACCCAGAGATACAAATAAGCAACTTCGTCCACTAGTGCATTTTATTTAGGCAACAAAGCCACAGAACAGAGTGGGAGTGGAACATTATTTAGAAGTTCTGATTCGTTTGAGTAGTGCAGCGTGAACAAACTCGGTCGGGAAGAATGTTGCACTCCCCAACTGAACTAAGCCCCTAATCGTACCGAGTCTAGTGGACTATCCTCTCTGAATGTACCCTAATCGTTGTTGCTAATTTGAGCCTCACAGAGCTGCTCCTGTTTTGCTCCCTTGATAAGTAAACAGATAAAAACAGTCTACTATCAAGAATTCAAACCATCACCATAAAAAGATATATTCTGTGTTAGATAAGTACATTTAGTCTGCCAGTGGCTGTGAGGCCGTTAGCTTGTTGTGATGCACATGGTCAGCACCTTGGCCTGAATGGGGCTGATCCTTGTCCATGCTAAACTTCCTCACAAACCTGCTCAGCCCCATGGGTTTCCTGTCTGCCTCATGTATACACAGATGATTTCATTTGTGTGTGTGTGTGTGGGGAGGATCAATGCACATGGGTGTTATGCATCAACTTTAATTACTTTAATCAAAATTATATTTAACAACATGGCATTCATTTTTGAGAATTGTTAAAAGACAGAAAGAATTTTGTTCCTCAAATATGACCATAGAAGAACCCCACAAAAAACAATCCACCACTTTCTTTTCCCTTCCCTCTCTCTCTGCTTTCCCTGACGTTTTCAGCTTTCAGCAATGTGTTGATGTGTTTCTACACCTTCTGCTCCATCCAGGTAAGTTTCCAAAGTTTCTAGAACTTCATTCATAGAGTGTCCTGCTTGTCTGCATCCAAGGAAAGAAAAATAAAAAAAACAGCTACAAAATAATACAGTCATCCAAGAGAGTAGTATTTATGAACTAACTAATTAATATTCTTAGTAATTTAATTCAGAGGAGATTTATCAGGTGGCTGGAAACTTAACTAAAACCCATTGTCTATTTTTTGTCTTTAAGCTTTAAGTTTTGCCACAGTTGCTCCCTGTCCTGCCATACACCACAGTAATCACTCCACAGATCACTGATTGAACACACCCTTGTCAGCCTGTCACTCACCATCCTGCTGATCATCTGGCCCTTGCAGCTTTAGGTACTCCAACACCACTCACTACCCCTGTTAGACCTTGATGTTCCTACCTGAACTAACTCTCCCTCTTTCCCTTCCCGGCTCAGTGACTCACTTTCCTTCAGTGTTGTTTAGCCTTTTGTGCACAAAAAATGTCAACAAAGTTCAAAAGCCCCAAGATCACAAAAAAATGGGTTATTTCCCACAGCTCCTGCGCTCATACTGCTCTGAAAGACTGAGTTTGCAAAGAAGCTTTTTTTCCCATGTATTATCCAGTTCACATGCAATATCTGCACATCCATTTTCTACACCCATTATTTGCAATGCGGGAGCTGAAGACCAGCCTGGCTACTTTTTGGCGAGAGGCAGGTTACGCCCTGGACAGGCCACTAGTCCATCACAGATCAAACAGCCTCTCACTCTTAGGAAGTATTTAGAAACAATTACCTGAACATGCATGTTTTTGGACTGTGGGATGAAGCTAGAGAACCTGGAAAGAACACACGTGTAAACGAGGAGAACATGTTCAAACCAGGAACCGTTTTGCTGTAAGGCAACAGTATTAACCACCACACAAGATTTACACAACTTTGCTTTAAGTTTGACCTTTTAAACAAAATCATGAACTTTTTTGTATAAATAAATGTCACCTTAGGAAAGAAAGAAAGAAAGAGCAAGACTTAAGACAAGAGCCAACATCAGACTGACTTTTACTGGCTGGAGAGAGCTCAGAGAAGAGACAGGATGCAAGATGGGGTGCACCAAAGGGCATAAATCTCCCAAATTCCAGACTTTTTCTTCCAAAAAAATAGAGAGCAAGGTCATTCTATTAGTACATCACAACAAGGATTCTTGCTAATTCATGATGTCCACTTCCTTTGAAGAAGAAAGTTCTTCCTTCTTCCTATTACTACTTCATATGAAGTAGATATTGTGAAAATTTTGTCCCAAAACTGCAGCTTCCAGTACTACAGAAATCTTTTTGTGTACTATGGCATGTTCAAACAATGGAAACTTATTATATAAAAAACACTAACTATTCCTAAAAGACATTAACTGTACTGAGATAACTTTCTAAATCTTAGATAAGTGATAATTGAGCAAGAAAAAATCCCTTAAACTGAATTTCTACATTTTTCTCAGTTTCTGGCCTTAAACAACCTTTTTTTCTCCTAAATGAGCTCATCACACAAGCCACTGGACTGACTCAACCTCTGAATGACCTGCCGCAGTCCTATTTATTTAAATGGAAGTGCGCCAAAGCACAGAATAAATAAATAATTTAATAAATCAAACTGTCTTTAGCATAATACTTTCTCTCCGAAATGCAATAATCTGCTTAGAAAATGTCTTCATCTGCCCTCATAATATAATTATTTTCCCTGAATTTCTTTCACGATGAGTTGAACATATTGTAAATGTGCTGTGCATAATCCAGCTTGAACATTTAGAACAAGCACCAAATAAAACTTCTGCTTGAGTTCAATGTTATATAAGTGTCCTGGCCTCTTCTCATTTGATTAGCGGTGGAAAATTAATCATAAAATCCACCTCCTGCAGCCTTGCTTTGAAGGCACAACTGGAACTGGCACAGTAAGGCAGGTTTATGTGGAACTGAGAATTCATGTGTTTCCCAACCCTGGTCCTCAAGGCCCACTATCCTGCAGGCCTTAGATGTCTCCCTGCTGCAACACACTTGATTCAAATTAAAGGCTCATTAGCAGACTTGTGCAGCGCTTGTCAGAGATCCATTTAATTTGAATCAGGTGTGTTGGAATGACTCTGCATCTAAAAGTGCACATGCTCAGAAAGAAATTTGATTTTAAATTATTAAGAAAATGAAATCTAGCTGAAATGAATAAGCCGCATCTTTTATCATCGCTGTCTCTCTAAGTAGTAGCCGTCTTCTCAGTAATCATCAATCTGACTCACTGTCTCAGTCTCAGACTTTTTCAGGCTGCTACTATCTGTTCTCTGGCTTGTAAAGCAGAATATTTAACACCATGGTCCAATATGTACTCAACTTCTCCTCATTTCTCTCATGTCTGGAAAGCTATTGAAGTCCAAAGGGGGAAGTAACCATAATATACATTTTATCCATGTCTTTGTTTAAAACTTAAGAAACAGCTGTTAATTGTGAAAGAGGCTTATTAAAAACTAAAAAATTATTATTGAAACTCAAACTTGGAAATTCAGGTTATGTTGCTGCAACTACTTTGATTTTTAAAAGTAAATATATATTACGGTCACTTTGTTGTCTTTGGTCTTTGGAAGTGGCAGATCTTTGACAAATGGATGCTGATGCATATTTTCATTCTTTGAGGGGTTGATTCAGTTTTGTCTGCTAAACTAATACTTTTACGAGTTTGACGAAGGAAAATACTTGTCATGTTTATTATGATCTTTTCAAACCCAGAAACACAGATACATTGCACACAGGGTTTGATTTACTGCTATGAATGGCAGCTTTCATGCTTTGTAGTTCTGACTAACCCTGCACGGTGGTGGTTAGCACCACAGCCATACAGCAAGAAGGTCGCTGGTTTGAGCCCCGTCTGGGGGCCGATTTGACCAGTGGCCTTTCTGTGTGGAGTTTCCATGTATGCGTGGGTTCTCTCTGTGCACTCTGGCTTCCTCTCAAGACATGCATGCTAGGTTAACTGCTACCTCTAAATTCTCCCTAGGATAAATGTGAGCGTAAGTTGTTGTTTGTCTCTCTGTGTTTGCCGATGGACTGGCGACCTGTCCTGGTTGTAGCCTGCCTCTTGCCTGCTAATTACTGGGATGTGGTCCAGCTGCAGAAAATGGTTAAACGGAGGGTAAGAAAAACCCTGTTTGCATAATTTACATTCAACCACTTAAAGACTGAATGTTTCAGCTGTACTAAATACATCGGAAAATGTTTAAAAGTACCTTATTTTATTAGCATGGGTAAAACAATATTGATCAACTTCAATGATCAAGTCAGTCCCATTGATCCATTTAAAAAATATTAAACAAAAATGTTTTGTTTTAGTTCCTAATTGGGACTTAGTATATATAATAATATAATAATATAAAATTAGTTCATTTTTCTATTTACATAATGTGAACGTTTTAAAACGTGGGAGTCCATCTTTTATTAAACGTCTGATTGAGCTCAAGAATTATGATATAAATGGAAGTGACTGTGTTAAATCAGCATGTGGTGATATTGTCTCATATTGATCGCCAGCTCTTAAACTGGTTAAAAAGTCAGTGATGCAGAAATTGTGATATCAGTAAACAGTGAATTGTTATCCAATGGGGGAGAGTGAAGTCTGGACTTCCCTGCGACCCAACTCCGGATAAGTGTCAAGAAAATGGAGGAATGTAATGCTGTGTTATTATTGATAAACTTGAGATTTGTACCACTATTAAATAAGTATTCATATTTAACAGCAACATGTTACTGCACTGTGAGAAAGAGAGGGGGTGGTGCTTAAAAACTTGAGCTGGATGGCCTGGTGTTGGTTTGGCTGCCACTGAGTTTAATCATCGAGTCAGACCAATAAATACACTGTGTCAGTCCAAAGACACATTGGCCCATCAGGAAAATACCTGGTATGCCTGATGGCCAGTCCGTCTCTGCACATGATAGATCTAGCTGTTTTCCTTCTGAACCAAGTCATCCGTCTCACATTCTCCATCTAAATGCTTGTAAAGTAGCTTTATGCTTGTACTTCTGCCATGCTTCTATCCTGTTTCTCTACAGCAACATGAATGTGTGCAGGAAATTTTCCGGATGAGTGGGGGAGTGTGCTGTCTGCAGTGAGTCTGCTATGAGCAGGGCACAAGGAGAGAGTGAGAGAAGCCAAACTACGTAGAGAATGTAGATGACTCAACACTGCTGGCAGAATTTGTACCTGATTATAGCCTTTTTATACATCGCATGTCAAACAACTGTAGATACATAGAGTATATGTGATTTATCACCCATTCCTAAATAGAAGCGATTTAGTTAAATCAGCATATGATATGTCTTATATCGATGTCTGGCTGCTGAATCGAATCAAATCGTAATTTCCGTGCTTGTGCCAGGTTACCTGATATTGTTTTCCAGGGAAAGTTATTTTTGCCCTTAAATTTCCACTTTCAGTGATGTCATTGTCACACACACAGCACATCAAATAATATATATATACACAGAAAATATTCTTCGAATTTAGATATTTCCTAGTCCAAGAATCTACACCACTTTACTCTTATTTTTGTTTTAGATCCTAGCGATGACAACACTCAACACACTGCCCTTCCTCACTGTTATCATTTACAGTTTGGAAAAGAGGGAAATGTTCATCTTATTTTTTCATACCTAACTGTTGGTGACTTATGTGGCAATATTTGGTCCTTTTTTCTGTGCAGCTTTAATAGAAATGACTCAGCATTGCTGTTGTCTGCTCAGGGACAGGGTGCACAAAGCATTTAGCCTTATTTTCAATGCTGGAGTAGCCATTGCCATCACAGATAACGTTCAGCTCAGCGTTGGCATGTTGCACAATAAGGATGTGTGCTTGCACATACACACTTAGTTCCATACAAAAAAAGTGTTTATAAAGAAAGGCAGAGGGTTATCGTGCAATTTAACTCATACGTAGCCTTTATAATATACAGCAAATTCAGGTGGGCTAACTGACAGGCCACCACAATTTCTTTCACTATGAGTTAAAGAAAACTGTCCTATGAGCTTGTGGCAGGATGACAATGTGTGAACTATCAGATCTTAGACAAAGCTAAAGGAATAAAAGTGATTTATACTTCTACACCTGAATGCTACAAAAGAAATGACTGGCATTGTGGATGTCTTACATCTGTTTCCATGCTTCCTGCACCACAGACAAGATGGATTAATGGATGATGCTGCAACCTGAATTGCTTTAATTTGCAAACAAAGCATTTATTTGGTGAGAGATGAAAGGAGAAGGACCAAACCCATCCATGTGCAAACATTAAGGTCTTTATCTTTGCCGTTCATATCAGATCTGATGGGAAATCCAACAAATACCTTTGGGATATAGAAACCTTTGGTGAAGCAATGGCTCTGGAGCAGGATTATCCATCTTGAGGACAGGTAACAAATGAATTTGGTAGCAGAGACAAGCTAGCTGCCATGGTTTTGAGGAAAAATTGGATGCATATGAAAGAAATGTGTGTGCAACAGACACACACCAAAACTCTGCTCCTTGTGGCATGAATATATTAAAGATAAATATGTTTTTCACTCATTTAATTATTGCAATTGTCAGTCATTTTCATTATATAACACAAAAATGAACAATTTGCAATCAGGCGAAAAAGAAAGTATACCCTCTTTCAATTATAAGATATTTAGAAAATTTAAAATAATTATCAGCAAAATAGGTTGCCAAGCGACAGTCTTCTCTCTCTAAGAACATGTCTGCACAACTTTGGTTTGCAAATCGCAAGTTTTCTGGTAATGTCACAAAACAGATGAGCAGACCAAAAGTGGAGATGGTTGGCCATAATGCAAAATGTTATGCTCGGAGAAAACCAAAAATACAACATATCAACACAAACACCTCATATAACCTGTCAAGCACGGTGGTAGAAGGCTGATGATCAGGAGCTGTTTTTTTATTGCTACAAAAGCTGGATAGATTTCTAGTCGGAATGCTGCACAAAGTCTCAAACTTCTTTAAAAAGTTGACTATTTTTGTCTGGATGCGAGTTATGTTATTATTATCCTGTAAACAGAGCTGTGTTAAAAAGAAGTTCGGTTCCTTTAAGGTCGAGCTAAAGGGACCATTTTGTACATTTATAAATTTAAATGTACAAATTTTAAAAACGATCATTCAAGCTAGAAAGGGAAACAAATAGAGACACATGGCACATCAGCTTGGTTTGACACACAGGCAGGTCTGAATCAGAGCGGGATGTTGGACCAGAGAAAGTCATTGTGAGAAATTGCCTGATTAGCAGTGAATGTTTTGCTACAAGCTTTAGCAATAAACACCCCACAGCTCTTCTAATTCCAGTGGAGTCACATGTCTCTGCACCCACAAGGGTAAAGTGAAGGGAGCTAGCCGTGAAGCTAGCTGCAGCTTCACCTATGATTAATCACCTCACCTCAGTCTCCCAACCTCGGTTTGGAAGTTAGAACTGGGAACGTTTAATAGACCAGAGCAGCCCAGTTACTAAACTGTCACGGAAATGTTGCACTTAATGAGCATAAAGACCAGACGGAAAGGCAAGAAAAATAACTGGTTTTGTTGTTGCTGCTCTGGACGCTGTATTTAGCTCACCTAACACAGCAGCTGCCATATAAATGCAGCCAGCCTAGGTTTGATCCCAGGATCTTCTGGACCCACTTTCTCATCTACCTACCATACAATAAAGGACATTAGAGTCCACAAAATGTTAAAAATATTAAAAAGTAAAAGACACTTCTTTATGTAACACACACATTAACATCTCACGTTTTTCCAATTTACCTTTCTAGATAGTATTTTTTCTATTTTATTATTGATGAATGATGTTATAATTAATTGATTTTGAAAGCCCTATATTCGACTTCAAAAATCACCGAAAATGCCCATCCCGGGTTTTTAGCCATTAAATAGGTCACAAACTTCTCTGTATCGAAGTATTTCTAGGGTCAAATAATGAGTTTGTTATTGGTTGTAATTGGGTTAAATTAACCATCTATTAAGTATCTGTGAACTGTTTTTACTGCATTGATTTAAAAACACAATATTGTCATGGGTTCAACATAACCGCCAACACTAGCCGAATAAACAAAAACATCAACATCAAACAAGCGTAGATGAGAAACTACATTGATAGATTTACAGATAGACATTGATGTTATAGAAGCTTGTAGAGGTAAATTACGTATGGACAAGACACAGTGAGTTTAGATCAGTGGCATCAGAGCTGTAACGGGGGTGGGGGGTTATAGTTTAACTATAAGTAAAACTATAAAACTTACAGTTTTACACTGCCAACAAAACATAGACAAATTTATGAAAGTAACAATCAAATCAAGTTTAAGTTTATTTGTATAGCCCTATATCACAACAAAGTTGTCTCAGAGGACTTTACAGAAAGAGGTGTAAGTAAACAAAC
>JBAMHW010000015.1:4260871-4279488 GCA_037177495.1 Rhadinocentrus ornatus | reverse complement strand
GCATCAGATTCAAAGCTCTGCTTCTGGCTTACAAACAATAACCCAAACGGCTCCTGTCTACCTTCACTCCTTCATCCTTAGCTACACTCCAACACGACATTTACGCTCTGCCAGTGAAAGACGCCTAGTGCTCCCACCACATCAGTAGCTAGACTCTTTTCCTCTGTTGTTCAACGGTGGTGGAACCATCTACCAACTCCGTCTGATCCACAGATTCTTTATCCACTTTAAGAGCAAACTAAAGACTCACTTGTTTAAGGAGCATTTCCGCACTTAGCTGAACTCTTCTACTCGTCGGAATGAGTTAGAAGGTCAAGCTCTTTCACTCAACTCAGAACTGAATATGCTGCATGCCAGAGATTATATTGTGTGATGAAATAACAATCTTGTATTTTACCCCCCCCCCAAAAAAAACAAAACAAAAAAAAAAAACACCTGTGTCTAGCACTACATGACAGCACCTGGGTCCACCTGGACTCCAGCAGTCTGACTACTACTTAATTACGATGTCGCACCCTGTTTGAATTCTTGCTTGTGTTGTTCTTCCTCTCAGATGTAAGTCTCTTTGGATAAAAGCGTCTGCTACATGACTGTAGAATAGAATAGAATAGAATAGAATAGAATAGAATAGACGTGGCTACCAGAATAAATCCCCTGTTGTTAACATCACTTGGCCACTGAAAACATGCTATTCCTCATCTGTCTGTATCTCAAAGCAGGCAGAAGAGCAATGTTGGACAGCAGTCCCAAATGTCAACAGCAACATGGGAAAAAAGTTGTAGTCATGCATCTTTTAAGCACAATCTTGCTCTTGCATGCAAACTGACTCGTGCCAGTGTTTAGAAAGCATATTGTGCATCGTCTCATGAGTCAATTGCTATTTGCTTCCTTGTTAGCTCAGTGTTATTAGGCAGAGAGCTGTATGTCTTTAAATCAGTGGACTAAAGAGGTCATTGCACGTCTTTTAAATTGGGGAAATGAGGTTTGCTTTTAGTTAAATGGGTAAAGATTTAAGTGAGTGTCGTTTCCCTTCATTGGTTATGTTGAGTAGCGTGATTGTTGGTGTTATTTAATGCATTTTGTACCTCTTTCTGTTGTAAGTGGCAACAATTTATACATAAATAATTGTCTTCATCATCACATTTTTTTCCATAATGCACTTTTGGACCAAAATAAAGGACACACTAGAAGATAATGAGTTTATTGTGCTTCTCAATGCATTAAGAGACTTTATGTTAAGACTGAATAGATAATAGATAGTAGATATACACTAAATAGATACATAGAAAGTGCATTCATGTAACCATACATATAAATACTGTATCTTCTTTCCTTTTCTTGTTGATGTTAGTTTGAAGAGTAAAAACTGTTTTGTTTACTTTCAGCACATGAATAAATAAATCAGCCATCAGCAAATGATGCAGTAGTGCAGTCATAAGTATATAAAATGATGCTGAAAATAAAGCTGCACCTTGCCGTGTCTCCTATATTGGGCTGCAGAGGTCCAGCCTGTATGTTTATTTATGCATCCTTGTTTGTTCAGGTGGCCATGGCTGGCTCATCTCCACACACGGCCCCCTCTGCTGCATGTGCCAACCCACTCACATGCTGGCCAAGTCCACCCACTCCAATGCCCTTTTATCCACCTGCCACTCTCTGTAGATCATCAGATAGAAAAGGAAAAAGGCTTTATGTTATCCTCAAACACTGTTTTGCTAAATGACATGCCCCCAGCTTTGTACGTGCATTTGTATGTGTGTGCGGCTTGGCCCACTTTCTTTACAGACTGTGTGTGTACCCCTAAGTGATTGCTCTCTAGTGCCTTGTTCCACCGTTTCCTTGGTAATAAGAAGCAGGGGAACAAACGGATGCTGGACTGATTGCCCCCTCTACGTCCAACAAAATGCTTCAGGGGTAAATAGGGATATTTATGCCTGTTTCTAAAGAAGCTTCTTTACAAAACTTTCTCCAAAGCACTTCCGTTTGGTCATCAGGTTAGTCATGCCTCTCACTAAGGCATCAGAGAGCTAACAATGTTACAATAGACTGCTCTCTGGTTTAAAGTCAAGCACTCCTCTGCTGTTGTTTCAAATAATGGCAAATGTGATGGTGATTGCAGCCAATTACTTTCCGGCGGCTCCCTGTTGCTTTGTAAGAGCTAAATATTAAAAACCCTGTAGCAGTATTGCAAATGACATGCATATGAAATAATGCTTTCCCATCTGTGGCAGTGGAGAAAACAGGAAAAATATAGAAAAATGTCTGGAGGGGAGAATAATCTTTATTCTGTTTGTTATTAATCTGAGGAAGAAAAGATTATAGGGGGAAAAAGACAACAACCTGATAATCTGTCATCAATTGTATTTCCTGGAGGAATTTTTCCTTTCTACTGAACATTAAATAATGAGATTGAAACCATTCTTGTTTCTGCTGCTGAGCGTGAAGCTGCAGCCAGAAGCCAGTTAATTTAGAAGATGGACAGAAAGGCTCTTGGGCTGTGACAAAAGTCGAGGTTTAATAGCATTTTTTTAAAAATGAATGTTCTTCTTTTTCTTACAACTTCAACAATTATCCACTTTTAAGTTCAAAAAGAGCAAAAACAAGGACACAAATCTGACATGAAAGATGTCTGGATTTAGGATGCAGAGCATGGACTCCCACGTGTTTATTTATTTTTTTCTTGTTTCTCTTGGAGGGAAACAGTGCTGGTCAGCTGTTGTACGCATGACTATCTGCTGATGCATCACTACAGATGTTGCAAGAAAAACATGCAATTATCTGAGCTGCTCATCTGAATCTGGAACGTTCTCAGTTGCATTTTAGTTCAGCTGTTTTCTCCTCAGATAACCTTAAAAGAAAGTTTCTCTCATCAGGTGTTAAGAATGAGAAAAATATTTTCCTTTCCTTTGTTCCTTGTTTGAGGACGACTCATGAATTGTGACTGTGTGGATGGTGACGTGGAGCGGAATGTAGCCAATCAGAGCGCGAGCTGGCTGGACAACAAGGAAGGATATAAAGTCCGTGTTCACGCTGTCTCCAGTCTGGTATTTTTTTTCAGTTCTGGCTTTTTCTGTTGACAATAGTCCCAAGACCACCATCATTCCCTCGTCCTATATATCCTCTTCCATGCTGGGTGTTCCGGTTGTTACTGTGTTTCTTTGGGGTTTTTGCCGGTTGTTGCTATGGTTCTTTGTTTTTGTTAGATGCTGTTTGGTCACGTGAGATGTCCAACTCGGACTATATTGTAGATGAGTTGCGGGACAGGATCGTTATGTGTGTGGTGTTCTGTGATAAGATTATTGGAGCAACCACACACAGTAGGCTCAAAACAGCTTAATGTCAGATTTTTTTATTTTCACGTGTGAGGTCTTGACCAGATAAAACATCTCATAAAATAAAAAAAATCCTTATCTGTGTACCAGGCATATCAGCCTGATTCAAGCAGAACCAAAGCAGCTGGGACTTTTTTCATTGGCAGGGTATTCAACTCCCGATCTGCCAGGAACTCATAACTTAATGCGCGCAAAGAAGTAACCAAATAAGTTAACACACCCCCCCCCTTTTAAAAAAAACAAAACTTTTTTTTTAGACTGTTTGTACGTCTAACTTTAAACTTGAGCAAACTAAACCAGGCGAGGCATTTGCACGAACTTCAAGCAGAGCAAGCTTTTAAGGCTCTTTTCAAGTTAGTTTACAACAGGCGTGTCCAAGTCCAGTCCTCGAGAGCCACAATCCTGCAACTTACAACCAAGTATTCAATTCTTTACAGCTACCCAAGAACTTCTGATAATATAAGGTAGGTAGGATATATATGTGAACTTTGAAGCACCGCAGCACCACTTGTATAAATCCATCCCCAAGCTTAGCCTTTTAGCACAGGCTTATTTTCTGCCCTTTGTATTTCATATTAGCATGCTGTAAAACAACAGAGGTGTCTGGCAACACTGGAGGGGCTGGACTGCAAGATTACGATCAATGAAGCAGCTGACGCACGTATCACCACAAAACCAAAACAAATTAGACAGCAGAAGAATATAACCAGCACCGCTGGCAGTTGGGAGACACAAACCTGTGTTGCAGGTTATTGATTTCACAATTAGTGTGTAAAGGCCCCGTGGTGACGTCAGAGATTAAACAATACGTGCTGTACTCTCCCTCTGTAGAAGCACAACGGGTGCTGCATGACAGGCTTATTAAACTTCCCTATTTATGTTCTCCTGTACTTTACACGATTATCAAAAAAGTCTTTAAAAAGCACAATTTAGACAGGGTTAACGGGAGAGTCGTGTTTAAAAGACTAGAGGCTATTTTCTATGGTTCATCTCTGATTTATTCAGCAGCAGAAGGGAGCGCAGATAGAAGCTGGAAAGCTGAGTGAAACAATGTTTAAATCTGTGGTTTTACCACTATGAATTTATCTGCAGTGCTTGGCATGCTGCAAAAATATGCATGTCTTCCAGGGAAAACCATCACAGCAGAGCTGTCGGTCATGTTGGTAAACAAAAAAATTATACATTCCTTTAATATACATCTTAGACCTCTTCCAAGGCACATTTTCTGATTTTTAATTTTGATCAGTTACAGGAATTCAATACATGTTTCCACGGATTACCTAATGCCAGAGTCTCATGAATTAGTTAGTTTTTTGCTTTACTAGTGCTCTCTTTTTTCCAGGGATTTTACCTCTACTTTACACACAACAGTGGATTGTTTGGCATCACAGTCCATTGAGTTGCTGTTCTCTTTGAGACTGTGTTGTCATATAATATTCAAGGCAGAGCTCATGTGGAACAACAAGAAATCAAAACATGAGTGTGCATCTTGCAAGTCAGTATAATTTTGTTTTTGAGAGCTTTCTCTGCTTCAGTGGGACTTTGACAGTGTTGCTGAGCAAAACACAAGACTTCCTGTCTGCAAATTGCCAGGTATGCGACCTCTTTCTTGGAGGATAGTGTAAGACATGCATGACATGGAAAGTTATGCTTGCTAGCTTTTATTGTCTTATTACTTAAGCTTGTAACTGCAACTCAAGCATTTCTATTTCACAGTAATATTATAGGTGCAGCTCAATCATTTAAGACAACACACAGAGATTCCTTTATATTTTTGATTGTTGCACATCACTCAGCAAAAAAAACAAAAAGATGGTTATTGAGGCCTTGTTGCTTAACTGCGATGGACTGGTGACCTGTCCAGGGTGTACTCTGCCTCTCACCTGAAACACTGCTGGGATGGGCTCCAGCTTACCCCGCGACCCGCCATGGAATAAGCGGTACAGATAATAACTGACTGACTGATGCTTAACTGATTTCAACTGACCTTTCCTCACAGGTTTTGAAGCACTGCTTCCCCGTTAAAACCCAACAATACCGTCCTTGAACAAATCGCGATGTCAAAACTTTCTCTGGTTCTCTGAGCTTTGAAATGGCCTTAATATTGTATATTCACATAAGAGATAACAGCAACAAACAATGTCCTCAATCTGAGCAAACACTAATATGATTGCTATTATCTCTGAAATGTTAGGGCAAGTTTATTTGTACAGCACATTTCTTGTATAAAACAAGTCATAGTGCTTTAAATAACACATTAAAAGCATTACAGCAGGGTGCAGAAAGCATACAAAAAAGAACGTTAAAAACAAATTTTTAAAAGGAATTTTACATTGATTTGACATATTTTACTATTTCTTTCGGAGCCTCTGGTCTATTTCAACGCATATCTGGTGGCATCTGGTGAGCCACTTTTTGGTAAATTAATTTGGAGACTAAGAAAAATGTTGTGTGACACTGAACTGTGTTTTTGTGGTTCAGATGGACTGTTCCTAATATTTTTGTATTGAATTTATCAGATATGTTTCATGTCCTATAGCCTTTGAAACATCAGCTGTCCCATATTTTTAAGATGAATAGTGTTCAAGTAAAGTGGGCAAAACAGTCATTTCTGATTAAATAATCCATTCATTTTTATTTTAATTTAAAGGTCACATTTTATACATCTTTTTCAACAATTTCATATGGGTGTCAGAGGTCCAACAACACTGGTGGTCTCCCACATGGGAGACTGATGCTCTGCCAATTGAGCTAACCAGCCACTGGAGGTTACAAAAAGAAAGACTCAGTTTGAGCGCACATTACATTAGTTTAAATGTAATATTACATAAAAAAATGTATATAATAATTAATTAAATAATATGAATATATGTGATATGTGACTTTCTTGTTTTAACCAGCACCTGGTAGTAATGTGTTACTACCACTACAAGTTAGAGTCAATTTACCAAGATATTTGTCAACCGCCGCTTCACTGCTTACAACTGTCTTGCAAAGTGTGTGGCACTTTTAGATTCAGTGCTAATGGATGTCAAATAAAAATAATAAAAAACATGTAGAATCAAAGACAATAACCAGCAAAAGGAGTTGTTGAAGGAAACAGATCCATCTACAAATAAGCAGCTAGCTTCCTGGCTAGCTTTGTCACCAGCTAGTGACAGCTAGTAAGTTTAATTTAAGTTTTGAAGATCAAGAAGCTGATTCTTCTGAAAGATGATGACTGAAGACAGTTCCCATTCAGCCATTTAAAAAAAAAAAAAAAATAGCTTACAATGTCCATCCCTCCACAGTGGTTGTAAATAGAGGCACGGCATGGACACGATGGTTCTCCCAACGTGGCATACCTTTACATCCTGAGCTGAATCTGCCAGCAGTTTTGTCAGATTTGTCCCAGCTTACTGCTGGGCATTACTTTTACTAAGATTTGAAAGATGTAAGTGTTTTTTTCCCTTCATTTTTTCTGTTTTGTTGTTATTTTGGAACTGAAGCAGCAGATGTGTAACACAGCTGATCAGTGGCAGGATGTGTTGGACAGCAACCGTCCATTAAAAAAACATGGAGAAATGGTCATTATAGACAAACTTAGTTATTGTATTTTCTGTACATTTCTAAAATTATTCATAAATGCATAAACGTCGCCACCCTTAAAATATATAAAACGTATTATCCTTTTATAGGTTAGTCTCTGTAAGCTTTTAAGTCACGCTTTGAAACTTTTTGACCTTAATGCTCTGTGCTGACTCATTTTATGGCAACCCGTTGCCACCCTGCCGCGTCCCGAGGCTGAGAAACCACACTCCACAACTCGTTCTTCCAGGATGCTGCGTGACGTTCGCGTTACATGCAAGCAAGTAGATATCAACACGCCGCCCATTTTGAACGTGCACAGTGGTTGATTCAGCAAAGAAACACAGGAGGACATTATTAAAAGAGGAGAGGAAAAGAAAGAGACAGAGCAAAAGATGAAAGAAGAGTCAACATAGGACTGACTTTTACTGTCTGGAGAGAGCTCAGAGTACAGGAATGATAAAAAATGGATGCTGTCTTTAGTGTGCGTCAGTTCTGTAGTGCCTCTTTAAAGTGAAAGAAGACGCTTCCAGTCTGTGAAATGATCATTTCCACAAATAGATTTGTTATTGTAACCATGACAACACAAGGGAGTGATTTTAAACCAACCTACAAAGTTTTTTCCTCTGATAAGTTTCACTTGTGTTTACATGCAGTAAGCAGAGTCTCACTGACTTTTGTGTCCTTCCGTTGCCCGACATGGGCAGCATGCATAAGCAGAGGCTGCTTTTTTCCAAGTACAATCTTCAATGGAACAAACCGGAACGCTACATGCTGCCAGCCGCTTCGGAAAAGAACATTTGCTTCCTTCTCCTCATGATGGTGACAGTTGGGCCTGTTGTGCTGTCACTCATCTTTTTGTGCTGCTCCACACACGATGCATGACGATGTTAAAGCCACTGAGCAGATGCATGTGCACGAGGAAGCAGACGCTTCGCTTTAAATTTTCACAGCACGGTGATCTGTTATAATCGGCCAGCAAGCTCTGAACCTGGGCTCGAGTCCTCGTTACTCTGGAAGATGGGTGCGATAAAACCCCAGCCTGCACCTTGCTGCGGCCATCTGTTCCCCTCTTCTGCTTGCTTGACAAGAGTTATGTTTCAATAAAACTACTCCTTTGCAAACCACTCTGTATTAGCATAGCACTGGCATCACGTCACACACGTTGCATTTCAGCTATTAATGTCAGTAGCCAAACATTGTCGTGTGTGAGAGAGTGTTTATTTATGCAGAGCAGCATCCTCTTAAATAAGACTAAAGATTCACAAGAAAGCATTCAAATCCTGGCAAGGTCATAGAAACCTCCTCTGATATTAAATACTGTCCTCTTTCAGTGGGAGCTTATATCAAGAGAAGAATATTGTTTTCATAGGCTCCAGCTGAAGGTACCCCCCTCTCAGTAATTCAAAGCAATCGAACATGCTTAAGCTGTCTCATACACCAACAAAGCAGAACCTATTCCTCTTCAAATGCAGAATTCCTAATGAAGGCGTCCAAATCAAACAGCTTTTGATGTTGTTAAAGTGAATCTCTAAACAGTTTTTCCATGAATAATTTCACAGCATTTATCAATTAATTGCACTGCAATGTACGATGATATGCTGGAATGTGTGCCGTGAAATATTTATTCATTCTTGTTCACGGCAGCGATAATAAACCTTCGGGCTGCAACAACAGCACAGCGTGAACGCGCTTCAGTCCCATCTTTGTTTCAGTGGGTCAGCTTAGAGGCTCTGCCTTCATTAAAATGGATGATGTCTGCCATAAAAAGGGTGAAGGAGTGAGTCAACTTCATGGTCGCAGTTTGAGGTCATTCGGGTAAATCAGAGCCTGACAGCTGTCCTGCTGAGGCGGATGCTTTACGTTCGTTTCCTGAACATTTCAACCTGCTGATTAATTGCTCCTTTCAGAGTGAAGTGAAAGCCACTACAAGGCCTACAGAAATGTATGACATGAAACTGAGTGGCGCTTAGTAGAAGTAGAGTTGGAGCTGCGTCTCTTTTCCTATGGTTTCATATGTACTTTAATGCTGCTCAGGGAGCAGATTTATAGACTATATCTTCACATCACAAGCATGCAAATCCACAGCAGTGGAACGCAGCGTTGTTGCATTCATTTGAATAATCCCTTTTAATAACATCTAGAAATACCTACCCTCTGAGATTCAAGAAAAGAAACCCAAGTGAGGGCAATTTTTATTCATCTCATCTGGAAAAAAAATAGCTTCATCTCATAGTAATAATCACAATGCATCTTGAGACAGTAGCACACATTAAGCACACATTAGAAAGTAGCTTATTCTTTAAAACATTTTGGTGGGGCTAGTGAGGTTTAGCTTTAATGAGGCTCCGTCTGCATTTTTGCAAGGGCTCGTGGAAAAATTTGCATTTGCAAAACAATCTTGACTAAAAAAAGATCACAGCAAGAACAAACAAAAGTAACAGCTTTATATAGCCTATATATTAAAAAATGCACTACAAAAAAGAAAAAGTGTGTTTGTCCCTGGCCACACATTTATCACAGTGTTCATTTTAAAAGCTGAAGAATTAGAAATCTCACAGGATGGAAGAAGAGGAAAAAAATTAGACAAAAGCCCAGCATGGAAAGGTTACTGCTGACTTTCATGCATAAATGAGAAGGGGCTATAGCAAATGACAGCAATAAACACGCCGACTTGATGGCTTGCCTCCTAAATTATAGCCTTAGTCATTAGCTGGCTCTGATCATTGGTAAAACCGTTAAAAACTTCTCATGAATGCGAACACTCAGAAAGGTCAGTCTGTGAGGAATTTCAGTAAGGATTGTCACATTAGAATATAATTACACGCATTTACAAAGAAGCTCCCTGAAAAGAACTATCACAAGTGTCCCTGCTTGGTTGTGGACACGGAGAGGACTGTGAAAAAACGTCCTGCTGGGTGCAGGGATTGCTAAGTGACTGCATGTCAGTGATCTCAGCGTTGGTGCTTCGTCATTGTGCTGTCGTCGGTCTGTGCATCACCAGCCCTCTTTTGTAAACAAGCAGTTTCCCAAACTGCTACAGTCAAACCAAGCGTCCTAGCGATCTGGGAGGAATTTAAAAAATCACTCCCACAGAAGTGTCGACTTGTCTTTATTGTTCTCTTCCACCCAGTAGTGGGAGAAGTTTCTGGTAAACACATCACATGTCATGGAGAGGGGAAGGAGTGAGCCTGAGTGGGGCACAGGTGGAGGGCTATAAGAGGAATGTGTTGTGTTGAAGAATAGCATTTTTTTAAAAATCACAAGTCCAGTCAAACCAGAGAGGTTATAAACGTAAACGTGTTGTTGTTGTTGTCACTGACAAAGTTGATTTGACATTGCTCCAGTCGGGCAATATCCCCAATGTCCAGCTCTGATAGTAACTGAGTCGGATCTGTGTTTGTTGTTAGAACCTTCCGTTTCCCCTGCTGCACCTTAACTTCCTTCTCCTTCCTGTGTTTGCAGTCCTTTTCATCCTCCTCCTCTTCTTCTTCCTCTGTGATGGAGCAGAGGCGGGTGGCAATGCTGGGGTTTTCAGCAGGCGGTCTGTAGTGGCACTGCCCGTTCAGCAGCCTCCTCAGGGGCATCAGGGGCACCGCTTCCTCACCCAGCAGCTGCTGCTGGCAGTGCCGGAAGTCGCTCTGACGCTTCAGCCGTTTAAACTCGCTGAAGGCGGAGGTGGCGTTCTGGTAGAGGCTGTGGGCGATGGCGTGGGCCTTCTCTGCCTTGCTGACCAGGACGGCGTGACACCGAAGCACCACTGCCATGTTTTTCACCTGGTGCCTGTAGATCCAAGCCAGAATTTTGGGTCGACACGGGTCAGCAGTGCAATAAGTGATTCTGTTCAGCGAGTAAAGATGGATGGGTTTCTTTTTCCCAGATTTGTCAGCACTCATCCGGATACCTTGTGGTCCCACCGTTAACCTCATCTTGACACTCTGCTCCCCATAGTTGCTCCTCGCCCAGATCTTGGCCACTGCCTCCTGAGTGCAGCCGTCTCCTTTTGCCGTGATGGTGACCACGCTGCCGAGGTAACGCACATTGTAAACTGGCTCCTCTTTGTTCAACTCCACCTTTTGTCGTTTGGTATGAAAGATGCTACCCACCCAGTCAAAGGGGCAGTCGGGTAGCAAGTCGGGGCAGGAGCGCAGAAGAGAGGACAGTATGGAGTGGTAGGTCAGCCCAGTCCCCAGACTCTTGGGCTTACTCTTGGCCTCATTCTCCACCAGAACAAACTTATTCCTTCTCCAGGGCAGCATGGTGTGGAAGGAAATGGAGCAAACGCGCCCCTTTGCTGCTGCTTTTCCTTGTGGCAGCTCAGACGAGAAGTGTTTGAAAGCGTCTGTGTGAGGGGAGATTAAAAAAAGCAAAGAGAAGCTGCTTCACGAAGCTCAGAGGAGAGACTGAGAGCTGCGAGCCTCAGCCAGTCTGTTACCCCAGATGCTCCTCCTTCCTCTCCTCCTCCTCCTGTTCCTCTCTTTCTCTCCTCTGTTGTCTGCATCGTGCAGCGCTGATCAGTGCAGGAGTTTTAAACCAGCTCTCAGGCATCCTCACCACCCTCCCTGTTTCTTGTTATACTTCCATTTTGCTTCCTACCAAGGTATTATCATCCTTTCAGCCTTGCACAGTGGTATCACTGTATCACAGTCTTCTTTATAAGCCTAAAGGAGACAGAATCGCCACATTATTCTCTCGAGTAAATAAAGGGGCCGCTTTTTAATGAAGTTCATCATGCAACTTGTTTAGTAAGATTTTATTGTTTGCTTCTGCTAATTAAACAGTGTTTATTGTTTTAAATTTGATTATACCCAGATAATTGACACATCTGGGCTACTTACTGTATGTACTTATGGCTCAGTTATTGCCCACATTTGGGCCCAATATCCTTCGTTGCCTGGGTAAAAGGGATTTAGATCATAGGTCATTTCATTTGACTAGAAAACATTAAACTTAATAGCTTTGTTACACATTTTCAATATCACTTAAATTAAGCATGGTTCGACAAAGCATAACCTCTTACAGTATGCCTGGAAAAATAGAGCAAAACTACATTTTTTATGCTTTTTAGGGTTTGATTTAAAAATTCCATTTGAGCAATGCTGCTAAATAATTAATAGAACTTCAAAGAATTAAAGTTTCTTAAACTAAAGACTAGATACACTCTAACAGGATGAAATGTAAATTCTGCATTTTTAATACGTTTCTTATGTAACTGAAAATGTTAAAGATTTGATAGTTTAGATCCTCTCTGAAGACTCTTCACTAGTAGATTTGGATATTAGCCTATTTACTTTGATGCACTGAGTTAACAGGGGAGAACCCAAAGAAAGGACACCAGACAATGACTGAATACAATCCAAAACATTTAACTCTCATTATATATAAAGTAAGCAAAGCAAACAAAAACCAAAGACAAGCTCAATTTACACTATGTAGTTTGACTGCAAGGAAAAACTGATCAGAAACCAATTAAACTAAAGTCTGATCATTATACTAATTTTCTCTCTTTTAGAGTTTTTCTCTTTTTATAAAGTAGCTTGATTTAATGAGCGATTTTTGAAAAAAAGATATGTTTAAAACATATAAATTCAACTACAGCTGTCAGCAGAATTGAAAAAAGTAATACATATGATGTAATAGGACAGATATTTATGTACTATGCTACTGAGATAGATAACTGAGAAACTTTGGAGACAGCTTTTAGGTTGAAAGCTCATTTGATAAGACTCTGCTCCCTTGTGGTGATGATTTCCCCCCCAAAAAGTTATGGAATAAAATTTTTTAAATATTTGCATCAGTCTAAGGCATCATTCAGACTGCAGGGTTAAGTGGCCCAAATTCACCTTCTTTGCTCATATGTAACCCGTATCTGAGTTTTTACCCAGTAGTCCAGGGTATACCCACTTCAAAAAGCCAGCGATGCGAACCATTCAGTTATATCTGCAAACCTCAATGTCAATTTTCCCCCACAGATAATTGGGCCATGACCCACCCTACTCTGCCTCCAATTGGCTTGTACTCACTGATTTAACTGGTTAACTTTAGCGGAGGAAAACTCTGCAAACCGTTTATACCAGGGGTGCCCAAGTCCGGTCTTCGAGATCTACCATCCTGCCACTTTTAGATGCAATCCTTCTCCATCACACCTGCTGCTAGTTTGGGTGACTTCTGAAACATTGGGCACTGAGAAATGTTGTATGTTTGTGTGGGTGTGTCCATCTGGATGTACTGTATGTGGGAGAAATGAACCATGCTTAAACAATTGTGGATACAGTAGTTATATTTGTAGTACAAACTTCATTCCATCGGAAATAAGGAATAGTTTAGATGCATTATTGTCTCTTATTGTCCCGGGCCAGTATTAGTTTTGCAATTTCATAACCCCTCCTCCCTGAGCAACAGAAATCATGTGACAAGAAGCAAACACCTTTGGGGTAAAGAGTAATTAGAGTAGTCGTGCTAGACTAGAGATGTTTTTCTGTGCTACTAAAAAAAGAAGGAAAACAATTAAGAGTATACCTACTTCTCAAGGGACCACTAAACCACTGTTTTTACCAACAGTCTGAACAACAACAATTCAGTCGTTTCATATCCGACCCGAGACACTTTCATTTGTGGTACTAAACCTGATACAAATCTAGCGTTTCTGGAAGCGACCTCAGTCTGAACGGCCATGTTGCATTTCATCTGACTTTTATCTAATCAAAGTGAGACAGATAGCATTCTGCATTGGAGAAGGTGAGGTCATAATTTTTTCAGCTCTGATTGCACAACTTCTAAACTGATACATGTGGCCACCATTATTACTTCCATGAACACAACGTGCTGCGGGTAACATTGTGCCTTCTTCTGCCACTTCAGGGCCGTAGACTCGAGTCTAAAGGTAGTCAAATACAGTGTGAACAACCACAGGAGAAAATTTAATTTCAGCTGAAAATTGAATTGAGCTGAAGGCTTGCAGTGTGAACATAGCCTTAGCCAAACTTGCTTTCTTGGCTAATTGGCAAATGTTCTAATCCAATCCAACTTTATTTTTAAAGCACTATGGTCCACTGTGTTTTTTTTAAATGCTACACATATGACTAACAAAAAACCTAAAGCTTTTTAAGCCAAGATTTATACCAAAATAAGATTTAAATAAAATATAATTTGGGTACATGGTCTCACTGCCCAAGTGCACCACTGCATACTTCCAGCTGCTTGGTGTATAGGAAAACACTATAAAAATCAACCTTACAAGGTACAGTGTGTAAGAATTACTGACATATAGTGGCAAAGATGGGTATAGTAATTGCTTCAAATACCAAGCATAGTTATGAATAGATGGTGGCCATCAGTGGCCAAAATTCTTCCAGACATAAACTTGTTTTCATCTGCAAGTGAATTATTACATCACAGTAATTTAGCTGACGCTTTTATCCAAAGTGACTTACAATGGTTAGGCAGTAGTGTTAAGGGTCTTGCCTAAGGACCCAATTGGAAGGTGTTAATGTTCGTCCCTTGGGGGATTTGAACCTCGGTCTCCCACATGGGAGTCTGATGCACTACCAATTGAGCTAACCCATCGCAGTGCAATGTTCCCTATAAGCCGTGCGCTTGCGCAATCGTGCACTGCGCCTGCGTTCTCCACACAGCAGATCTATGCAGCGCATAAAATAGAATCCTGCCTGAACTGTGAACAAAATAAACGCATAACACCATACAAAACCTCTGTCACTCAGGGCAACCCATTGAGTGACAGGTGACAACATGCTGTAACTACAAAAATGACTAACGCTGTCCAGCCAATGATATCATGAGGTTAACGCGTATTTACTTACGCAGCCAATCAATGTCATTAACAGAGTTTCCTGCATACGTGCCGTTGTTTTGCAGGTTAGATAAAGCTGCGGTGGAGTAAAATGCTACTAACCTTTTATTACGGTGCAACAAACTTGCAGTGACACATTCACTCACCAAGCCAAAGTAAAAAATGAAATGTGGTTCTTTCAAGATGAAATAGCTGCCAGAATACGTGCAATCAGAAGAACTGGCTGATATTTTTTCTTTTTCGAGAGAGAAAGGGCTGTTCTGCAAAACCTGCTTCGAAGCCAAAGTAGCAAGCGGGTTTTTGGAGGGAAAAGTGTGCACTGAATGGAAGTTGGACTACCTCAAGCGTCACATTCAGCAGAAATGTCATGTGAATGTTGTTTGAATTGTGTGGAGACACAAGACGGGAAAGGGGATTGGTACATTATTGCAGGAAAGCGCGAAAGATCAAGAAAAGACAAACTAACAAAAAATTAAACAAAAAAAGAAATCAGACCCAAAGCAAGTTAAAGTTTTCATCGACGATATTCTACTCGCAATCAAAATAAATGTATCAATTCAACAAATCCATGACCTCTGGGCAAGGTATGTGAGTATATATTAGAAAGCTGGCGAAGCAGAAATCATGCATTTGAATTTGTGAACTCAATGAGGCAAAGGCCCCCTGTGTTGGAGAAAACCTTAAAAAATGCACAAGCAGTAAAAGAATAGATACTTCTTCCCACTATTCTAACTAAGCAGGTTACTCCTTCCCATTTTCCCAGTTTCCAGGTTCTGTTTACCTCTTTTCTTAGGTTGTTCTCCTGAGTGTCCATTTGATGGAGCATGGATGACAAACTACTTCTCTTCAGTTAAGAATTTATTGATTACAGTAGTATGAGAATGTGCAAACAGAGTCTCTGGGTTCTGATACCTAGCCCTGACTACCAGACATAAGAAATGTCTGCCCTACAAAGCCACCACATCCACCCCTACAACAGCAGTAGTTCTATCTAGCTTTTTTTTCAGTATTTAAGTTAGAGTTATTGGATCAGGCACTGATGATACATGCTTCGACCTGCCTGCTTTCAAATAGTGGTCACATAACCTTATTAAAGCCCATGCAGACACGCAAATACTGCTTACTGAACAAATCCCAGGATGCATGCCTCTTTATGATTCCCGGCAGTGTTGTGATGATTTGTTAGTCAAGAATGATATGGTAGCAAATAGCACACCTAGTGGAACAACATTGCATGGTCCAGAGATAGGACCTGGGCAATGATGTCTGGAAAGATGTGCCTTTCATGCGAGATGTGTTGTTCTTTGAACTGTATATTACACTCGCTCTCGGTCCACAGAGGGGCAAAATGGAGGACCTAGCAAATATTCTTGATGAGGATGCACTCATTCAGGCCTCTAAGCGAAGTGAGACGGCTGTCGCAGCACCAAGCTGTGAATGCTGTTCTGAGGAACTACACTGTACTTGAAGACTACTGCAAGAGAGGATTCAGTGATAACAGCAAATTACTGCTACAAAAAGCTGAGTTCAAGGTCACTTTCACCGCTCTGGGAGATGTTCTGGAAGAGCTGGCACAACTCTGTCTTTCATGAATGTTGTCTGGCTTTTCTCATGTCAAAAGAAAGGAAAGAAAAGACTGCAAACAAACAGAATAAATCACAAAGATCACCAGTTTTATTCACAATATACCAGCTTCTGCAAATTACCAGTCAGTAAACATAATTTCCATGCAGTGTAAACCAACAGGAACTTCTTAAAGTTTGTATTATGTCACCACTATGTGATCAAACATCCATTCACTGTGAACTGCAAGTATCCTATGTGACTGCCAACAAGCTGTGCCCGGCAGCGTGCACTGAATTGTCATGTGGTGGATGAAGTTCTCTGCTAAGAAAATAGATTACTGTGGCAACACAGGATATATAAAAGTCCCCTTTGTGCTGCCCCTGCTGTGTGCTTTGAATTAAAGAAATCCATGAAAGGAAGAACAAACTGTATTGGTTGTTTAGCTCTGTTACTTGCAGTTTTATTTCCTTTTATTGATTGTTATAGGTATTTTTAGCAGCTTGGAACACTTAAGAGACAAAACATTTGTAAGCAAACCTTCAATGTAAGCCTGAGGGCATATAACTAAAACTTTGTAAAAATGTGAGTTAATGGATGTAAAAGCCTGATCAGTAGCCAGAGGAGACCTCTGTGGAATCTAGCTGGATGTTCAGAGATTAAAAGTACAATCTGCCAGCATGATTGATGGGCCTTATGCAAACAGATGTGTGTGTCCCAGTGTGTGAGGGTGAATGGTACGTTTTCCAATGTGCTCCCCTCTTCTACAGGTTCTCCACAGGGTTGCTGTCTCTCTCCACTTTCATACATTCTGTACACAGACAAGTGTCGCAGTAATGTTAATAACAGATATTTCTTAAAGTTTGCTGATGACACGGCTATTGTCAGCCTTCTTGATGGTGGTGAGACAGCACACGGGCAGGTTGTGGATGATTTTGTGAGCTGGTGTGAAAACTCTTTTCTCCATATAAATGAGTCTAAAACTAAAGATATGGTCATTGATTTTAGAAAGTCTCCGTCAAACCCCCCCTGTCTACTTTTATTAAGGCAGCTGCCATCGAGAAGGTTGATGGCTATAAATATTTGGGTGTGGTTCTTGACAATAAAATACATTTTGAGTCTCACATTGGCATCACCTTAAAGAAGGTTAAAGTTGAGATCTTCTGATGTCTGCACTCATGTGTTGTCTCTTTTTTTAGCAAAGTGTAATTAAATCGTTTTTTTCCTTTTGTATTGTTGCTTGGTTCGGACTAACAGAGGTGTTCTTTTTTTTTTTTTTTTTTTTTTTTTTTAGTTTTTCTTCTTTACCCACTTTTAAGGTCATTTGTTCTTTTGGCTTTTTTAAACTTTTTTTTTTTTCCCCCTGCCACTGGTTCAAATTTTATTTTTTTTTAACCCTGTCCTGTAAAGCGTCCTAGCATACAGAACAGTGGTCTATGTGCCACATTTTGCCAGACATATTTGCTCAACCAAGGGAGACATGTTAAATAAATGGCTGCCTTTGATGTTTAGAATATTTTTTATTACTTTTATCTTAATTTACCTAGTCTTGATATGTCAGTGCCGAACCTGACAGGTAGATAGAGGAGGAGAGAAAAAGGGAAAAGGACAGAATTGAAATATGTAAATAAAAGTTGTCTAGGCTGCCTTGATCACATCAGTATTCACAAAAACAAAATAAACTACCACAGTACTACATGACAAATAAAGAAAATTGGATAATGATGATGTGAAAAAGTGCAATAGTCATCAAATGTACCTGTAGAGAGACGTACCAACACGCAAACATCAGCAACATCTAGTTGGAAGCGGATGGAGAGACGAGCACGTTTGTGAGCATGCACGAGTGAACGTGAACATGCATACGTGCCCTTGCAACAATGATGAAATGTGTGCTTGCAAGCTGGGCCGTGACCACGCCGCACCCCGAAGCATCAGGGGGAGACAGGGGGGAGCATGTTGGATGCTTCCTGCTGATTTATATATGTGTATGTATGTGTTTGTAAGCGTGTGAATATGTATGCGTAGTGTGGTGTGCCTGTGTTGAATGTCATTAAATGTGCTTGAGTTAATAAATGTGAGTGTTGGGTTATATTTGCAAGTATTACTAAATGTACTGTGCAGTTCAGCATTAGTATTGTGAGATGGCAGCTGGAAAAAAGAAAAGGTGCATAGAGAGAGAAAGTAGGAAGAAAACAGCAACAAAAAAAGGCAGAAGTGGATGAAAAAAGAAAATGAACCATAAACAAAATAAACCTATTTTTGTGGACATTAGAGACTGGCAGTATTGTTGTCTATTGTGAACAAACATTAAAACTCTGTGAGTGAAGCCCAGTGAGTCTGAT
>JBAMHW010000015.1:4222186-4235809 GCA_037177495.1 Rhadinocentrus ornatus | reverse complement strand
ATATAAATAAAAAAAAGGGAAAGAAAGAAATTTTTTGTGATAGTCGGTCCATGTCCTCAGGACTCACACCTGATTCAAATTAATGAACTTCCTCATCAAGTTCCCTGCAGCCTGTTAACGAGCCATTCATTTAATTCAGGTGTGTTGAAGTAGGGTTACTACTAAAACATGCAGGGCAAGGGGTCCTGAGGACCTGGATTGAGAAACACTGCCCTACTGCAACACCTGATTCAAATAAAATGGATCTCTTGTTGTCAAGTTCTGAACCAGTCTGTTAATGACCCGTTCATTTTAATCAGGTGTGTTGCTGCAGGGACACATCCAGAACCTGCAGGACACCGGCCCTGACATTGTCACCGTTACAGAAACTGCTCAGTAAGAACAATAATCCTGAAGCAACCACAGACCAAGAAGGAAAACGGTAGGATCAAAAGGAAAATGCAGCTCAATGATTGGTCAGGACTGAACATAGAAAATCCTTCAGCAGATTTACAACAAGTAAACAATGCATTTGTTGGAGTCTTGATGTTTTAGTCTTCAAACCTGATCTAGTTTTCACAAGATGCTGTCTAGTATGAGCAGTGGGAGAGGAGGTGAGCCATCAGACATGTTGCTCCTCATTCCTTCCTCTTATTGGTCCACCGGGTGGTCCATTCGCTACTACAGCATAAAGCCATGTTTACACCAACGGGTCCGGGCCATTACGGAACGGTTCAGTAAATCCTGACCTCTGCTGCATTTCCACAACCAACCGCACCCTTAACCAGCAGGCACCGTATCAGCTAGACAGCGCTAGATGCATCAGCTGTAATAGCGTGATGTCATAACGCCTTCTTTGAACAAAGCAGAATGCAGCTCAGAAAGAAACGGAGGAGAACGGTGGACATCCAGCAGTTTGTGTTCCTTCTTCACGGTATGTGGTTTTAAACAACAAAACAATCCACCGTATATTTAAACGAGTTGCTGTTCTTCTTAATGTCGATTCACACAGGAAGTGATGATTCCTTCCACCAATCAGCAAATCGCAGCGAAGGTCCTCTCTTTTGGGTTGGCTGTGTAAAACTGAGCACCCAATGCAAGGGTCCAAAAAATAGTAGGATGGGTCACATCAGATATTCTGGCACCTGTCACATTTTTTGCCTATGGAAACACACACACACACACACACACACACACACACACACATAAAATAGCATCTCAAACCGTAGCAAACTTACTCAGACCAGTTGGTGGAAACAGTGCTTAAGCAAATCCACAACAGGGTTCACTTGCAAGTTAACCCAAGGCCCCGGTTTTCAAGATTCCTTGGTTTGCACCAGAATGTAGGTGAGCAGTCACACAACTCCTAACAAACCGTGCTATCCGTGGAAGTGGGCCAAGGTAATTTAAAGTGGACCAAACAGCACCAGTGTCAATGTGGAGTAGATCTTTATGAGCTCAGCACATCTAGCCACTGGGATTTTTGTTCATTCTATAAAACAAAAGTGCTCCAGCTTCTTTTAGAGATGGGATTTATGGCTCTTTGATGGGAGCTGGATCTTGAGGAACTGTTCCTTTTAAAGGGCCGTTCAAAAGACTGGCTCATTCTTACAATATCTTACAAAATTTCACAATATATGGGAATGTCAAACAATCAAAATACGTACCTGTACAATATCTACTATACAAGATTGAAAAAAGTATAGGAAAAATATAGATAAAAAAGGATAAACTTGAGCAGTTTGTGCTAATTCTAGTAAATGTTTTGGATAGAACTCACAGTATTTGTTTCTAAGCAATCAAATCAAACTTTATTTATAAAGAGCTTTTCATGTCGAAGGCAACACAAAATGATTTACGTGATTAAAAACATTCATGCATATTTCAGTTCATGCATGTAAAACATTGTACATAAAATTACATACATGAAAGTAGAATTACATAACAATAAAAGTCATTGAAATCTTTCACACAGTCGCACGCACGCGCACATACACACACACCAAGCAGGCCCCCCCGCCCCCCATTCTGTACAGACATCATTGAATGTAGGTATAAAATGCTAATTGTGATAAACATCTGGCTTAATGCTGCTATACTCTCTACCCATAGATGCTTCACATGAATGGAGCGTGTTGGACATCAGACTTCTATGATGTCACTAATGTGATGAAGGCAGTGTGGATCATTTGTATATAAAAGAATAACTCGCAAATGAACAGCTCACAGCTGTGACTCGGTTCCCATTGTTCATTTAAAAGAGCCGTTTCAAAGAATCGATTTGTTCATGAACGCCACATGTCTAGCTCCTTTAAGTTGAATAGATCTTAATTCTCATAATTCAGTAATTTTTATACACTTCAGCTCAAACAATCATCCATTGTTATCTCAATTCATCACAACAGCATAACGCTGTCAGACATAGTGTTTTCCTTGATAACCAAAACGTTGCGTTTTAGTCTCATCTGACCTTCTCATGAACTCCTCAAGTTGGCAAGCTGTTCAAACAGCAGACCATGTG
Source organism: Rhadinocentrus ornatus (assembly GCA_037177495.1). Classification (NCBI taxonomy): domain Eukaryota; kingdom Metazoa; phylum Chordata; class Actinopteri; order Atheriniformes; family Melanotaeniidae; genus Rhadinocentrus; species Rhadinocentrus ornatus. Next base: position 4,233,309 of record JBAMHW010000015.1, on the reverse strand, counting down.
ACCAATCACAGACAGGGAACTGCATAGCTATACCATCAAGCCAAACAACTTTCTGTAACCACACACATTATCTAAATACCAACAATAAACATGCGAAGCCCTGGAGTTGTAGTAGCAGAAAAACAGAAAGAAAAATTATAAAAAATGTGTTCAGTTAATTCAGAAAAAAATTTGGAAAATGTAAAATTTTCCTGTCAATTTAGAAAAAGAGTTTTTTTTTTTATTTATTTACCGGTATTTATCTATCCAAGTCAATGCAATACAATTTATAAATTCACAACAGACCTGGGATTTTTTTGGGGGAAATGGACGTTTCCTTAAATTTGTACAAATAAATGTAGAATTAACTACCACCAGGGTAGCCATTCTCAAACCTTCCATTTTCAAGGTGAAAATACTTATTTTGCTTAAAGGAAGATTTTACTGATCAACAATGTTTAATAATTTACTTACTGTTATATGAAAATATAACATGTTTATATGAATAATTTGTTCTCAATGTATGATTCCCTATAAAGTCTCTACATGGTTGAAAAAGGCATTTCATAATAACATGAAATCCATATTGTTGTAGAACAATTAATTACCAAGAGTCTGGTTGAGAGAAAGCAAAGTTTATTTAGGAAAAAAGAACATACAAATACTTGCAGCGAGGAGAGGGTCATCTGACTCGCATAAAGTCAGGGGAGACTCTGGAGAGGCAAGAGGTAAACAAATAGTTTTCCTTTCTGAAGACCTTGGGTGGACACACGACTCACAGGACTGGTGTCAAAGCAACTTTACTTAGTTGTGTCTCCACAAGAACCAGTCTGACCAAGTCTGACCTGAGGAAGGACCAGATACAACTTGAACTTTTAACAGCGCATATGTATTTGAAGAGAATAAACCTTCAAGTGAATTAAAGCACGATGAGTAAAAAGTGTAATAAAAAGTGTAATATAGTAACAATCAATGAATAAATGTATTTAATGAAAGAACTAATGGCATAAACAAACTCTTAACAATTGAATCTATAAAGCAATGAGGCATAATAAGTCAAAATTCTGCAATATTTATGTCCAAAATGCAGAAAAGCACAAGTTTTGTACATGAATGATATCCAGTTACGTCTTTTTATTATTCCTACGTTTATTCACACTCCAACAATTAGCATTGGTTTTAAGTCAAAAATAATTGAAATAAGTCAGAATCAGGTTTAACTTTCATGCACTTCAGACAGACCGCCTTATGAAAAGCACAAGTGGGTGCCATGGCAACTGGTAATCATCCTCTTAGAATAATGGTCATTTATTGTGTCGCTCAGCCGACCTCTGGATTAGCTTTCATCCAGACATGTTTGTCCAGTGAGCTATTTATGTGCACATTAAACAACTATGATACAGTGGCTTGGATCAAATTAGAGATCAGCCTCTGTCCTCCAGATAATCACCTCAGTAGCTGCAATAAGGATGCACTGTACAGTTGATGTTGATGTTCACGTGAGTGCAACTATATGACCAGAATCTAAATAAAAATATTAGTTTACTCACTGGAAACTCAGCTTTGTGCCCCTATGCTTCTTTTCACTGCAAATATGAAACAAAACACTTTACAGTATATAGCCTCATAACTAAGGTGATGTACTGGTTCACAAAATATATTTTCACATAAATAAAAGTCAGTATCTTAGCAACGGCACACGAGACAAACTTTTTGGCACAAAACACCTGAATTAACATCAGGTGCTTACATCTTTGCTTTCATGCGTGCACTATTCCGAGCTCTGCAAGCTGTCAGGAACTGTTTGAGCCCCGTTTGATCTCTGAAGCAGACTGAGGATGGTTGTTAGCTCCACGGTTATTATTAGCTATCATTTTTCTAACTCAGCAGTGTGTGCCTGACCAACTCCCCCGTTTGCTCATCTTTGCTCGTCTCTTATGTTGGGCATGTTTTCCCCTTGTAATAAGCTATAAATGGTATCTAGTCATCCTTATTATTAGCATCCTCTTTGATTTCATAGAGCAATATTATAGGAGTCATAGCGGTTAATGCAAATTTTGCTCGATCAATCTGTGAATAAATACAACCAGTGCAGCTGATATCAAGTTCACATCAACTTATGAATATATGAAGATAGAAAGCACTTTTATTTCAGGACGTTTTGGTTTGAAAACAATCCAGTTTCGAGCGATGACTGTTTGAGACGCGGTAGCTGTTCTGATGTCACTCACTGGTTTGAGAGCTCACTTTATAAAGCCTTGAGCTCAGCCTGTCTGTACCCAGTTGTGAGACGAAGAAGCAACTAAGGACGATTTGGAACAAAGTCTAGGTCTGTTTTTCATTTTATTTCTCCTTTTCAGCCTAATCTGTCTGAAGTTCCTGAAAACACATGATCATCTTAGGCTCAAATACTGGGTTAGTGTATCAGGATCCGTTTTGGAATCGTTCCCTCATATCTGACTGGACCACCATTTTCTGTGGCCGCAGTTAAATTCAGGTCCTCTACCTCATTCCTTATCTATGGTGTCCCACAAGGGTGTGTTTTAGGACATTTATTGTTGCTTTTATATGTGCTCCCTCTTCAGCATATTTTAAGCTCTTCTAATGACATCTCTTATCCTTGTTATGCTGATTATGTTCACTTGTTTTTTTTCTTTTAAAACCCATGATGTTTTAGGTTCAGATCTTGCTCAAGTGCTCGGACTCAGTTAGAAACTGGATGGCTAAAAGATTTCGTCAACTTAATGATGAGAAAACTGAGGTCCTTGTCTATGCCTCTGATAAATTTCCGCCTCTTGTGTTAAACCCTCAGTTGGGAACCTCGGTGTAACTCTGGATGCTCATGTTACATCTCTGGTTTGCTTAATCATTTTAATAATATTGCTAAGCTGAGTCCCATTGTGTTTTGCCCTGAGTTGAAAATTATTCTGCACGCTTTTATTTTATCACGTCTGAATTCATTGTTTACCTGTCTGAGTAAAAGATCCCTGAATCATCTTCAGGTTGCACAGAATGCTGTATTCTGCTGTCACCCCTTTGTTAATTCAGCTGCACTGGCTCCCCATCCAATACAGATAATTGAAAATTTTGGTTTTAATATATAGAGCTTTCTGCAGCCATCTGTCCCCAGCAGGTCCCTGAGGTCATGTGATCGGGGTCTGCTGGTTGTGCCGCAAACACAGTTAAAAAATAACAGTGACAGAGCCATTGCAACAGTCAGTCCTACTCTCTGGAACTCCCTTCCTCTAAACCTAAACTACCTGACAAATAAACCGCAGGTTAGGAGAGTGAAGAGTTGTGTGTCAGGGAGAGTGTTTTACATCACATGAGCATGATAAGACAATAAAACACAGAATCTTTCATCTGCAGGAATATTCAGATGACTGCAGTTATGGTGCATGTCAGCGACAAACAGGAAGCTATGAACAAGAAACGGGTGAAAGCCTTTATTGCATTATGTGAGACCAATCACTTTATCAAACAGGACACAGGAAATATGAATACCTGGGTTTTTTAACCTGGACAACAGACGAGACTGGAAATACAAATCTGAGGCTGTTTATAAGAAAGGGGGAGTGCGGACTTCTATTTCTAAAAGAAGCTTAGGAAATTTAATCTTTGTGGCAAGATGTTGGATATCTTCTAAAAGGCAGCCGCAGAGAGTGTAATCTGCTTGATAGCCACCGGTAGCTGCAACGCTTCCTCTGATGTGCTGGGGATGAGCTCTGGAGCCCCTAAATCTGGCTGTAGAGAAAAGAACGTTAAACAAGTTGCTGAACAGACAAGGCTGCAAACCAGTGAGCTCAAAAAGAGCTTCAGCTTGATTTCATCAAAGTAGAGTGCTGTTCAGAGCAATATCCCTGCTGCTGGCCAAAACACACACACACACATTCATGATTTTATTATAGTATTCGGTAGGGAACTACAGCTTCTTTCTGTTGTGTACAGTGGTTGAGAGGTGACAAGGAGGATGAACCCAAAAACAGGACTACAGAGCAAGAAGCAGACTGACCTAGAAAAAGGATTCATAAAAAAGAAAAGAGAAATAGCAAAGCTCAAAATGGACAAACATCAGGACAGACAAGGATCTGTCAAGGTGCAAAATTAATCAAGAAGTAATTGTGATGTGAAATAAAAAATACAAATGTTTATCCCAAAGGGAAATTTCAAAATTTATACACAGGGAACTAATGACAAAATAAATAGCAGGTATGGTAATCAGCTTTGTAAGACCAGATATAAGATGGTAACTGGAACTAAACCCAACAGAATAACCCCCTGAACTGAAAACAGACTGAGGAAATAACTAAAAACAGAGATCTAGCCCAACAAACAGACCTAAAACCCACAGACCAGGTCACCTTCCAATCTGACACGTATATCGTTAACACAGCAAGATTGTGTAGGAAGAAGTCATGGATGCATAAAAGAGAAGTATCTTGCTTATGTGGAAAATACTTTTTGGGCTGTAGGAGATATTTTTCAAATTGCTGTTACTTACTTTGAGTAACCACTGGACAAAAGTGTAGCAAGGCCATGTAGCTGCTTTGTATGAGCAGCACAGATGTTTACACTGCGGCGCCCCCTAATGAAGCCTAGCATACTGTCTTTTCTCTGAGCTCTGGGCCCTAGGCCAGAAGAACAACAGCTCCAGGAATATGGGCAACTGTCAGTGTACCATCAAAGCAAGTCAGAGGCATGGACTTTTAAGGTCGGATAGTATTTAGCATTGCTTTAAAGCGTCTATTTACAGTGGTAATAACCTGAGGAGATATTTTATCAATCACAACATTCTTCACTAAAGATATTTGATGCATGGTACTCAAACAGTGTGACATTAAGATATACTATTTCTCTTTACTACTGTGGGTAAAGCTGGTTTTATCAGCATAGCAAAGGGAACTATATCAAGACAGGAGTCCAAGTATGGATCTTTTTAGTTGTTGAATTTATTACATGCACCTGCAGAGCTGGACATAGCGTCAACAGTTATATATACGCCACAGAAGTTTCCAACAGCTTCAGACAGTCAACAATCATTTAAAAAGGCACAAACAGCAAGTTGAAAGTTAATACATTTTACAACCGTTCATTACATAAAAATAAAAACTTCTTACGGTTACAGCTGCACTTACTGTTGCAATTACAGCACAAAGGTATTACTGTATGACAACTACATCAAACTTTCCATGTCAGAGAGGAAAATACTACACTACTGACTCCAGTGTCATCAAAACTTATAAACACATGTGTTCATGCAGAAGGACACATGCAACTCAGCCTGAGTGGGGAAAAACTAAAACAAATACCTGAGTAAAGCAACATTAAGAGAAAACATGAAATCATTACTGAAAAATGCTTAAATGGACTTAAAAATAATCAAGGGATTAAAGAAAGAAAGGCTTTCATCTCTTTACCAGGCAAGTACTGAAAGTAAACAAGTCGCCATTACTGTAGTGGTGTCACCGTGACATATGCATGCATTGGAACGCATGCTCTACTGAGATGAACACAAGTTTAACTATTTAAACTACTTACTGTAATTTAATTTTATAATGATTTATTGGAAACAGCATTTAAATATTTAAACTGAAAGTAAGTTACCTGGACATGCAGATAGGTAAAAATAATTTGTTCTCATGATTAGCATGCAGCTATCAAGCTCCACATGGTGCAACAGATAGCATTAGCTTCTCTAGCTAACAACTGGCTAAAGTAAAGGCTCCAGTGTCACATAAAGAAAAATGTAGTTTTTTATAAGTAAGATTTCTCAAATTATTTATGAGCGGTCAGTAGCTCACCTGCACTAGTTAGCAGGTTGCACAGTCTCACTTAGACAAAAATAAATAACGGAAGAATTTTGACAGAGGAGCTAAGCTTAGAGCTAATCGGAAGTGGACTAAAAACGAGAAACTCAGGCCTCAAAAATTAAATACTGGTTTAAGATAGCATTTCACACTGAACCTTGCTACAGAGAGTTGTTTATTTTGTTGTTATTTTCTCCACTGAGGAATGTCTGCAATGCAAAAATTCCTGCGGCTGTCTGTTAGATTTGCATATAGGGTGTTGCTTTGCAAAGACAAAAAATAATAATTTTTATAAAATACCTTTGTACTGTTTGAGCTTTTTAAAATTATTCCTATTTTTTGTGTCTTATTATTTTGGGATTATGTCAACAGATCTTTGAGTTACAACTGATTAGCAGTCGATATCAGAAGGCCAGCTATCATATGACGAGCACTTCAGTAGCTTCCAAACAGAATATGTAAGCACGCTGTTGTCTAATGTTTATTGTGAACATAATGGCAACATTGATTCATACATTCATTTTCTTTTCAATTAAAGGTCGCAGGGAAGCTGGAGCCTCCCAGCAATTAACAGGCCAGTATAATGTCAACATTTTGAACCAAATTGAAAAATTGACCGCTTTAGTAAAAGTGTAATGTTATTTATTTGCCTACATCTGGAAGCCGCTGCTTGATATCACCAACCCAACCATCATGCTGCTGTCATGGTTTGCAGGCACCCCACCACAGTAATGGCAGCTTCGCTGGATGATATAATGTACAAACCAGCTGTTAGGTTCATCTATATTTAAAAGGAAAAAGAAAGTAACTTATAATTACTTAAGTGAAAATATAAGTTTTCTGGCAACCTTTTTTAGGCACTTGTGGTAAATGAGATGTGACGACAACAACCAGTGGGGCTTTTTATCTGTAATTGCCAGAACAGGACTCTTAATTGCACATATTCTGCAGGACTGGGTTGCACCAGCTGTTTGCAAATGCATTAGTAAGTCTGCCATATGTCCGCATTCACTTCACTGCCAGTTTTACTCAAATGTTTTAACGGAAACTCGTATACCACCCACAGCTGTAAGATCACTTTGCAGGATGACTGCTGTAGATGGGACTTTTTTCTTTTTATTGTGTAAAAATCTTCTTGCAATGTAAACCTTTACATTATAGCAGATTACTTCTGAATTTTGAAACTGCTGTGCAGCACTTTTGTTCAATTAACCCTTATAGGCAGTCAGGGACTTTTTTGTCTTTTGGGTAATTTTTGGCTGAACTTTTGGCCGCCATTTTTGTTTTTGCCCCAAATGGTATGATTTTTTTGTAAGAATGTGTTTCTTTTAAAGAAATTTAATGTTCCAATTTCAATTTTATTCAAAGGTCAACAGGTCACCGAGGACAAATTTAGTATCCTTTCGGGTCATCGGAGGACAAAAAAGTCCCCTCCCTAAAACTGCTATTAAAAAATTACGGAATAATATTTTTTACCACATTTTTTTGCTCAGATGTTTTAATCTTGTTCAGTCCTAATCAAAAATACCAAATAATAATTCATTCAAATTATTTTTAACCCTTTAAATGCCAATTTTACAACACAAAGTCACTGTTTTCATGAAACTAAAAGTTGAAAATTTGATTTTTATTTTTTTTTATTTTATAATATTTTTGGTGGTTGGGGACTTAATGTAAAGATACTGAAAAATAATAACAAAATCGATTTTGTTGCTTTTTTTTTTTTTTGGCAGGGTCAGACTCATGATTTACTATCCTTTCGGGTCATCAGAGGACAAAAAAGTCCTCCTCCAAAATCTGCTATTAAAGGAGAAAATCACATACGATCAAGACAGACGTACTTATATAAGTGGAGAAAAGTATGTTTGCTTCATTGAATAATAAACAGCAAATTACATGCTAATGGGATACATGTTTGTAAACTCCCACCTAACTACGCACACATATATATTTATATATCTTTATGTCAACATACAGATTAAGATTTTCTGCAGCTTTTTGCATATTTTTCTGTCTCTGCTACAATTTAACCAAAAAGGCGAGTAATAATCACACCGTAATGGTAACAAACATGAAAAAAAGTGACATTACAGCTAATAAATACTAAGACGGTTCTTTGAAACATTTTTTTCCAACAATACAATCCATTCAGTTTAAAGATGTAACAATATTACAACGAAGGAATAGTTTTCTCTCACCAATGTTTTGCAGCGTTCTATCCATAACATCAATATGATGGCAATAATAGCTTTTCTCATATGGCGATGGTCAGTGTTGACGTGCTATGACTAACGCTGATGTTCTTCTTGAATTTCAAGTCTGTGGCATAATTCAGATAGATCCCTCGCTAATAGAGATTCAGCTACTGTTTATGGCACCAGGGAGGTAAGAGCTTGCACAGAGTGTCTCTGGAGAGCCTGTGATATGTTTGGAGGAACAGCACACAAACTGAACAAATACACATTGTTCACGACTGCAACAGCAAAGCCAGACTCCAGAGGAAAAACTGCTGGGCAGTAAATAGTACAGCCTCAGTTAGCATAGTATCAGATGGGACTGAGTACCTTGGACTAGTTGTCCTCAGACACTGTTGGGGTTATAACAGAGCATGTTCAGTTGGAGGTTTTCATCCCAGTGTCTGAGGATGATGAAGAGCTGATTGGCAGCAGCCTTAATGGAGGCTAAATCTTTGCCCTCTGGGATGTCCTGTGCACTCAGCCACATGCTAGCTTTGGCAGCTACCAGTTCCCACTCGATGAAATAGCTGGCAGAGCTGTGCTCCAGCCAGGCAAGAGCCACAGCCGTTGCCCACACCATGCTCTCTGGATCCAGCAGCCTCTTCAACATACTGCCGGACGATGCCGTGTCAGAGCCCCCTGACCCCGAGCTCTGAGCGCTATCAAGATAGGAAAGGGGGGAAAGTGGGGGGTAGGCAACAGTGGACGGACTGGCCAACGAGGAGAGACTGATGTCTGTCCAGATGCTCCTGGGTGTTTGAGGGGGGCTATGGATGCTTACAGCATGCTCTGCAGCTTTTCCATATGTTTCCGATTCGCATGCCATTCTGCAGCCGTCTCCCGTGCTGTCGGCACGGCGGCTGCCAGAGTGAGACAGGTGGCCCAGGCTGGTTCGATGGCTGGTGAAGGGGGATGTCCATTTGAGCTTGTCCATTGGCACGTTGATGGCTTCACACAGAGCTAAGTCCAGGGGAAATGCACCACTAGCTAACTGCAACAACACCTGCAGAGAGGGCAATAATCTCAAATCAGACATTTAATTTGGCTCTTTCTCACTGCACAGTACGAACCCAAAATATTTAGTTCTGTCTCTTTAATTTAATCACATTTGTTATTAAACATCAATTTTTGCATTTAGAACAGTAATTTTCTAAAGTTAGGAGAGTAGAACTTTAACCATTTCTGCCCAGTTATGATGCATTTCAGTTATTTTGTTCCGATCCTCCTGCAACTGAATCATAAAGGTGCAGTGTGTAAAACATTCAAGAGTCTGACAGAAAACGTGAATATCATTAAAAATACGTTTCTATTTGTATCTAATCAATTTACCAAAATGACTTGTGTTTTTATTCTCTAAGGAAGAGCCATTTATATCTACTTGTCGTGGGTCTCTGAATGAACAAACATCTCTGTGTATGAAGTGAGAACCCTCTGAGCTTTAAAACTGCAGAACTGGCTTTGAAAGGAGCTAGAGCAATGGTTCCCGACCTGGGGCCCCCAAAGAGCACATGGGGGCCCCTGAGGCTTTGAATATTAGAGCCATCATGATCAATGGCCACAGATTTTTCCTATTTTAATGAATAAAAGTAAGGCTGCATGTTGTTCATTTAACTTAAAAGGACAGGACTTAACCATAAATCATTATTTATGGTGAGAATCTCACTTTTGTAAGCCTAAAACCAGCATGGTTTCAGCACAGGGTGGACCAGGGGATCCATGGCATTTTAGTATAAGCATGAAGAGGGTCCCCAAGGAAAAAAAGTTGGGAACCACTAAGCTAGAGCACCGTTTGGTATGAGTAACACCTTGAAAGACACAGAGGAAGACAGTACACATATGCACTGTTCTGAAGGCGTTACCTGTAGTGGAGTAATCATTGCACTGGATCCATTCACAGATAAAAACATGTTAATGACTAGAAGAATTTTGGCCACAGACAGCCACTGTCCATTTGAAGTCATTGCTATGCACATGTTTACCACTAGATTTTAGTAATTATTACACATTGTACCTTTAAGATATGCAACAGTACAGGGCTGTTGTCAAGGCATCAATATTCTGTGCACATTCTCCACTGTGGACAGATCACGACTGCAGGCAGTCCAGCATCTGTACCCTCTTCTTGTGCAGCCAGGATTTTGTAATGCCTGCAGAATATGTTTTTATGTTGTCTCGTTGAAAAATTCATGGGCATTCCTTAGGGAAGATGCTGTCAGGAAAGAACCATGTCGTGCTCTAAAATTTCAGTGTTCAATGTTTTTCAGCATTTGTTCTGCCATCACAGAGGTGGAAATTAGTTTTGCTGAGAGCGCTGATACAACCCCATACCACCACAGAGCCTGGCTTCTGGACTCGTTTCTGAATTTTAATGCTTCTTTTAGTGTTTGGTCTCTGATGTTGAGAAAATAGAAGGAAACTAAAGGTACCTCTTCAAAATTTAATGGCTAGAAATGGTGCCATGTCCACTTTAATGATATTTTGTGCTGTAGAGGGATAATCTTTCTTTCAGGGAGTCCTTTTTTAATGTTTGTCAACTATATTCTTACAAATTTGTTCACAAACCAGAGGTTCTCTGCCCATATCTGCTTTTTAAAGTCTCAGCTTTGTGTGAATTGTGCTTTGGTGGCAAATCACAGTTACAATCATCTGCTTACACCACTGCACCACGATCATTTTTACTGGCCCTGTCCAAGTTCTTTTTTTTCTCAGAATTTCTATACTATTACATTTGAGATTGTAGTTAGACGTACAACAATGATTTTTTCTTCAGTCAACTTCAATCAGTCAGTCAATGCACATGAATACTAAATCAATTCTGCACTGGTGGTTTGTGTTTATTATCAGTATAACGCTAACATTAAAAAGAAGCATGTGATCTACTGATTTGAATGCATGTTGTTTTTCTGCACTGCACTGCACCAGAGAATAGACTTTACTGCTGCTGCTGGTCTATAAAGCTCTGAGTGGTTTAGGACCAAAATACATCAGTGCCTTTTTTACCCAGTATGATCCTACCAGAATCCTCATCTGGATCCAGTTTCTTATCAGTTCCCAGAGTCAGAACCAGACATGGAGAAGCTGCATTCAGCTTCCATGCTCC
>JBAMHW010000015.1:4188830-4199760 GCA_037177495.1 Rhadinocentrus ornatus | reverse complement strand
CGATTTCATACGATAACATTAGCTATTAGCATTAGCTTGGTACTAAATACATGGAGGGCACGCTTGTAACTTATTGGGATAAAAAAATAATAATTATGTATCGCTCTGTTCCTCATCACCTGACGGGACACTCCAACTTCACATTTATAAATCTCCGCGGCTTCCGTAGTCGTAATAACGCTCTTAAACGGTGAGGCTTCAGTAGAGCACGACTCGGTTGCTCGTAATATATTAGCGCACCACTAGATGGAGTAATTCTTATACACTGCGGCTTTAAAGGCTTTAAAACCTCAAGCTCATTGATGCATAAGCTTAAAAAGAAGAGGTTTTTAACATGCTTTTATGTGATTATTATCGCAACTTTACATATCCTTTGTTTTTGTGGAACGTCCTCAGAACTCAACCCTTTGCATACACAAGATGTAATATGGAGATGACCATCTCCCATTCTTTGGACCTCAAATAGCATCTACAGCATCACAGCTGTAGCTTTTCTGCCCAGGTAACGATAAACCAAATACCAACCTTCTTTATTGCCTCCTTGTTCATTTTTTAAATCCTGTAAATTCAAAACATCTATATGGTTTAAGTGTCCGGATGTGACCTGTAGTGAAATCCTCTAGTAACAGATGCATTACATTGCCTATCATGTGAACTGATTGCGTGTGTTTTAAGTAAGTTTTCTTCTTATAGACTGTATGTTAAACAGGTAAACTGAAGTGAAGTGCCTCTTTCATTATACTGAACTGCTTTACCTCCTCGTAATTCTGACTGGTTGTAAACAGGGATTTGAATGTGGATCCAAAACCAACGATGTTGAAAAGGCAGCCAGGTACCAGGCTCTTGAGTATAACCACCATGGCATCCTGGGAAGAAGACCGAGAGCATGTTAAGGCCCTGAATAGCAACTGTCATGACAAAACAGCAAATTTTCCCTTAGAGAAGACACTGTTATTTATCTACACTGCCCCTTTTTCAGCACATTGGCAATTTCTAAAAGAATACCACTTACTTGAGCTTCCATTTAAGGTAACAGCACAGGGTGCCTCGGTTACTCAATCCAGAGTAAAATGTCTCTTCAGGTACATCAAAGGAAGGGGGAAAAAAATTCAAAGCCATGCTCCAGTTTTATTGCTATTTATAAAGGTATTGAAAATGATTTCTCAACAGATCTGTGCTAAATAGTTATTAAATCTCTATCAGGCTCACCTGATACAGATACCAAGTTTCAGACACTGCCAAGAAACCCCTGAGTTTGAGACTCAGAAGACCACCAGCCAGCATAGCTGGACAGGATCAGTGCATAAGCTGCCGAATAGCATACAAATAGATAAAGAAAGAAAAAATAAAATAAAAATCAACCTTTGCATCCCTGAGTCGACTGTGAATATTGATGGAAGTTCACGTGAAGCCTGATAAGATCTCAAAGACTGGCTAAAACCTAGCAACTGCAAGGTGTTTGGTGAATAGTGAATAATTCGGCTGATCAATATGCTTGTGTACATGCCCTTCACACTGTTGGCTGACTACATCTGCAGTCAGCTCAGACCATGGTCAGACCCTGAGGCTAAACAAAACTGTTCTACCTCCTAAAATCATGCATCTTCATTCAATAATTCCATTTTATTCTCATGAAACTTGAATCTTTGAAGTATTTAGTGTTAACTGTGAAACGTTTTAAATGTTTTTTTAACAATGAAAGTCTATAAATGGGAGATGGGATGAGATCTGTTGTAGTATTTGTATGCAATAACATTTGCTTACACGTTTGTAGAAAACCTACATATAAAAAATACACCATGAGCTGAGATCAGACCAAAAAAAAGAAATACCTTCACACGATTGATGTTGATTCCACTCATGCTGCCGCTGCGGTCAATGAGGAAGATAAATTCCCCGTGAACCTTCCTCAGGTCTGAGCAGACAGATTTAAGGTCAGGGCAAAAGTTCAACATGGCCACAGGGTTGTGGAGGATGTCCTTGTGCAGCCGCCTGTGGATTATATCTACCTACACAGACAGAGCAAAGCATGGAGTGGATTAAGCACAATAAGAGAACCAACTAGGGACTTCTGCAAAACAGGGAGACACAACATAGACAAGTGATCAAGTTGACAAAGGGCATCAGTTCTCCTGCCTTTGGAGTGTTTCCATAGAAACCAATTTTTATGGCTAAGTGCTCTCTCTTCTCCTGTTTAGGTCTGCTGGTCACTTAACAACCTCATCATAGCTTGATGTGAATGAGCACATGCAGGGGGCATAATAGCCTGAAAGAAACTAACTGGCTGAGGACCATGAGGTCTTTTTCCTTCATTCATTAAAGGGCCCACATGTGTTCACTTATAGATGCACATTTTAATTGTACAGAAGGTTTACTTGCTCAAAGAACACAATAATTTTCCTATTTCCTAAATATTTATTGGCTTTACTGGTTACATTTAACTCCTCGATGCCTGTTGTTGTAAATTTGCATCAAACCTCATCTTGCCTTTGTTTTTCTTGTTCTTTTTATATGACTTATATTCATTTATTTACTTTAATTCACTCTTATTTATGTATTTATTTTATTTTTTTAATGGTTATCTATCTATCTTTATTGATTGTTTATTTATTATTTTAGTTTTATTTTATTTTATTCCAGGCTTTTTATATTTTTTCTCCAGATTTTTCTTGTATTTATTTTGCTTTAATATGATTAATTAATTATGGGGATTTGAGGTAATATGTAACAATCTCTTTACTCCAACACAAATTTAATACAAATGAATGGTTTTCAGTCATTTTGGTCCCTCTTGCATCACAACAAACAAACCCTTAACGTCTAATTGGTTAACAGTTTAAACAAGTCACGGCTTTCCTTCTAAAATTTTTACATCATTTTGTTTTAAAAGTGTTCCAGTAATCCAGTAGATCAAGAAAATATGAAACATTGAAGAAAATATCTTAACATTTTCTCTTAATGACTTCTCCCATCATCATGATGGCACCTCTGATTGTTCCTGGAAATTAAATTATATCCTGGGATTAAAACATACATAAACAATGACATGCAAATAAACATACACTACAGACTCCCCCTCCTGTTCCCTGAACTGCTCATTCACAATCTGAGCCCCATGAATCCTGGCAAATACACCTTGAAATATGGTCGTGCCATCAGGAAAGATGGAATACCCTTCTCATTTAAAACATTAAGGTACTCAGCTGGCCTCATTCTTTGGACACATAATGTTGCTGAACACACCAACGGTAGCAACCCCAGACCATAGACTGCCCCCACTGGCTTGTACAGCATGATGGCTGCATCACTTCATCCTCCTCTTTTTCTTGGAACAGAGAAAATCTGGACTCATCAGGCCACATGACCTTCTTCCATTCCTCCAGAGTCCAACCTTTATGCTCTAGCAAATAGGAGTAATTTTTTTTTAAATTAGCATCACTTATAACTGTTTTATTAAAGGATACACAGCAGTTTGGTTCCAATCCCCTTAAGTTTCCGTTGCATTGTTCATGTGGGGATGCTCTTACCTTCACTATTAAACAACGTCTTGACTTCTACTGTTTTTTGTTTTATTATACATATAATAAATAATTTATATATTTTTTTTCCCAATCACAAATCTTCCTGAAAGATGATGGTTTCCCACTATCCTTCTAGTTTTAAATAATAATACGTTGGTCAGTTCTTAACCCAGTTTAGCAGTTTTTAGCATCTCTTTAAATGTTTTCTTTGCTTGATGAACAGTTTGACCTTTCAGATTAACAGATTAACACGAGACTTCCCACATGGTTGTTTAAGAAATGAGAAGCTTCTGACTGCATCGGTTAAATACATCATCATCCATGCAGTAATAAAATGTATTTTGAAAAATATATTTACTCAATGCCGTTTAATTGCATGATTTTTACAAAATCAAAACCACAAACTTGTAACTTATCTTCTGCTCTCTGCTTCAAGACTGTGTACAGTGGCCATGAGGTGAAAGACTACTAAAGACAAACAAAAACAACATTTCACAAGACAAAGCAACATTTAAAATAACACAATTATATTTTACAAATATAATAACACTTCAGGAAATATTTCAACTTAATACCAAAATCACATAAAAAAAATTCAAAAAACAAACTGCACACAGGACATTTTACTAAACTAAACATTTAAAAGGAAACAGAAAGACAGCGAAACGGACACAGCTGCGTGGGCTGAATCATGTTTCGGTAAGGGTTCAGATTTTAAACTGTGAGTGGAGACTCCTGCATAGCCTGCGGCCTTTGTGCCATCAGGGGTTTTCTTAGAAGAATCATCTACAAACCAAATCAGAGATTCTGGTATTTCAGTGTTCAGTAAGTCTGGTCTGGGCAAGATACTCTGTGTGCTTCCAGCAAGGCAGTCATGTGGTGTCCCGTCATCAAACGTTGGTAATAACGTGGCTGGATTTAAGCGCGTACATCTTTCAGCGTTGCCATGCACAGCAAATGTCTAGAGGGTGAAAAAAACGCTCAGAACTCTGCACTTTGAGTTTAGATAAATAATAATAAGCTACTGGTCTTAATTTGTCTCCATGGGACTGCAAAAATACTGAAGTCGTGTCCATCTTTGGAGTCAACCGTCTGAATAAAATCCTTTCTGTAGTCTGGAAAAGCTAATACTGTGCTACTAGTCAGAACATGTTTCAGATGTGTAAAGGCTCTTTCAGCTGCTGGAGTCCATTTTAATTTATCTGTCATTGCTTTGGGTTCGTCATAGATAAGAGCCGCCAGTGGCTTAGTAATTTCAGCATAATTTGGTATCCAATTTCCTGCAGAAGTTGGTCATACCTAAATGAGATCATCTGTTTTTAGTAGCCTGTGGAGCTTTTAAGACAGCATGTTTCCTTTCAAGGTCAAGTGTTTGTCTTCAGCACTTAGAATGTGGCCTAAATATTTCACCAGTTTACTTTTTCACCTACTTTTGTGACCGTTGTAAAAAGAAATTTAATAAATGCTATAGGATCTGTTCGGCAGCTATCTTGGTCTATCTAAAGGAGGAGGATCAGATGGAGGAGGTTGTAAAACCGGGGCTGCTGTGGCCTCCACCTGTGTAGGTTGCTGGAAACTGAGTTGTTAGAAAAACTGAAATAACTACTCAAAATCTACTATTTTTGCTGTTTAATGAACTTTGTTTTTATACTTGTTTGGTAAAAATTTTCTCTCGTGTTGCATTTTCCTGTATTTTCCCTTTTAATGTACTGATATAAAATTGACTTTCACAAGGAAAAGTAGTACCCATTGGTCATTTTAAAGCTAACTTAAGCTGCAGATTGCACTGCTTTACAAATCATTAAATATTAGCTACTTTACAAAAATATTGCTTTCGTGTGCCTTTCCCTTCAGAATGAAACAGATTTATTAGTTCATGTAAATGGGAGTTGGCCGCACACTCACTTTCCTCTCATTGCTGGGATCCTTCTTGGTGGCTTTGAGGAAATCGTTGCGGCTGTGAAGGTACTCATCGTATTCCTCCTGAGTCATGTCTCCATTCTCAATGAGCACATGTGGCAGATGAGGCTCTGAAGTGGCACAGTCATTCAGAACAAAGATATTACTATGAATATTATCCATGGCTGAAACTCAAAGAGACCCAGAATTATTCCCATACAGAATTATTAAAAGACCGGTTATATATGTGGATGCTGTATCACAAGCCTCAATATAAGAGCTCAGAGGGATTAAGAGAATTTTAGAAATTTTAGACTTCTTCCTATCTTCTAGAGAAGTTGTTTACAGGTATAAGATGTGTCAGTCTTGCATTTATTGTTAACCTGTTGGTTTCAGACGTCCTGTGGTTGGGACATGACAAATAAATGTGTATTTTACTCAGTCTTCTATCTAAGTACATCCACATGTTGTACACCATTAGAAAGCTGAGTTTTCTGAGACGTGAATGACCTATACCATTCTAGGCTACAATCATAACTGTAGATTCAGTAAACACTTGTTTCAGACCGGAATGTAGTTAGTTTATCTTTGAAGTCACACGGCTCTCCAGTACTGCAATATACAAAATATCCGATATATCAGCAACGCTCCAGCAAATATAGTCTAGTAAAATAGTTGGTCCATAACAAGTATTTTATCCATAAAAAAACATTTTAAATGAAAACTGCAGGATTTGAAGAAGTTAAAATCCCAAATATTTTGTCTAGGCTGCAGATCAGACATGTTTTCATATGTTGTTTTAGCATGCAGTATGTACTGTTTTTATAATCTTCAGTCTTTGGAATTAATGTGAAAAATACTTTTGTTGTTGTTTTGTTGCTTATCCAGGTTACATATTGATCATGAATTGTACTTAATCATCATATCTTCTTGTTTATTTGAATACTTTTAATATTTTGTTCAGCATCCATGAATTACATTCTATAAAATTTGTGTTATCAACTGACTACACAGCTGATGATTTGTATGACAAGCTGTATAACAAGTCACCACCATCCTTCTGCACAAGCTGAACATCCATGTCGTGATGGAAACTGCTGCACCAGTCTGAGAAGTATTAAATTGCTCTGCACTGGCAGCAGGTCTGCTTGTGAACAAAGCTCTCATAAGAGGCCTATCAGATCAGTGTGACCAGGGCTCATTCCGGCCTCTGGGAGACAACCGGCCATCACAGACTATAGGTCAAGACAGCAGTAGGAGACAGTAAAGAGCAGCAGAGAAAAATAAAACCTTTATATTGCACACCCACACAATGGAGCCTGACTGCTGGCATGTCACATATTGATAAAAGAGGACAGTTATTTCCTCACAAGGCACTCACACAAAGTGAGGCAGTGAGTCACCTTTTTTGCTTATCTGATTACAGGCCAGATATATGGTGCAATAAAAAGAACCAAGGAACAATTTCAGGATATTTTATTTGTAAGTGGAGGAAAGACTAAACACAAAGCAATGTGAGTTTTGGAGTTATAAACCTACCGCTGGGATAGATGAGGATTTGAACTGGGTAGTCATAGGTATACTTGTCAGCCAGGGTGATGACGACGTTGGTGGCAGAGCGGGCTAAAGGGTCTGCATCAGCTCGGATGGCATGAGAAGGGCTTTCTACACCTACACAGAGCATCACACACATCAGATCAATTAACAGCAATTACAAAGTTTACATGGAAATAAGCTGATGTATCCATCAAAAGGTTTTACAGTTGCAAAACGACTTCTGCATTGATGCCTTCAAGTGGTCATGCAATTTAAGAAAACATCTGGATAGACAATTGAAAACTGAAATGACCAAATTGTGATTGACTTTTTGGGAAGATATGCAAATTACCTTTGCTACATGGGTGATATGAGGTGATATCAATACTACTTTTACATCTGATCATGACATATGAAGCTACTCTAAAGATACAGACAATGGCGTATCCAGGATTTTTAATAGGGTTTTAATAGGCTGGGAGCCCTATAAAACCTTAGTTAGAGTAAGAAAAAAAAGGGATTCTTAGGTGTCGGAAAACCTTTAAATAAAAGTTTTTAGCCCTTTGCACGGTCAAAAGCAAATCTTTGTCTGCAGATTTTAACAATTATATAACAAATAAAGAACAAATTTTGCTAATAAGGTAGGCATTTACTTCAGTTAATAAACTTGTTGAGCTACCAATCAGAATTGGGGTGGCCCTGGCCCCCACTA
Organism: Rhadinocentrus ornatus; assembly: GCA_037177495.1. Classification (NCBI taxonomy): domain Eukaryota; kingdom Metazoa; phylum Chordata; class Actinopteri; order Atheriniformes; family Melanotaeniidae; genus Rhadinocentrus; species Rhadinocentrus ornatus. The sequence goes on along the minus strand of JBAMHW010000015.1, from coordinate 4,192,092 downwards.
AAATCACCTTTGATTTGATCTCTACAGAGATATTAGCATAAAGAAATTAAGCTAATCAAACTCACCAGACAATGTGCCTGGCTAATATTTGGCTAACATCTGCATTAAATCATCCCTGGCCATAATCTCTCTAAACAAATGCAATTTTTCTGTTTTATATTAAACTAGATGTCTTGTATTCAGTTTTACTTCCTGCGGTGCTTGTGGTTTTTGAGCTAGCTGTGTAGCTGTTTTTAGTGTTTATGCTAAGCTATGCTAACCAGCTGCTGTCCCTGAATGAATTGATTATCTCACCCAATTCAACCTGCTAAATAAAGGGATAATATACCTTTTAAATACCAACCAGTTTAGTGCTCTGCATGAATACTCCAAACATCCAAATGTACAAAAATGTGTTAAGATACCAAAATCTTTTTTAACTCACATACAAAAACATATTAATAAAAAGGACTTTTTTGCACTTCAGTGTAAAAAAATATCACCATTTTAGCTTTATGTGGCAGATTTGAGATTTTTTCCAAAAAATGTAATATATTCCTGGATTTGTCCAGGCAACAAAGTCAAATTCTCTGACCTGAAAGAAGATAGGGTGCGCGGATCTCCAGCTGGAAGTTGAACTCATAATCCATGGAGTTGATGGCCTCCTCCTCCAGCAAGGAAGTCAACCACAGGTGAGGAGCGTTGGGATTTCGATCATGAGGACTTGAGACCGAGGAATGTCTGTCACGCCTGAAAGTAGCACAATTAAATAGAGCTCTTCCAAATTTATCAGTTTTTTTTTTACCCACACTAGCAGAAATATGCCATTTAGACATCCAGTCTGCAGTGCCTGATTTAACTTTAGAAATGAATCAAATGAAAGAAAAAGTTGTATAATGGTTTATTAGGAAAAGAGGATAGTTTCCTTTTAGTGTTTTATGATTTTCTTAGGTTGTTTTCATACGTTCTGGAGAAGTTTGGTGATAATCCCTGCTCCTCGTTGATGGTCCTCTGCACCCGAGGTGTGCATACTGGTGGGGATGAGACCCTGATGCCACCGTTGGGCAACGTGGACAGCTCAGAGGAAGTACTGACCAGGATGTGGACTGTCTCCATTGGAGGGATGATTCCTAGGTTAACCACTAATACTGTCCTCTCAAAATCCTCATCCATGACTATGTTTCCTGTAACACCAAATTAGACAACAAATAACCAAATTTCACAGCTGATAATGACTCTGTGTTAGAACCAATCAATCCATCAAGTGGGAAAACTTTTCATTTCTACTAATAGATTTAAGATAATTTACAGTCTCTAGAAAATCTTTAAGGGTGCATAATTTCTGATGTTTTTTAGGATTCAGTTAGCTTTAATTTAGTTTAACATATGATTTTTCTATTCTTTAAAAATATTCCACAGCATAATAGTGTAATTACATCCATCCAGCGGTTTAATTTGCACGTATTAATTAGTGAGTGACAGATTTAAGAAAAAATTCTTTGTATACAATGTGACAAAGTTAAAAAAATATAGATTATTCATCACTTTAAATATTATGGCTTTATGTGCCTTATTAATCCTTAAAGCCCCTTAAAACCTGTTGTGGCTGTGACAAAAAAAATAAAGCTAAAAGACACCACAATAAGATCAGAGTCAGATGATAAATTATTTCGTCAGAAGAAAATTACAAATAAAAAACTCATTTCATCCTTTTCTAATATGAAAATTTTGATTAGAGCTGGTTCAGTCTTACCACTGCCACTCTGCAGAGCTCCATTAGTTGTATTGCAGCTTTCCAGATAACAGTTATCAATTTTTGCCTTGTCTTTTATTTGCAGAGTTATAATTTGACTCGATATCATAGCCTCAAACCCCACAACAATGGAATTTTCCTCCAATGGATAAATGAAGATCCCTAAATAATCAGAAAGAGAGACAACACATTAAACATGGTTTGAACCAGATGAAGCAACCAAGCAATCAGCAGCATGCAGTCGATAACAATTCATTTAAAAACAACTTTCAGAGCAGATTTAAACTGAATGAAAGTGCTTATTTTTTTAAAGTAGTCTTTCTTACCCTCAATTGCATGATCCTCAATATTTTCATAGGTCATGGAGGCTGTCAGAGCCAGAGTGTAACCCCTGACACAGGAAGTGATGTCAGACACGCTGAGTGGCAGAGCGCACCAATTCTCCTTGTTAATGAGCCCAGGCATTGTGCTGTCTTAAGAATCTGGATTCAAAAGAACGGAAACATCAATGCTTAATGCCATAAAAGAAGACTTGAGTGTAAAATACACACAAGCATGTTAAATAATTACATTAAAATAATTAAAGAACTGGACACTGTATAACACAATTAAATAATTAAAATAATAAAAATTTATGACAGTGTTTCAGAATAAAATACCTTAACAACATAACTAACATTTTTCAACACATAATATACACATAATATGCAAATAATTGCTTAATTTAATCATCTATAGGCAAAAAATATATCTGAACAATTCTGGTAACCTGTAGAAATTTCTATACACACGAGATAAGGCTTTCAGTCAGCACTGTTTAAAAAACAGGCACAATTCTGTTGAGGAAATGACTGCGTTAGTCCAGCAACACCCCTAAATTCAGTTGTCAGGTAACAAAGTTCTTCACTGCACACAAATGCAAGTTAAACCTCTACATGCAGATTTGTATAGACTGTACATACACTTACTGGAGACATTAGTAGGTCCACTTGTTCAATTGCTAATTGACACAAATAGTTAATCAGCCAGTCACATGGCAGCAACTCAGTGCATTCAGTCATGTAGACATGGTCAAGCAACAAGTTAAATTCAACCTGAGCATCAGAATGAAGAAGAAAGGGGGTTTAAGTGACTCGTGAACGTGGTATGGATGTTGGTTTGAGTATTTCCAAAACTTCGGATCTACTGGGAAGAATGGTCTGAAGAAGAGAAAATATCCAGTCAGCAGCAATTGTCTGGACCAGGATGTCTGGTTGATGTCAGAGGTCAGAGGAGAATGGGCAGACTGGTTGGAGATGATAGAAAAGCTACAGGAAGTATAATCAGCAATGGTTCCAACCAAGGTCTGCAGAACATCATCTCTCAACACACAACACGTCCAACCTTGAAGCAGATGGGCTCCAGCAGCAGAAGACCACACCGGGGGCCTCCTGTCAGCTAAGAACAGGAAACCGAGGCTACGATTCACACAGACTCACCAACACTGGACAATAGAAGATGGAGAAACGTTGCTGGTCTGATGAGTCTCCA
>JBAMHW010000015.1:4174846-4188730 GCA_037177495.1 Rhadinocentrus ornatus | reverse complement strand
ATGTCACAAAGCTCAGATCATCTCCACCTGCTTTCTAGAACATGACGATGAGTTCACTGGACTCCAACGACCTCCACGGTCACCAGAACTCAAAACCAATAGAGCAGCTTTAGGATATTTCTGAGGAATGTTTCCATCTCCTTGTTGGATCTATGACACAAAGAATTAAGGCAGTTCTGAAGGAAAAGGGGATTTTCATCTGATTCCAACAAGGTGTACCTAATAAAGTGTCTGTTGAGTGAAAACTGTGTTAACAAGATCAAGAACATCTGCAGCCATCTTTGGGAATCTGTTCAGTTTAGATGGATTGAGGAGAAGTGGAAAACATTTGTATTCTGACAAATCAAATTTGAAATTCTATTTGAAAAACAGATACCAGGTCCTCCGACCAGAAGAGGAGAGATACAGCACAACGTGTGATTCATGACAATATGAAGAAAGCATTTTGTGCATTATTGAACTCAAAATAAGACAAAGAGGCCTGCAAGAAAAGCCCCCAAAACATTGGAAAACCGTTCCATCTCAAAACTATAACCATTGACCTTTTCAGCTGTTACAGAAGAAAAAGGGATGCAAGAGCAAAAACGTCACGTCCCAACTGTTGTTTTTTTTAACTTTATGAAAATGGCATCATATTAAAACTAAGTATTTTACATGTGTTTGTTCAAGCTGAAAACAAACAACTAAACAACACAAATAATAAATAAACAATTAAAAGAAACAACTCAAGCTGACTCTAGCATGTTTTGTGTTAACTTCCAAATATCTGGGTCTATGTCTGTAAAGAACATGCATGTTATCTCGTACACACACACACATATATTAATATATATATTATATTGTATTTTTAGTTTCCATGTCCATCTTAAGCTTGCAAGCTAAATTGAGGATTAAGGTCGTTAGCTTCTGTTTCCTGAAACAAATTGATGTTGATCGATGTCTTAGCTTGATGAAAGCAAATAAGAAATCAAGTTCACAAGCTAACCTCGTTAAGCTAATGATAGGTTTGTACTTCAATAGTGTTTTTTCTTTAGTCATGGCACAACTAAAACAATGCTATTTGATGATAGTCTTGTTCAAAGTTGATGTGCTTTTAAAAAGATTTGGCAACATACTGACCCAAATGGATGCTTCAAATGAAAAAGAAATATATTTTATAATCACACTTTCACAAGAAAATTTTGAAATTATTCTCTGAAATTAGGTTTTTAGGTGTCTTGGTACATAAGCTTATAGCTCCTCAACATTTCGGGGCCCTCTTTGTTATGTTTCTGTTTTTCTACTGGTTTCAGTGGTTGACAACTCTGGGCTGCAGGCAGGCCAGTTAAGCACCCAGACTCTTACATTAGAGCCCATGCTGCTGAAACTTTTATAAAATGTGGCTAAGCATTGTCTTCCTGAGACCCGAGCTTTAGTTTGACTTGCGTTAAAAATTTGTAGGAGCCAATAAATAGAATTTTATGATTTATTATTCTACATATTTCATTATATTTGATGTAGATATAAATATAATTTAAACTAAAAAACAAAATCTTTTCTGACACCACCAAATGGCTGTGTATGTTCAACAGGTTCAAGTTACACAGAATTTATCATCTTCCTCATCCTATTGTATGAGGATGAGGAAGCTACATCTCAGGAGGTTAAACAAGGTCATCTGGACAGCAGTGTTTATTGATCCAAAACCTGTGCTAGTGATGCCAATAATGACGTGCAAGTCATCTGTGCGTGTGAATGATTGCTCCCCAATCCCTGAATGGATGCAGGCTTTTAACAAGCTCAATGGTCCCTTTCTTTAGTGACGAGAATGCAGCGTTTACGAGCTCAATAAAGAATTTTAATCCTTGATTTACTGAACCACAGAACATTTTTCTACTTGGCTTCAGCTTTTCTCTTGGATAGATTTCTTTCACCCAGATTTGATTAATTAGAGAAAAGATGTTCTACTGGGTGTTTCACTGAATTAATCAGTCTTTTTTATGTTTTAATCAAACCCAAGGTTTTTTAAAAATGTGTGTAATTTATTTTAATGGTAAAAAAAAAACTCTTAGTTTCAACACTTCCTATGTTGTTCTCATAGATTTTTTAATAAAAAAAACAATAATGTTTAATTAAGATCTCTCACATTTTATAATCTTTAAAGTTGGACTCCATATAAGAGATTTCTTTTCTGGTTTTTATTACTCTTTCTTGCTCATCCGCAATAAGATCAAACACACCTCAGGACCTCATTAGACTAAAAAACGGGCTGAAACCGCCTTCAGTTCAGTGCAGCAAGCTTTTAAGGACTTCAATAATCCTGCTCAACATGATGTAAAAACATGAAATCTAAGGTAATGCCACATATCTGCTTTGAATTGGAGCATTTAAGATAAACTTTTTGGTAATTAAACAATAAAACATCTAAAGTGCAACTCAATATAACACAACAGATTTCAGGGCTTTGACAGGGGGAAACATAACTCCAAAAACATTACATTCACTCAAGGACGAATCCAGAAACACTGATTATCTAAGTATTTAAGTGTGTAATTTGAATAATCTGTTGCTTTAGGACTGTGATTCATTGTTGAGACTCTCTTCTGCACCAGCAATCTTGCTTATGTGCTGTCAAGGGTCTGCATCTGCTGCACCACCAGAGCCCCGGCACTGGTTTGATGGGAAGCGTTATGACGAAAGCAATATCCATAGAGACAGCTCGGCTCGCCTGCTTATCTGCATACTGACCAGAAACATCTCTAAAGTGTGCATTCATTAGTGACGTTGAGACTGATTGCACTTAAACTATTGGGTTGTTTCTTTTACCAACAAAAAAGCAAAAATTAAATGAAGAAATAAATCTAACCTCAAGCACAACTGTCACATTCCCTGAATACATAAACAGCCAATCACAATCAATAACAGATCTGAGCAGTATTTAAAAAATAAAGAAATGAATAAAAATAAAAAATCAGAGTGGGGTTGTTTTAGGCTCGACATGCTTTTTGATGGGAGAAAAGAGTCATACAGAAACAGTTTCATTGTCTACCTCAACAGTGCCATCATGTGTCCGATCCATCAGACAGAGGCGCACACAGAAATATGTTTCTGTAGCAGCAATGTCCTCGTACAGGTGGACATGAGAAACTGAGGCACAGCTGCACAACAAAAACAACAAAACATCCACCTGCAGTCAGCGAATGAGTGCCAAAGAAACTCCTCAACTAAAAGGTAGTAATTTTGCAAAAGTTTTGCATCCTTGTCAGGAAGCTGTCCTCAGTTTAGTAATTAGTCTTAAAAGTGTCAGTCCCAAGTTGCTTCTCTCGTGGTTGGCTCAGTCAACATTAATCACCCCCCCGCTATCTGGGGTTTGTTAAAACACCATTAGACCATCAACTCTGAACAATTCCTCCCCGCGCTGCCACACTCCTCTGCACTCGTTCATGTGAAACAGACCGCAGACGCTGTGTGAAGCACCTGTTGAGGTGCTGTCTTCGTCTCTGTTTGCATCACTGGCTGTTTGAATGACAATCCCATTACCTGACCTTTGTCTTCTTTTAAAAGAAACGGCATGGATATTTTGAAATATGCATCACCAGGCAGACACAAAGCAGCAATTAAAATTCATCTGATCCGGCCACACTTTCATTCTCATCATCTTACCTTTCATTTGTGTCAACTGCAGCGAGGGTTTTTCTCTGGAAGAAGTCCACTTATCATGAAAGATATCCTCCTCTTCCACCTCTCTCTGTTCTGCTTCTTTCTTTTTCTTTTTTTTTTCGTTCTCTGTGGCGTAGAGGGATTAGGAGTGCTGCCACAGGTGGCAGGAACTACACATACAGCGGGCACATCATTAGTCAGACGTACAACGGAAAGAAAAAAGAAGGTAGCTGCTGCAGCGCTTCAGTCAAGCACAGCAACATGTGGTTACAAGAAGTGTTTCATTAATTCTCCTCCCTGCGTGGATGCTGGAGTTTGAGGGAGAAAGAAGGGGCAGGGAGAGGGTCCAAGCACCCCCACCCCTCCCCTCTTTCAATCCCCATTCAAAGCATCATCACCACCCACTCACTACAGCTTCGCTGACAACATGAGCCATTCAGGTATCCTTTTTAATAGCAAGAGATCAGTGGGCGTGTCATGTGCTGTTACACCAGTAGCAAGAGGGCGGGAGAGGATGCAATCCACACATCCTCCTTGTATCACCTATGATTTGTCTCTCTGGCTAGCCCCTAATGTTTCTATCCAACGTGGGTGTTTGTCTCTGTGTTTTGTGATCACTCGGTTTGATCCATCTGTTTTCAGCGCATGTTTCCATGACAATTAATGTGCACTAAAAAATCATTTTGGTGCTGGTGTGAACATGCAGATGGTGTTAGTGTGCCAGAGTGTGCGCACGAGTGTGTTTGCATGGGTGGGTTGGCTGAAACTCAGCATCCGCCTCTAAATTGAATTAACCTGCACCCAAATACTGCCCTCCTCCCTCTTCCTCTCTTCCTTCCTCCTCTCCCTGCTTGCCAACCACTCATATACAATCCCTGCTTTCTTTTTGTTAATCTCACAAGAACAAAATGACTTAATAATAAACTACTGGGATACAAAGGTTTTGTTCCTGTTATCTTTAATATTTTTCTCAGTTTGCCAGAGAAAAACGCTTCAAGCTGAATCCAAAACTATGCAAATTTGAGCCATTTGATCAATAAAATGTCTGAATGTTTATGATCATGCTAAACAGAAATAAAGAGCAAATCATCATATTTAAAGATTAAAAAATATGAAATTATCTGTAGTTTTTATCTGAAAATATGATTTGTTGATTAGTTGACCAACACTGAACACAACTTCTAATCAATATTTCTTACATTCTATCTTAATCTAATATTTATATATAAATAAATATAAATTAATAAAATAAAAAATAAAATAAATTTAAAACAAAAGTAGATAAAAATTCAAGTGTATATGTTAAAAAATATATATTAAATTTAATTTATATGTGAAAATATTTTTATTATAGTATTTTTTTCTTATCTAATTATTTTGTGACTTAATTTATAATTTTTTTAGGATTAATAAAGTTTTTTTTTATTAACTTTACCTCACTTTTTCGTATTCTGTATTACATGTAGCTGCTGTGTGGAGTTAAAAAGATAAATACATCAATTACTCAGCTGCAATAAGATCAATATTTTGTAAATTGACCAAAAAGTTCCAGTTTTCAACTCTGAAGGATGTGATTTGTGTTTGTAGTTAAACATGTGCAGACTGGACACATTTAGATTTTTCTTTTAAAAAAGAAAAGAAAAGAAAAGAAAAACTGGAAAGTGTCAGGAATTTGTCTCAAAAGACCAAATGATAATGTAATTTATCTAAACCAGCTTTTCATCTAACAGTAATTCTCCAAACATGTATTTTTATAAATATTTTTATGTTTGAAAGACTTTTTGATAGTGGTTGTACCTTTTTCAAAATCAGAAATAATTTTTAGTGTGTGTTAGTGTTAGCTTTTGTTCAGTTTTTAATTCATTTTTTTGCAACAATATGTTGTGACATTGGTGGAACGGTGTGTGTTGGAAATGACATCTGACAGAATTTCTTTGTAATCTTCACTTTTAACCATGTATTTACTTTTTTGTAAGTAAAGTGATCTTAGCCAAATGTAGTGCATTTAGAACACTTGCATGTCGTTTCCATGACAACTAGTCTTTTCCATTACTATAAACAAAGTGATGGAAGTTATTATTGTGCAAATTACATTGTGTAACTTTTTTTTAATGTCGTTATTTATTACCATGCTAATCTCAGTTTTATTCTTAGCATTAAAGATACTCAAAATATACTATTCAAATATAATTTTCTTATTGTTTGTACATTTAAAAGAGATACTAGCTATTTGGAAATGAGGACCAATAATCAGATTTACCTGGATTCCCTTCCGTGGAGCTAACTCTGCTCTGCCTTGTGTTGTCATCACAATTAAATCCCTAAAGTTAAAGTGACCCCAAGAAACAGGCGTTCTTAACATTAACAATACAATAAATACTAATATATCTTATAAACACATGATGAAGGAATTCATGTGTCTGTTGTCCGTAAAGTTATTATTAAATCAAAATGAAAGTCAGTATTTAAGGTACTGAATATCCTGACTTTGGCAAAAACAAACAGTGTGGAGAAAAAAATACAATCTTTTATTTTTTTTTATTTCTTCTTTTCTTTTAGACATACCCAACACATTAATATTTATTTATTAAAATAAAAAAATTTAAAAGACACTTTATAAAATAGTCTGAATGATAATAAGGCAACCTTTATTAGTCTCTCAGTGGGAAAATGTTTTTGTTGCGCGGTATAGGTACACACTGTTGTATCAGCACACAGGTGATGTCAAACAAGAACACAAAAAGCATAAATAAATAAAACATGACAATGCAAGTGACATCTTAATCTCCTCTAAAATATACAGTTTATAATATAATTTGTGTTAAAACACACAAATGGAAGTTGAGGGCTCATCATCTGAGACGGGTGTGTCAGCAGGTTCAGGATCCAAATATGGAGGAAAACTGCGATACCTTCAGGTATTCCTAATAAAGTAGGTAAACTGACAATTTCACGCATGCCTGTCTTGTTTTAAACTTTAACAGCGGAAATCGTTTGAAGAAAGTCATTATATGTAATATTCTGAAGCATCATATTACTCGAATCAAAACCAAAAATGGGGTTATGATTTTAAATTTACATATAATTTATACAAAGTTAAACAAGTCTGGAGGTTTAGGAAATTATTTCTGATCACTTCACTTCAAGACACGTCGGAGATTCATAGCTAACATTAGCACGCATTGTCAACTTCTAATTCTCATCTATCTACCTCCCTGACTGGATATTTCTCTTGATCAGATCTTAAAATTCCATTTTTCTTATGTTTGTGAAAGCAGCGCGAATGGTCCAATTGATTGCGTTTGGTTCAGGTCGGGGTAACGGCGCGTTCACGCTGGAAAAAAAAAACAAACAAAACTTTTTGCCAACAGTTTAGTTTGCCTCGAAGTAATTATACAGTTAATATTTGAAAATGTCCAAAGACTCGTGGGCACGAGCCGTCGACGCTCAGGAGACTACAACTCCACCCTCTCAGGTAAGTTTTAAATGACATTTAGCTAATAAAGTAACACTTGCTCGTTAGCCAGCTAGCTTAATTTCGTTCAGACTTTACAGCTTTTCTAATAACTGAATCGCTAAACATTTTTTAACTAACGTGAATAATTGTTTTGTCTCTGGACAGTTTCACTTCCCAAAGGAAGCTAATCTACTTCGTGGGGATCTTCACATGGCAGGAGACATAAATGGTAACCAAATCCTTTTTCCTCTGCCTTGAATTTCCATCTCTGCAAATTAATGCTGACACGTGCCGACGTGTTCTGCCTATTACGTTTCCACCTGCAGCCAATGTCGTGCCTGAGAGGCCTGAAGAGCATCAATGGGAACCAGATGGGGACAAAGTGGATCTGGCTGAACAGTCCCTGCTAAATAAGCTGATCCGTCGTTCTCTGGTGAGGAGCAAGAACCAGGTGGAGGTCCAGCAGGCGGACCCCACCTCTCCTCTGTTCTCCGTGAAAACCTTTGAGGAGCTCAGATTGTAAGCCCCACAAGGAAAGACACTGTGCACCTCCAAATTTATGTATTTTATTTTTTAATCTGCATCCTTTTTATGCGCACCAGGCAACCTGAGCTGTTGAAAGGTGTGTACAACATGGGTTTCAACAGACCATCCAGAATCCAGGAAAATGCTTTACCCATGATGTTGGCCCAGCCGTGAGTTTATCTCCACACTTTTGAAGTGATTTTTTCTTTTCCCCATATTATTCATAGATTTGGGGTAAGGAAAAGGCATCTATTGCAAAGTAAAGTAAAAATATAACAGCTTGTAGCTGCTACCTTCCTGCACAAATATCAGCCTCCCTGTTTTAGTGCTTTAAAAAACAAATAAAAAGAGGCAGGGTGAAAAAACCATTTTCCTGCGTTACCTGTAGCAGTGTGAGGGGTGATCGTGCACCATTCATAAGCTGCTGTTTGGTTGATATGGAAATCATTACTAGCCCCCACATCGCGTCTAAAATGCATCTCACTAGCTGGTTGTTGGTGGCAGGGGTGTCTTACTCATTTCAGTTCAAGGACCACTTTGGCTCTAAAGTGGACTGAACCAGGAAAATAATATTATATAAATACTTTTTTTTTCTTTAATATTCCTCCCAGACATTAGTTTCTTAATTTTACCCATCTTGAGCTTTTGTAAAGAGCAGTGGGCTGCAATTTTATGGCGCCCGGTGAACAGTTTGGGGGTCAAGGGCCTTGCTCAGAGGCCCACATTGGTTCAGCTTTCACACTGAGGACTTAGCACACTTAGCTACCACCCCACGTTTTCCATAAATTATGAGAACTTCCCATTTTTTCCCTTTTGTTTTATCGCAACGATAGATAGATGGGTACATATACAGGTGGAACTAAAAAATATTAGAATATCGTGCAAAACTTAATTTATTTTAGTAATTCAACTTAAAAAGAGAAACTAATATATCATATAGACTCGTTACATGCAAAGTGAGATATTTCAAGCATTTATTTGTTATAATTTTGATGATTATGGCTTATAGCCTATGAAAACCCAAAGATCCCAATCTTGAAAATTAGAATAATGTTAAAAGGTTTAGTGTTGTAGCTTCTAAATGCCACATTCAGCTAATTAAACTGGAGCACCAGCAAATGACTCCTGAGCATTTCAGTAGAATTTACAATCATGGGGAATGTTGCTGACCTGACAGTTGTGCAGAAAACCATCACTGACACCCGCCACAAGGACGGAAAGCCTCAAAAGGTAATTGCAAAAGAAGCTGGATGCTCTCGAAGGGCTGCATCAAAGCACATCGATAAAAAGTTGAGTGGAGTGGACACATGTGGAACAACCAGCAGGGTTGACCTCAGCCTGGAGAGGATCAGCAGGAAAAGGCCTTTCTAAAATGTGTGGGATCTTCACAAGGAGTGGACTGAGTGCTTCCAGAGCCCCCACACATAGACAGATCCTGGACCTGGGCTTCACATGTCGTATTTCTCTTGTCAAGCCGCTCCTGAACAAAACACGTCTGAAGCGTCTCACCTGAGCCAAAGGAAAAATCTTTTCTGATGAAGCAAACTTTGCATCTCATTTGGAAACCGATGTCCCAGAGTCTGAAGGAAGAATGGAGAGGCAACAATCCAAGGCACTGAAAGTGCAGCGTGAAGTTTGTTCAGTCGTGGTGATTTGGGAGCCATGTCATCTGCTGGCGTTGGTCCACTGGGCTTTATTAGGTCCAGAGTCGACGCAGCCGTCTACCAGGGGATTTTAGAGCACTTCACGCTTCCTTCAGCAGAAAATCTTCTTGGAGATTACTGTGCTTGATTGGCCAGCAAACTCTCCAGACCTGAACCCCGTAGACAATCTATGAGTCATTGCCAAGAGAAAGATGAGACTCATGAGACCGAGCAATGCAGAGGAGCTGGGGGCCGCTATTGAAGCATCCTGGTTGTTCCTACTGGTGGAGCTAAAGGTACCGCATGATGGTGAGAAACCAAATTTTTGATCAAGATAAAAATTTGAAAAGGGTTCTCCGGCTTCCTCCCACCCTCCAAAGACACGCATGTTAGGTTATTGGTGACTCTAAATTGTCCCTAGGAGTGTGTGTGTGTGTGTGTGAATGGGTGTTTGTCCCTATCTATGTTGGCCCTGCCATGGACAGGTGACCTGTCCAGGGTGTACCTGCCTCTCACCTGATACACTGCTGGGATAGGCTCCAGCTCACCCGTCATGGAATAAGAAGTACAGATAATGACTGACTGATAAAAATTTGATTAATTATGCAGCCCGATTCTATTTGTATTTTTTAACTAACTCGGAATTGATGGAGCCGTTCTCAGGCTGTCAAGCTTCCTAGTTGTAAATAAGACCTCTTGTCTGGATCAGTTAAAATGTAAAACGGTCTCAAAATGATTAAATCTACTGCACGTGTAACAGAATGCCTGAAAACCAAGTGGCAGCTTTGAAGTTTTGCAGTTTCATGGTAACACAGTATAATGATGGGTTGCAAACGTGATTTAATCTGTTTATGTCATTTAAAAATGATAAGATGATGTCCAGAATTTCAATCAGACAAGAACTATTGTATTATGACAGCATTTTTTTTTTTTTGGTCACTCTTTAATGGTTCCTCATATAAATGAAATGTCCTCTTATTTTTGTTTTTGTTTTATTGTCTGACAAAAAACAATTTTTATTGTCATTGCATCATATTGTTCAAGCTTTATGACATGCTTCTCTCTTGAGTTTACACAAGTAAGCTAAATGTTTTCTTATGTTGTTCTTGGATAAAGACATGGACACAAGCTAATATCATTTAAAGCTCAAAATCATTTCAATTGCAGCTGTTGTAAAACAAGATGAAATAGATAAGACGTGTATGCTCACTTTGTGTTCTTTGTTTTCAGACATCAGAATCTGATCGCCCAGTCACAGTCTGGCACAGGTAAAACCGCTGCCTTCTCTCTGGCCATGCTCAGCCATGTCAACCCTGCCAATCAGTGGACTCAGGTAAGCAGAATATCTTCAGAGCCTCATCTGCCGTGTCCTCAAGTTAGACCCTGAAATGCACTCGCCGTCTCTTTTAGTGCCTCTGTATCGCGCCGACATATGAACTCGCACTGCAGATTGGTCAAGTAATCGAGCAAATGGGGAAATTCTGTCCAGCTGTGCAGCTGGCCTACGCCATTCGAGGGAACAGAAGTAATGGTTTATAATTACATGTGATGGGAAATGGTATTTTTATTCATCATGCAGCCCCATGTCACTGGTTATGTCTTGTGTGTGTGTTCAGTGGAGCGAGGCGTCATGTTAAAAGAGCAGATTGTCATCGGAACACCAGGCACGGTCCTCGACTGGTGCACCAAGTACAAGCATATCGACCCCAAGAAGATCACTCTGTTTGTGCTGGACGAGGCTGACGTGATGATTGCCACGCAGGGCCATCGAGACCAAAGCATTCGGATCTACAGGTGGGGTCCTTTCAGAGAAACTTAATGATGACGACATTGACTGTTTCTGTTGTCTGATTATAAAACTTGTCTTTATACTGACGCAGACAGCTGAGCAAAAACTGTCAGATGCTGCTTTTCTCTGCAACCTTTGAGGACTCTGTGTGGAAGTTTGCAGAGAAAGTGATTTCTGACCCCAACATCATAAAGCTGAAGCGTGAAGAGGAGACGCTGGACACCATCAAACAGTTCTATGTACTGTGCAGGAATAAGGAGGAAAAGTTTGCAGCACTCTGTAATCTGTATGGGAGCCTTACCATTGCACAGGCCATGATTTTCTGCCACGTAAGTTGCTGTTTTGACACGGCCTCACACAGATTTGATTTGAAATGGCAACTTTCTTAGCACAACAGTTGGTGGCATAAAGTTTCCAGTGGGTAAAATTGAGGGTCATTTCTTATTAGAAATTAAATGGTTATATTCATAAATGTTTCTTTTACCTGACAGTGTGCTATTTATGTCCATAAATGCCATCTTTTACACTCGCCCCTCCACTGTGTTGCCATAGTAGCCTAGAAGGTACAAATCAAACACTGCCTCAATAGCTTTTATATTATAGTGTCTTAACTAGGAGATAAGTAGCCGTCCTCAACATACTGTAGATTAAACACTGATTTCTGCATAAGAATATTTCCATTATGTCCGTCCTCTTGGGCACCACCAGGTTACCGTTCAGCCTCATTTTAACTTGTGAGAACGCATATCATGCAAAGCATCTAGTGCTCGATGCTTTGCTCGTCCAAATGTGAGGATGATTACTTAGATCTCTTTGTGTGTCAGCTTCCATGACAGTGCTGTCGCTTCAACACATTGCATAGACAAAAATGGGCTTAATAACACATTAAAAGAGGCCCTGAGATTTCCACGATGTGGAAAACACAGATGGAATTGCAGTATTTGCAGTAAAAATTGAATTAGTTATAAAATCAGGGTCTGATCTGTTTTGTTTACTAATTTAGAGATTTTTCACAGCGTCTGAGCCAAATAAACAAAAAAAAACTCATTTTAAGCGCTGCAACTTTGCCTGACGTCACACTACAAAAGAGAGATATAAATGTTTGAGTGGTGGGCATTTTCCTCGGAGGTGAGAGCTTTCATTTCACTGAATTTGATTGTGTCCCCCCCCCTTGAAGACGCGAAAGATTGCCGGCTGGCTAGCTGCGAGCCTGATCAAAGAAGGCCACCAGGTAGCACTGCTAAGTGGAGAGATGATGGTGGAGCAGAGAGCCGCTGCCATCGAACGCTTCAGGAACGGCAAAGAGAAGGTGCTTGTAACTACAAACGTGTGTTCCAGAGGTGAGAAGACCTGAAATGAAGACTGTTCGTATAAGTAGCTCAGCAGCTATTAATGAGGATATGGCACGCAGGCATCGATGTGGAGCAGATTTCCCTCGTGGTCAACTTCGACCTCCCGGTGGACATGGACGGGAACGCCGACAACGACACATACCTGCATCGGATTGGGCGCACGGGACGTTTTGGACGACAAGGATTTGCTGTGAGCATGGTGGACAGCCAACGCAGCATGAATATTATAAACCAAATCGAGATGCACTTCAGTACGTCACCTTTTTTTTTTTATTACTTCACTCATCCAAAAAATCAAGATGGCTGAGATCTTAACATGTTGTTCTTTGTTTCCACAGAAAAGAAAATCAGAAAGCTCGATACAAACAACCTGGAGGAGATGGAGAAGCTCATAAGCTGAATTCTTTTCTGCATGCACGACCCACAGCTGATGCACTGAAGACGTTACCTCTGACTTATTGTTTGCCTGTTATTGTTTCCAGATGCATGCAAATGTTGACTATGCAAAGGTTTTTTTCAGGCAGTAGTTTGTGCCTAATATTTCATTTAATGTGACATCGTTAACCAGGGTCACGTTAGACCTTAAAGCTGTCTCACAAAAACTGTAAGCTAACCACTAGCTGTTTAAAAAAATGGTAAATGCATGTTAAAAAGAGCACTAAATGCATGTAGTTTGCAATGTTTGATGGGAAATATGTTGGTGGGATATAAGAACGTGTGTAATCTATTGTTTGCATGACTTGATTCAAGTTATACTCTTTAAATTTGAGTGATTTTTAGCATTATGAGGTTTGTCAAGAATGTGACTTCCCAATAGGTGATTGAGGTGTTAGTCAAATTGTGAAGCCACATCTGGTTTGTGTACAGTTAAAAGTTAAGTGTGACCTCTCGGCCAGACTCTTGGAGTTAAGATGTTTTACAAAGCAGGAGCATTGTCAGCTTTTGGAGGTGTTGCTAAAATAAGAGATATGAACAGTTCAGTTGTTTAAAGCTTGTACTAAATACAGTGTGGATGTTTGAATAAATTTTCAGAGTTTTTGAGGGGTGGGGGATCAGAATCAGAAAAGCTTTATTGCCAGGTACGGTAAAGAACAATTTACAGTACAAAGAATTTATTGTCCAGTGCAATCCAGCAGAAGATCAAAGAGTATTCAATATACATTAATGTATATAATATATTAACATATTATTTAGTAACATATATACATATTGTGTGTGTGTGTATACACTGCTTAAACAATAAAGGGAACACTTAACACAATGTAACTCAAAGTCCAAATCAAACCATCCACTTAGGAAGCAACACTGATGGACAATAAATTCCACCTGCTGTTGTACAAATGGAAAAGACAACAATTATCAAGACACCCCCAATAAAGGAGGTTCTGCAGGTGGTGACCACTGACCACTTCTCAGTTCCTGCTTTCTGGCTGATGTTTTGGTCACTTTTGAATGCTGGCGGTGCTTTCACTCTAGTGG
>JBAMHW010000015.1:4156080-4174746 GCA_037177495.1 Rhadinocentrus ornatus | reverse complement strand
CAGCACATTTAACTATGTAAAGAACAAAGTGTTTAATAAGAATAGTTCATTCATTCAGATCTAGGATGTGTTATTTTGTGTTCCTTTTATTTTTTTTAAGATATATATATATATATATACACCACCATACCATATTTATTTATATAGCACTTCGGTCAACCATGTGTTGTATTTTTAAAGTGCTCCAAAAGTGAAACACAGGACAGAAATAATTAATATAAACGAATAATTAAGAAAGGGCATAGCCTTGACGGATCCAGTACTGATAGGCTAGAAGTCAGGGACATGCTGCCCCAGCTTTGTGCACCATGTCGACCATTAAAATCCAATCTAAACCAGCAATTGGATACAGATGCAAGAGCTTATGTCTTCTATATGAGTGAAACTTTGACGCATATCAGTTGGTTACGCTAAAGCAAATTAAACAGCCTCAAGGTTTTGTGGAACAAGCTTGTGTAGGACATGATTCATCTTTTAGAGGGTGATTTATTTTTCCCCTCTCAAAAAAGAAGAAAAATTCCAAATACCAACTGAGACTGGGCTTCTTGAGGCGTCTGTTTAACTCAGATTTAAGGGTTTTCTCCTTCACTTGCTTAACTTGTCATCACTTTTTAAACCTTAAATGTGCATCACTGCACGCACAGTGGGACACCGTCCAGAGTCAGACAGCAGGTGAAGTTAATCTGCAACCAATTTAATCCCTCTCCTGGTCCACCACAGATGTATTGCTCTGTGAGATGCACAGCACTGATCTGTGCTGGATGCCACACTGCGCCAGAGTCATGTCCAGGTCCGTGAGGGCCCTGCGCGGCATGGCTATGGTCTCGATAAACGCGTCCTCATACCTGACACCGAACCTGGCCTCTGCACTGGCTCTCACCGCCAGCAGCGTGTCTGACGGGTCAAAGTGCTGCTCAAACCTCCGTCCGCACGGTGCTCTTATGGCGAGTAGCAAAGTGCCGCTGCTACCTGCCGCATTGGTCTTTGCTGGAGCTGCGTCGGAGGGCTCTGGCCGGATTCTGAGGCGTCCACCGGCCGTACTGCGGGGCTGAGTGAAAGCATCAGGCGGGTCGAGCGTGGACATCATTTTGCTCAGGCTCCTCAAAGGACTCTCTTTGGACTGCCTGCTCTCAATGGGTGGAAGGACGTTGTACTTGTTTAAGGACTGTGGAGGAGCTGCAGGGGCCTGTCGGAGCACGTGGAGGTCTTCATCCTTCCTCAACCTCCTGGCCTGCAACATTTCGGAGTCAGGCCGAAAGAAGAAGCTGCTGTGCGGCCTGCGGTTCACAGAAGCCTCCGACGGCCTCGGAATGCTGTCCGAATTAGTACAGAGGAGGCCGTTAACGGTGGGTCTGCTGCGCCTCTTGGAAGACTTCGGTCTCGTTAAATGCATTGATAACCTTCCTACCGGCAGTCAGCGAAGTCTCCCAGTTGTGTCTTAACTTGAAACCTTCGCAAGAGTGAGGAAAAAAGAGATGACCAAGTTATCTGTAGATATGCACACCAATTAATCGTTATTTTACCGTAACTTGGCATTACTTTGCCAACAGTTCTTCCAGGAAGTCTTTTCCTTTCTCGTAAACCCTTACCAGGCGTCTGGGTTACCATGGCAACCGGTTGTGCGAGTAGCGGGAGCCCCTGGTGGTGGAGACACGGAACTGCAGCTGAATTCATTTGACGGCATATACACTAGTTCCTGCAAGAGCTTACCACTCTTTTATTTCTAAAGCTCTTTAAAATAACATAACAGCTGACCAAAGTGCTGTAATAAATGTAAGAGGGAGAAAAGAACATAAAAACAGCACAATGGTTAAAATGCAAAGATAGAACAATAAAACAGCTACAAGTTACTGGAGTTATTAAAAAAAAATTAAATAACACAAGTACATACAAAGAGTAAAAGATTAAGACGGAGATGACAACTCGCACATGCTTAAAAGCCAAGGAGAAAAACGAGCTGCCAGGTTGAATAATTATGCATAAAAGGTTAAACTTCCATGTTTTTTTATTTGTTTCACTTTGTAGTGTTATATGTTGTAGTTGTTTTATTGTTTAGCACTTTGGGCAACTGGGGTTGCAGTGAATGTGCTATATAAATAAACTTGAATGTGGAGCTAGCCACATAAGGATTCAGTCTACCACCAGCACCAGACAATAAACCAGAACAGATTCCCCCACTACCACATCAAGCTCCACACACTGTGCCCCAAAACAGTCAACTAACCTTTCTATGGATACGAACATGTTGCTAATATTTCCACTTGGCGATGCAGATTATTAATGTAAAGATGTCCCCTCTCATGTCTCTCTAGTGCATTGGTTCCCAAACTTTTTTTGCAGGGCCCCCTTTTCATTGACAACAATGTCAAGCCCCCCTGATCCCGGTACCACATGCACCCCAAAGCTTAAAAAGAAACATACGAAGAAATGTGGCACGAAATAATTTTGACTTTATTGGCTGCTTCTTCGTATGGGGTGGCGTTGCTCGGCAAGGTAGAGCGGTCGTCTTGTAGCGAGTTCATGTCGCGGTGTCCTAGGGCAAGACACCGAACCTCTAATTGCTCCTGATGGGTCGTGGTGAGCGTCTTGCATGGCAGCTCCCACCATCAGTGCGTGGATGTGTGTGAATGGGTGAAAGTGATGTATGATGTAAAGCGCTTTGGATAAAAGCGCTGTATAAATACGGACCATTTACTATTTCGTTAACTACAGTGAAAACCATGCCAGCGGCAGAAGGAATGATCAACTCATCTGCTACAGTGTGAGATTTTTTAAACCAGGAAACTCTGCAAACTACTTCAGGTGAGCTGAGCTTTCAATAAGACAGATGCTGCTTTAGTAAAACAACTCTGCTATATATGACAGGTGAGTAGTTTATTTTTTTAAGTAATCAACAGTCTTTTCTTTGTGTTCAGGATGACAAGTCCCCAAGTAGTGGTATTACTTGTTTGGCTTCATACTGTCAGATGCTGATATTTTAAGACGTACAACACGTGGTGGTCTGTCTTCATTACCCACCATTGACCTTTACCATTACCTGGTCAGGCCTAGGGATGCAAGATGTGCTTCATCATATTTTCTTCTGTTTTTTTGGTACTTGAAATCTGTTCTTGATTTGTCATTTTTGCCCATTCTTACTTTTTACAAATTTGTCCATGTTTTCCTAGCAGTATAAGTTTTATTTAGCCTTGCTGTGCCCCCCGTTATGGCTCTTGGCCCCCCTTGATTAGGTCTTGCCCACCCTCTAGCTCCACCACTGCTCATGTCCTCATAGACACACCCACCAAGACTGAAGTAGACCAAACAGTTGCTGAGACAAAGAACAGGCGCAGATTTTATGTAAACTTTCTGCTTTTGTTTACGGCCTGTTCAACCTCACCTGCATCCTACACGGCTGCCCCGTTAATGACAATAAATTCATAATCACTGTGACAATGACGGTTTTACCCACTATTTTATTTTATTTCTGCTCTGAACATCAGAACCATCCACAGAAATCTTCAGGTCCTTGTGATGCAGGAAACAGGACAGCTCAAACTCCCTGAACAATATTAAAATAAACCACATTAAGTGCAATAAGTGCACACAGGCTAGATTTCTTTATTTTTAATTTGATCCATTCCTTTTAATCTTGAAAACTGGTTTCTGGTAGTGCACCTGACTGTTGTTGTATGTAGACTACAATGATGACGGTTATTTCATCAGAAAAATGTAAAACCAAAAGGAAAACAGTATTTAGCTACATAGATTACATAAATGACTCACTTTAGCTAAATAAAAACCCATTACATATGAGATTTAATCTAATATTAATGTCTAAGATCTACTTGACCAGATAAACTTTAATGAATGTTTATGGAAATTGCTGCAGTTTGCTTTTCTTTTCTCTGTTTTTACAATAAATATTTAAATTGTCATTAAGCGAGCCTAAACATACAAAATGATTAAACCAAATCACCCCCAGTTTTGTAAGATCAGCATAAACATGGAAATATTTAACTGTAAAAACCAGATAATTCTCTAAGTTAACAGTGCTGCGACTAATATCGAATTTCTCAGTCACGTGATTGATAAAGCAGGAGAAAAACATGGAAAAAATCCAGACATTTTCCACGTTAAGCGGACAATTTTCACATTTCAGAAGTACATAACAATTTATTTACTATTCAAATAATGGCAACCTCCGTTATAAATACTGCACCTACAAATGAATACATGTCGGCTTGGTCTCCTTTTCTTTTTGTTTAATAAGTAAGAAAAAGGACTGTTTATCTTTGAGCCAAGACTTGTGTCAGTCCCTTCGTTGATTGAAGTTAAAAGCTGATTAATCTACTAGAATCTAGAATTTAATTACTTTATAATGTGAACAAAATCAAACATGCTATATCAAAAATGTAATCCAATAGCTTTAAATAAGTGTTGCTGATATTATAGTTATATATGACAGATCTCAGCATCATCAAGAAGCAGAAACAGGAAGCTTCACAGCACCTCCAGCAGGGACCAGCTGCAGATACGTCGTCCTGTGCAGGAGCAGTGAACAGGACTTGTTCCTCTCTACGGTAAGTCAAGCAGGTTATGCTTAGTGTAAAGTTCCTCGGTGATCTGGTACACCCCAGAAATAAGAGGCAGGGCTTCTCCCAGCATGGCAACAACTTGTTCAGGGGGGCCGACATTCATCACCTCAAAGAAAGCAGGACGCCCGGGGAGCACGCAGAACGCCATACCTGCAGCTTTACGGACCACCCAAGGGTGATGCTGGGCCAGGGATTCGTTGTAAGACTCCGAACACATGACGGATGTCTTGCTGTCCTCGGTGCTGGTGCGGAGACGTTCCAGGAAGAGTTCCAGCCACCTCAGAGCACGGTGGAGCCTCAGCAGAGTGCGGGAGCCAGACTCTGGGTGGCTGCTTCTCTTGGTCAGGTCCACCAGATCATTCTCCAGCTCATATTTAACCATGGACTGCACCGTGACGTACTGGGAGCCGTTCTCTCCATTCAGGTAGCCCACGAGGATCTGGATCTTGTTGACAGCATCCTTCGAAATGAAGCCAAAAACGCTCCCCAAGCTGTTCAGAAATCTGTTGAAAGGATAAATATACAAACTGTCAAGTCTACTGGTTTTAGGAGTGTTAAGAGTCAAGCCTTAACATATTATTTACTTCAGTTCACATGGGGAATCTAGTAATCTAGGGGCGTACCTCCAGGGTTTCCTACTTGCAGTGAAAAAGAAAACATGCCCCTTCCAAATCTAACATCTTACACATCAGGCCGTAAAAATAAATAAAGCTTTTGAATCTCAGAAGTCTTACAAAGAAAAAACACAACCTCTACTAATACTACTACTAAGTACTTTTAAAAAAAGCGAGTATAAAACAGGAACGGTGTGGATAATAAACCAAACACATGCTAAATCCTCCCGCCGGATAAAGCACGTAAGCAGCAACCAGGTGCTGCAGATCAATTAACTTGATTAATTGATCATAAGCAGGTATGAGCTCATCTATAAAAGCAGAAATTTAGTTTGTTGCTCTGCAGCATTCAGATGTGTTGACACAATGCCTAGGAGGAAAGACATCAGAAATTATCCCAGAAGTCATTTTTGATTAACATCAATGTAGGAAGGGTTAGAAAAGGTCATTTCCAAACCATCTGGAGAAGAAAGATGCACACATGGAAAAACCTTTAAGGCTCTTCCCAGGACAACTGAGCTTGGTTGTTCAATGCTCAGGGAAAAAAGCCACATCTTAGACTCTCCAGGCCTCAGTTAGCGTGCTAAATGTTAACGTTCATAACAGATCATTAAGAACACGTCTAGGCTAAAAGAGTAAGTCTCTTCTCTATAAAAAGAACATGGCAGCACAGAGAGAACTGCAAAGGTATATTTGTACAAACCACAAGACTTCTGTACTTCATTCGCCAGTATTTTATGAATCTTCTTAAATTCGTTCTCAAATTGTACTCTTTTTTTTTTTAACAAAAAGCCTCCATCAGATTCACAAACATTTGCCTAAACTGCTGAAGTGTTTGCATCTTTCCTCTTAGGCTGGTGAACACCGGTTTCTTTGTATGCTGAAAGGTGAAAGAAGACAAAGAATGAAAATCTCTTCTTCTACTTTGTTTTATTTTACAATAAAATGGCAAAATGCAGAATTAAGACAACAAAAAACCAATGCAGCAAGAGTTAAAACAAAGAAGACCTTTGTACATTTTTACAACTTCCCAGAGTCATGTCACACCATCCTGTCTAGCCATGATACACCGCCTGCAGGAGAGTTTACCAACGTAGAGAACGGCTCCCTCACACTACAGGCCTCTCTCGATGCCCCGTTTCTGCCCATGTTTCGGACGGGGGTCATGGCTCTCCCCTGCTGGGCTGCCTCACCAGCAACCTCTGGTTGTCGCTGGGGGCAAGCAGGAAGTTGTGGAGGATGCAAGTGTGTCCACGCTTTCTGGTTGCAGAATAATCTTGCTGTGAAAAATGCTAAAGGCGATGTCAACCAC
The DNA here is from genome assembly GCA_037177495.1 of Rhadinocentrus ornatus. Classification (NCBI taxonomy): domain Eukaryota; kingdom Metazoa; phylum Chordata; class Actinopteri; order Atheriniformes; family Melanotaeniidae; genus Rhadinocentrus; species Rhadinocentrus ornatus. The sequence continues at coordinate 4,168,243 of JBAMHW010000015.1, read as the reverse complement.
CATTCTTGCTTGTTAAAGTCTGTAGTTGAAAATCCTCTTTGGCTTGCTCAGGTTGTGCCCCAGGTATGGTCTCATCAGGTAGGGTTTGAGTGGGAAAGCTGCGTCACCCAACATAACAAATGGTACATCAAGAAGCACCAGGCAGAGAGGTGCTGGGTGGCACCTGAAGTGTCCAGCATACACACCCCCATCGCTGGTTCGTCCTAAATCCCCTACTTGAATGACTAAATCTGTAATCCGCATCAACAAGTGCTAAAAGCACAATAGCAAAAGTCTTCTTGTAGTCTGTGTGCCGGCTTAGAGACAGCGGTGGTGCTTGAATGACGACGTGCTTCCAATGTTGGGAAAATTCCACTTATCCCAGAAGCTTCCAGGTTTCCAGTGTTTGCCTGGGCAGAAACCTCTCCATCATGCATTTTTCTATGGCCGCACACACCATATGCACAGAGTTTTTCACCGTGGATTGTTCAATGCGATAGCTGAAAGCTATACTGACCATGGAATCCCCTTAAGCCAAATACCTGTGATGGATAAAAAAGATAATGTTGATTAGTTTAAGTGTGAAATCTATTCATTTGTGTCGTTACTTTATTTCAGCTGAAGTTTGCAAGGTCAAATGGAAGGCACTAAGGGATGCACTTGTCAAACAGAAAAAGGCGCAGCATCCGAGTGGGTCGGCTGGTGGAGGAATGGAGAAATATAAATATGCAGCAATAACGTTTGCTGGGCTTTTCCTCCAGCCAAGAAAGTTAGTGAAATTCCTCAAAACATGTTATTTTAATGAAAAAATATTATGTGGCACCCTTATTCTTGACTACAACATTTAATTAAATTATCCATCATCACCACTTCATCCAATTAAGGGTCGTGGGGAAGCTGGAGCCTAACCCAGCATGTTAGCAGGTTAGAAGCAGGGTAAACCCTGGAGACGTCACTAGTCCGTCGCAGGGCCAACACAGAGAGACAAACAATCATTCAGCCATTCACACACACTCCAAGGGAGTACTTAGAGTCACCAATTAACCTAACATGCATGTCTTTGGACGGTGGGAGGAAGCCAGAGAACCCGGAGAGAACCCACGCATCCACGGGGAGAACATGCAAACTCCACACAGAAAGGCCACCAGGTTTGAACCTTCCCCTGGCTGAGGCTTGAACCAGCTGTGAGGCCACAGTGCTAACCACCACACCACCGTGCAGCCTTTAAATTAATCAAATTTAAAAAAAAAAAAGTTTTCTTTGAGGTATTGACTGTTTTTTTTTTGTTTGTTTTTCCACCAGCAAACACAGAGGAAGATCAAATCCTGGAACACCACAGTCCACGTGTGGTTCTGAATCTGAGGAGCGGTCCAGTACGTCACTTCCTGTACAGCCGCTACCATCTGTATCCCCGATTCCATGACAAATGCTGTTTTAAAACCTATATTTACAGCAAAAACAAGTAGAAATACTTATATGAAATATGTTCACATATCGATTTGATTATGAAAATATGTAAAAATGCTTTCAAAACCCAACGAACTAGTAAAATGTTTATGTTTTCCTTTGTAGTTCTATCACACACAAGGTCACTGTACTTCACACACTGGTGAGACAGTTAAAAAGGGCTGTGAACCCTTTATAGATGCTGCTTGTTTTCTTACCCATGTCACACCTACAGCTTTGAGTATGGCCATGACATCATTACAGAGCTTTGGTCCATTTATGGATGAGTTGCTCAGAATAAAAACACCTACTGAGTCGTTAGAGCAGGTCTGGATACTCAGTGCGTATAGTACGTTTGAGCAGTTCTGGTAGATGACGAGCTGGGACTTGTGTCCATATGTAAGGATGACAGGACTGACAGCCACTCAACATGGAGACAATCGAGACTTATAAAAGTGGAGACAAGCTTGGGTCTACGTGTGATGTGTCTTTTGTGACATGCAAAATGTTCAGTTGATTTTTTTTCTGCATCATTCTGCCATTCACAGCAATGCTGACTACAACCTGAATGGGAAGACTCAGGCTTCACAGACCTGGAACCTGATATTAAAAGGTAAAGTATTTTTGTAAATATCTAAGATTTTATTAATATTTTATTATTATTCTCATATTTCATGTGTGTTCGTATTGGGTCTTCTAGTTTGCTACTAGTTTTTCCATTTCAAAAAGTTTAAAAGTTGTTTTCTTTATCACTTTTCCTATATTTTCTGAGATTTTATACACATGTCAGTTTCTAGTCTGTCATTTCTAAGCTAGACTAGGATTTACTTTCGTCCAACAGCCAATCTCTGCTTGGGTTTGATGGCAGCTCTGTAGTTTGTGGATTGTCTGGTCAATTCAGGGCCAATCATGGACAAAATTTCATCCAACTGCTCTGCACTCATCCTAAAATACTGACGATGGCGTTCCTTGTCCAGCCTCAGCTCAGCCAGAAGATTGTAAAAATCACTGTGTTGTCTCCTTCGCTGGTTTAGGGGATGCACCCAGTACCTGCGCGTTCCTCTCCTGCCCCCTCGCTGCAGTTTTACAAGCAGGAGAAGAAACGCAAGAGTTCTTCTTCTCTTGACAGGCCCTGTATGGGAAATATAGATATGATATCAGCTAGTCAATAGCAAAAACAGTCAATGTTTTATCTGACTCTTCACAAACTAGACTTTAATGTAATAAACTATGTACATACATTAAAACAGCCATAATAAAAATAACATTAAACACAATTTGAACCAAAAATAATGAAAAATGAAACTCACTTACCCATGGTAGATGCCCAAAAAACTAGGAAAGGTGATGAATAAAAAGCAAGCCCATGAGACACGAGTCAGACTGGCCAAATAACGTTTTGGTAGTTTATTGTTCTCTTTAAATGTCCATAAGTGCAGCAATTATCGCGCAGTGTTGCAATCCTCGTGTGAATCAGGATAGAAAACGCTCTGCTCTGAAACACTCCTTTTCCGCATTTGATGGAACGGTTCAAAACAAGAAGGGGAGACTAAATTGGGGCCATGACCTACTGAATCTTACTGCCTCCTCATCCTCAGTCTATCTTCAGTTTTGTGGACAGACCAGTTCACAATCTTGTGTTTAAAAAGGGGCCTGAGAAGGCTGTCGGGCATGTCATGGACACCTCAGTCCCCTCTAGCTAAATATGATTGATTGATCACTGAATAATGTATGTCATTGCATTACTTGACAATAATCCAGATAAATAAAAACTTAACCTGAAAGGATTATTTTTTTAGTGCAGCTGCATGTCATCTGACCGTCAGAAAACAGCCTCTTTTATCAGGCTGTTTTTGACAAACCCTGAAAATTGCAATAGTTAAACCACAAAAAAAAAGCTATTTGAACACCTCAACTACAGGCCCATCTCAAACCTCCCATTTTTAAGTTCAAATCAAAACGATTATCCTACTTGTCTTGATGTCTTTAAGTAGGGATTTTGACCAAACCACAGAACTGAGACGTGAGACTATAGCTCAGACCTTAAAGGCCCATTTATGCTCCCTTACGTGTGTAAATAGCGATGTCCGTTTCAAACGTTGTCATACGTCGACGTCCTCATACATGTTTGCGTTGCCATGGTTGTCAAGTCAATTCCTCCACTAGTGGGCTGTCATGTCAGCTTTTCCGCTCAGCACTGGCCCCGCAATTTCCGCTTGTATTTCTCCATCTTCTGCGTCAAGTGATGAATAGCTAAGCTTCCTGAAAACTGACCCAATTACGCACACAACCGATGCAGAAGATAGACAAAGCTGTCCGTCAACGTATCCGTCTTCTGAGTATAAATAGGCCTTAAGACTCCTCACCCAAGTCTTAAATGACATCCGTGTAAAACACAAACAGTAGCAGAAGTTTAGCTTTGGCTCTGCTTGATCTAAGTGCTGAACATCACGTTGTATTAGACCAACAGGAAAGTTGGGTGGGAACGATTTTGAATTGGGTTAAACCCTAAATGAAAAATGGAAACTACTTTGTATCAATTGGTAACTTTACATATATTCAAACAAAGACATGAGGAGTTCTCCAAGGCTCTATTTTGGGCCCCCTATTGTCCAGCATCTACAAGCTCCCACAAGCTTGAGTTATGGAATAAAACAAAATCTTTTACCATAATTGTGCTGACGACTCTCGGCTCTATATTACTGCATCACTAGGGAATTCTGGTCTCAAACAAAGCTTAAGTAGTGGATGCCTCAGTAAATCAATATGTGGATGAGTCAGAATTTTCTTTAGCTAAGTAAAGATAAATCTGACATTATTCCCTCTGGAACCAAAAGATAAGTGCCTTTCGTTAGTGCAAGCTTCAGTCAGCAATGTTAAAAACAATGGATCAAGTCAGAAATCTTGGTGTAAGGAAGAGGATACTTATACCCATAAAGCTCCCCTTGGTAAAGCAAATTTGTTCGGCACAACACAGCAGCCAGACCATCAGTCTGTTTGCTATGATGCTGGACAGGTTTTAAAAAAAATGAAGAAAAAATCTTGGTGTCATTTAGGTCTCTGCAACAAGTTTTAACAGCCATGCTGAAGCAGTATTCAAATCAGCCTACAGAATAGATGTAGAATACAGGAACTGATGGCACAGCATGATCAAGAAAAACTCATTTGTGCATTTATTCTTAGAAGACTTGATACTGTCAAGCAGTTTAACAGGTCTTTAAATAAAACAAATATGTCACTAAGCGAAATGCAACTAATTCAGATTATAAAGACACAAGCAGTAGCAACGACAAAAATAAATGAATAAAAAAGGGTAAAAAAAATTCCCTTTTACATTGGTTTCCTGTGTGTCAAAGAATTAATTAGCTCAAATACTAGTGTACAAGGAACTGGTTCTGGTCCAAAATATCTATAATTGATCTGGCAACAACATATAAGCCTGTTGTGGAGAATTTTCCCATGCAGGATTAATCTGCAACTAGAAGGCGTCAAAACACTTGTGGAGGGTGCATGGCAGCCACCACCTCACTCTCAACACAGACAAGACCAAGGAGATGATAGTGGACATGAGGAAGGAGAGGAACCATCACCAGCCACTGCTTATCCGCAGGCTGGAAGTGGAGAGGGTGACCAGCTTTAAATACCTGGGGGTCCACATCAGCGAGGATCTCACCTGGACGCTCAACACCACACAGCTGGTGAAGAGAGCTCAGCAGCGGCTGTACTTCCTGAGGAGGCTGAGGAAGTTCGGTATGTCACCAAAGATCCTCAGAAACATCTACAGCTGCACCGTTAAGTCCATCCTGGCCAGCTGCATCATCGTGTGGTACAGCAGCTCTACTGTCAGACCACAAACGTCTGCAGAGAGTGGTGAAGACTGCATTCAAGATCACCAGGACTCTGCTGTCCTCTCTGCAGAGCATCTACCAGCACAAAGTCTATCATCATAGACCTCACCCAACCCCCACATGGACTGTTCACTCTCCTCCCCTCAGGCAGGAGATACAGGAGTCTGAAATGCAGGACATCCAGACTCAGAAACTATTTCCCTCAGCCATTAGACTCCTTAACAGCTGATAGGAGTCTATAAAAGCGGCCTGCACCTGCACACTGACTTTATATTGTCAACAGTAACTGCAATTTTGTTTACCGTTTGTTTCTTATTACTTATAGTAGATATTGCACATGCACTTTACCATCTAACTCATGACAGTTTGTTTTTTTGCACAGTTAATCATTCATTGCTGAATGGGACACAACAGTTTATATAACACACTGCACATTTATGTACATAGATTACTCAGTTTTTTTTTAATCTTAAATCTAGTTTTTGTTGTTTTTTCTCTATTTTATAATCTTTTATGGCATTCAGTGTGGACGTCAAAGTAAGCATCTCATTGTCCAGGGAAACTTGTTTCCTTACTGGCAAATTACAATAAACACTTCTCTTTAAACCTTGAACAACTTATTGCTTCCCCCAGCAGAGGTTGCTGGATGAGGCAGCCCAACCGGGAGGAGGCATGGTCCAAAACATGGGCAAAAACAGGACATCGAAGAGGTCCCATAGTGTGAGGGAGCTGTTCTCTACATTTTTCAACTCTCCTCCAGGCGATGTATCGCGGCAAGACAGGATGGCGAGACATGACCGATACTTGCGGACTTTGGCAAGTTGTAAAAATGTACATAGGCCTTATTTATTTGAACTTTTGCCACAGTAGTTTATGTTGTAGTTATTGACATGCCTTAATTCTGCATTTAGTCATTTCTTGTAAAATGAAACAAATGAGACATCTGGGTCAAGTTTGTTTTTCTATTCTGAGGGTTAAAACTACACAAAGAGAATACATATATTTAGTTTTCTTGCTTCTAATATCTAGAACAAACTACCTGAAGTCTGATCCACACATACGTTCTTTTAAATAAAAAATAAAGAAATAATTGGGATATTTTTTATTTTAATCCATTTTCTTAAACATATACACTGATGATGATGCATTTCCTCTTGATGTCTGCATGCATACCACGGTCCATTTCTTCTGATTATGTACAGCACATTTTATTGCGTCATGTATGACGTGCTGGGTAAGTTATTTTGTTTTGCCTTTGCTAAGATTTTCTACTAAAATGTGGCTAAATATTTCCGGTCACTTTGAGAAACACGTGCCAAAAGATTTGCCCCTAAATGACTTACTTCACAAGACCACGCCAACCAGCAACGTAGTGTTCCAGATAGACTTCTTTGTTTTGCGACAGACACAGCTTAAAAGTGTCAAGCACCTCCTGTAAGCAGAACTTCTGGTTCTCTGGAGCCTCGGAACCAGCCATTGTTCTTCACACGGAAGTACTGTCGGTAAAAACAGACAACAAATGAATGAGAACGACAACTAACAAGCTGGAGGTGGTAAATATAAGTATTTCTTAATGTGAACGATCATAGACGAATGTGTCACCTGCGAGAGAAGCTCAAAGTCAAAAGAAAATGAAGCATTTCAGTGTTATAACTTTCAGAAACGACAGGTCATTCCTATTTAAACCCACCTCTACTGCGCAAACTCAGACCGGACAATGCCGGAAATTGATGCAATACCTTCAAAATAACAGCGCTCACGATTTGACATAAGCACGTGCATAAGCAAAAGAAAACGGGTAAGATGAAGTGTTAACCGGTAACACTTAAAGTGAAAGCTGATAAAATAATGTAGATTAAAGAAGCTAATCGTTAGCCTCATAGCCTAACTCACAGCCTAATATTGCTGATTGGGCATCATTGCCTATAAAATTTTAAAATATGACTTAGGCAATTATGCTATGAGGCTAATGAAATAAACTAATAATAATCCATAAAGATCAGTTTTATAATAATGTGTATTATATAACTGTATAAAATGTATATAACAACAGAGTACAATGATTTACAAACCTAATAAGTCTATTTTATTCCTAATAAAGCCTAGATTTTTGTGGAAAATATTAGATGGTTTTAAATGTGATAGCAGAGACACATCTCAAAAAAGTTGGAACAGGAGCAACAAAAAGACACAAACAAAAGACAACTGGAGGAGCACTTTTCAACCGATAAGGTTAATTGGCAACAGGTCACTAACATGACTGGGTATAAAAGGAGAATTTAGAGAGGTAGTGTCTGTCAGTGGTCAAGATGGTGAGAGATTCACTAATCTGAGACAAACTATGTTAGAAAATAGTGGAACAATTTCATAAAAACATTCCTCCGTGTAAAATTGTGAAGACTTTGAAGGTCCCACCATTTACAGCGTATACTGTGATCAACAGAAACAGAGAATTAGCTCCCAGTTCGGGTGAAATCAGGAGGAATATGTGTACGTGGGTCAAGGCTCAAGGTCAAACCTGGATGCTTGTGATCATCAGGCCCCCTGGCAGCACTGCAAATAAAACATTCAAAATGTGCAGAAAATCACTGCATAGGCTCAGGAAGACTTCCAGAAATCTGTGAAGACAGTTCACAGTGAAATCCACAAATGCAGGTTAAAGCTCTATCATGCACCAAAGAAGCCATTTGTGAACACAATCCAGATACGCTGCAGTCTTCTCTGGACCAAAGCTCATTTATAATGGTCAGAGGCAAAGAGGAAAACTGTTTTGTGGTCAAATGGATAAAAATGTAGAATTTCTTCTGGAAAGCATTGATGCTATGTCCCTCATACTAAATTGGAGAGGGAGCATCCAGCTTGTTGCCAGTGCACAATTGAAAAGCCTGCATCTCTGATGGTGTGGGGTTATATTAGTGTCTATGGTGTGGGCAGCTTCAACATCTGTGAAGCTTCATCAGTACTAAAAGAAATATATGGAGGTTTTAACAGACAACAACTTTTCCAAGGAAGGCCTTGCAGATTTCAGCAAGAAAATGCTAAACTACATACTGCATCCATCACAACAGCATCAAGAGTTCAGGTGCTGAACTGGCCTGGAAAAAGTGGAAAACATTCACTTTTTTTTTTTTTTTTAGATACGTTTCTTCCATTTAATTACAAATGAGCAAATATTTTCCATAAAATGATCAAATGTCTTTAACATGCCTACAAAATATTTCAGCATTTGGTTTATATTGTATTGGAAATAAAATATGGGTTATGAAATTTCAAAATTGCATTCTGTTTTATTTACATTGTACACTGCATCCTAATGTTTTTGGAATTGGAGTTGTAGGTTGCTGTATGATTCTAAATGTTTACAGTATGCATCATACTGCTACAAGAAATTGTGGCATTATTTTTTTTTATGCATAAGTGCCTAAAATTGCAGCAGTCCAAGGCAGAGGTTTAATAAAGTTTTTCTGATTCTGAGGTAAAATTCCCACTATCTTCTCTGCTTTAACTCCCCTTAGAGGAGTTTTTATTTTGAATGCACTGACCGGAAGTTTCATGATGGCATTAGCTTATTACAGCTAAGAAAACATTGCATGAAGTCACCGCATGCCCAAGTTCCAAATAGTATAATTTCTTGCTTTTCAAGTGATTATTTGTCAGAAGTAGGCAGATTTTAAGGTGGGGTGGTGTTAATAATCTTTCTGCAGGAGCAGGCTGTCTCGATGAGAAAACATGCCTGAAATAAAAGTAACACCGCTGGGTGAGTGCTGTAGCTAGTTAGCATATGCTAAGCTAGTTCCGTCAACATATATTTGGCTCTTAGCTGGAGAACTTTAGCGCTGCCTTAAACGTGGATTTTATGTCCATGCAGTGGTCTAAATAATACTGAACCGTTGTTAGTTTGTTTTTATCAGGCGTTTGTTAGCTATAGATAAAAATCGGTACGTGTTTTTGTTTTAGTTCGTTCTTAACTTCCGAGTTCCCTCTCCAAGGTGCTGGACAGGATGTTGGCCGCAGCTGCATCCTCGTCTCCATCGGAGGCAAAAACATCATGCTGGACTGTGGGATGCACATGGGATACAACGACGATGTAAGTGATGAATTGAATTAACAAATTAAATAACAGCTGTACCACAAACAGCCTTCGCCGAATAAATCTTCATTCAAGATGTAAAACAGCAGCAATATTCAACTTCACATGGGACATAAAGAAGATGGAATTAAAGCATATGGCATCAAATTAAACAACTTATAAGATTATATCAGGTTAGTTTAGATAGTTGAAGCACACTGCTAAAGGTAATGCAGCTTATTTTTGTAAAAATATCCAAACAACCAAATTGTGACCTCAAGGACTGTCATGTTGCACTCACTGGCTACTTCCTAGTTCCAAGTCCTGGACCCCCTTTTTTCCTTCAGAACCGTCTTAGCTTTTGCTGGTGTAGATTCAACAAGGTGTTGGAAACATTCTTCAGAGATTTTTCTCCATATTGACGTAGTAGCATCACACTGTTGCTGAAGATTTGTCAGCACATCCATGATAACAATCTCCCGTTCCACCACATCCCAAAGCTGCTCTATTGGATTGAGATCAGGTGACTGTGGAGGCCGTTGGAGTCCAGTGAACTCATTTAGGCTTCACCTAAAAACTACCAACCAGGCAAGAAATCTGGGTGTATTGATGGACTCCTAAACTTTAATAAAAAAGCCATTAAAATATCACAAAGTCAGCCTACTATCACCTTAAGAATATATCAAGGGTAAAAGATCTGATGTCACAGCAGGACCTGGAAAAACTAGTCCAGGCTTTCATCTTTAGTTGACTTGATTATTGTAACCGTGTTTTTTACAGGTTCTACCTAAAAAATCAATTAGACAACTGCAGCTTATTCAGATATTCTCTGCTGCTCGAGTCACCACTAAAACCAAGAAAGTGGGTCACATCAGTCCACCTCAGAGGTCTTTATTCTGGTCCCTGGTCTGTCAGAGGATAGACCAGGGACCTGGTCCCTAGTTTTGTTGCTGGTCTACAAAGCTCTGAATGGTTTAGGACCAAAATACATCAGTGACCTCTTGATCCAGTTTGAACCTACCAGAACTCTCAGGTCATCTGGATCCAGTTCCCAGAGTCAGAACCAGACATGGAGATGCTGCATTCAGCTTCTATGCTCCACATGTCTGGAACAAACTCCCAGAAAGCCTCAGATCAGCTCAAACACTCAGTTTATATAAATCCTTTCCTTTCTCTTCTGTTTTTGATTTTAAATTGTGCTTATTATTTTTTTATGTTTCAATGTTTTTGTAAAGCACTTTGAATCACCCTGTCGTGCTACACAAATAAACTTGCCTATTAAGAAAATCATAGGCGAAAATTCAATCATTTACAGATCAAAGGGAAACTCTGTAGCTGATGCCTCTAATTTCAAAGTCTATTTTTCTTCTTTTTAAGAGCATCCTCTACAGAGCAACATCAGAACTTTTATTTCTTTATTTAGTTATTTATTGAAGGCTCTTCACTAAGTTTAATCTGTTCTGGACCCTCGGAGGATGATGATGATGAGTGTGATTGACAGTTTATTTCTGGTTACATGAGAGAATGGCTGTAGCTCCAGAGGTAGAGTGGTTGGACTTTAACTGGTTCACTGTTCAGTCTACATATCAAATTGTTCTTGGGATCCTGAATGCAACACTTGTTCGTGAGTTGTAAGTTTCTTTGGATAAAAGCAAATACTGAATGAATGTAACGTCATGTAAATGCAGCATCGTGTTTTATCATTGCAGAGACGTTTTCCAGACTTTTCTTATATCACCCAGAACGGCCGTCTGACAGACTTCTTGGATTGTGTGATCATCAGGTTTGTTGTCTTGAGTTTCTCCCACCCTTTCTAAGTTAGCAACATCTGCAGCAATGGCATAACAGCTCTGCTTTCATTCTGCCACACGCTCTGTTTTCAGCCATTTCCACTTGGACCACTGTGGCGCTCTTCCCTACATGAGTGAGATGGTGGGCTACGATGGACCCATCTACATGACTCATCCCACCAAGGCCATTTGTCCCATTTTACTGGAAGATTTCCGGAAGATCACCGTTGACAAGAAGGGAGAAACCAACTTCTTCACTTCGCAAATGATCAAGGACTGCATGAAGAAAGTCGTTCCTTTGAACCTCCACCAAACTGTTGAGGTGCAGTGCTGACATCATCTTTCACGTGTCCAGTCACACATTTTATCTGAGCACACCTTTTTTTTCCCTCTGTGCCAGCTGCTCGTCTCTTTTGATGACAAATCAAGCTTTTTTGTTGTGCTGCTGGCAGGTGGATGATGAGTTGGAGATCAAGGCGTACTATGCAGGCCATGTCCTAGGAGCTGCCATGGTGCTCATTAAAGTTGGATTAGAGTCTGTGGTTTACACTGTGAGTGTAAAAAAGTCTTAACTGTGTCACAGGGGGTGAAATCAACAGCTGCAGTCTCATAAAATTTCTTCTCTTTTCAGGGAGACTATAATATGACACCAGACAGACATTTAGGGTAAGTTGGCTTTAATATGCTGGAAATGTTTTTGGTAATCTGCACATTAAGCCTGGAACACACAGAGAGGTTTTTTTATCTGGTCGAAACCTCACACGTGAAGATAAAAAATTAGGCATTAAACAGTTTTGTTCACACTGTGGGTGGTGTGCTTTGATAATCTAATCACAGAGCAACACTCACATAACGATGCTGTCCTGCAACTCCTCTACAATCTAGTCCTCCAAGCCGGACATCTCACGTGACCAAACATCATCTAACAAAAACGTGGAAGAAGAACCGTAGCAGCAACCGGCAAAAAACAAAGAACCATAGCAACAACTGGCAAAAATCAAAGAACCATAGCAACAACTGGCAAAAAACAA
>JBAMHW010000015.1:4090049-4115283 GCA_037177495.1 Rhadinocentrus ornatus | reverse complement strand
CCCTGCCTTCACCTGAAACACTGCTGGGATAGGCTCCAGCTCACCCCGCGACCCCTACTGGGAACAAGCGGTACAGAGAATGACTGACTGACTAATAAAAAATATATATAAGTTCAATAAATTGCTGTTAAAACATTTCACATAAATCCTCAGCTCAGAAAATTACATTCAGTTTATTTTATTATTATAAAAATCTCTACCAAATATCAACTAAATCTCTGAGCATTTTGTATATTTCAATGTGTTCAAAATATTTTTTCCCCTGCATAAATAAAAACGTTTACTTGATAATGACAGTGAAATAAAAAGTTTTAATTCTGAATAACACTTTAAGGAAACTGATCGTGGTTAGAGGTAAAATACATTCTAATGGTTTGAATAAATTAAGCCAAAATTCACTTAACACTGGAGAGCAAAAACAGAAAATAGTTCAGTTGCGTTTCCATCTTTAATTTAGGTAAAATCTGCTTAACGTTGAAACTTTTATTTGCATTTAGATGTTTAATTTTTCTCATATAGCAGGAAAATGGGGAAAACTTGTCAAACGAGACAGTGGCGTTTAAAATAGTTTGCATTACTTCATGCTGCATTCACGTGTTATATGGAAATTTAAGATTAAAACGCTACAGTTGTTTGGAAAACGATCATTTTAACAATTTAGCGTCGGAATTTGATGTGCAAAAGTAGGATGATTCATTTACATTGTAGAACAGTACATAAATATTCTTTGGATATAATTATGCTTGACTTAAAGGAAAGCCCTTCAACCACGTTTTCAATAGACTACACGTGAACGTAACATTTTAGGTTCTACGTTTCAAGTATGGATTAATCTTGCAGAAATATTTCAATTTTCTATTTTAAAAACTACTTAACCCTTTAACCGCCTGTTCTCCCGTTTGGTTGAGCAAATGATTAGTGACTGTAAAGAAATTTTGGGAGCAAACCAGAGCTATCTTCACCATATGGTTTGGGTCTGTTTTTGCAAAAAGTCTTTTATGTTTTGACCATTTTACTATTGTTACTACATCATAAACAGTTACCTCAATCAACAGTTAAAAAAACTAAAATTTGAAACGAAATAAAATCTTTATTCTTCTTTTTATTGTCCCAATTATTTAATAATACGTGTAAAGAAAATATATTTCATTGTTTGTTTTTTTTTACTTAGTGTGAACATAAAAAAATAGTCCAGTTAATAAAAAATAATGTGACCTACTTGATTTTTAAAGCTTAATTTGGTTTCAGTAGTACTATCTGTGTGTGTACAGTCTTTCTGGTATATATTGTTGAATAAATTTAGCTATTTTTATTTAAATATCAAATTTTTATTTAACTACTTGTTATACATTTTATAGCATTAACAGTGGCAAAAAGTACTTACTGACGTATTGCACTACGTAGCTTTATTTTCTTTCAAAAACACGTCAGTTTAACGAATTTGTAAAATCCGACTTTATTTTGAGCACGTGAAGGCATCACAGAGTCCTCTGAAGCGGCTCCGACTCATCAGAGCGGGACTCAGCGCGTGAGTAAGCCGCTGCAGGAGGGGCAGGAGACAGACGGAGGGACGCTCGTCGTGTCGGATACTTCCATCCCTACTTTTATCCACACAGGAGATGAAATCCGTGTTTTGAGCGCGTGAAAAACTTCTGTCCTGGCTAAGATGACGGTGGATTTCGAAGACTGCATCAAAGATTCGCCCCTGTTTAGGTAAGAACATAATAAACTCCCCAACCTGATTGTCTCGTTTAACTGTTGAACGCCTCGATTTTCTTCAGGCTTTCTTGTAAAGCGTGAGGTGCCGTTCCTTTTTTTCTGTTGGAGCTTGAACACGTTGGATCAGATTTTGGAGACATCAGTCAGATTTGTGCGCATTCTCCATGATACTGATGAGCAACGCTGCCATATGAGGACTCACATGGAGAGTTTCCACCGCCACAGTCTGACTTCCTAAAGATTTGTCACATCTTTTGTCATCTAAATTAGGGCACTACGACTCTACTCTGGAGGATATGATTTCTGGAGATAGTTTCCTGATGTTTTCGTTATGGCTGGAGTTCACCCTCCTCTGCATATAGATGAGCTTCTTTCCCCAAAAAAATATAAAGATAAGGATTATGACTTATGCCAACTAGTTAAGATAAAAAAAAAGAAGCAACAAATCTTTATTCGCCTTCATACAAACAGTAAACAAGCAGTTTTCAGTCAGTGATAATTTGATTGTTTCATTACTGACGTGCTGTGATTAATCAGGAGAAACTGAGGATTTCCATACAGATACTGTTAAATCCTCTGCCGCTCACCAAAGGTTACATAAATAAAACAGGAATTTTCTACACTGGCATCTAGACCTGGTTCTCTGATCCCACAGTGGGAGCTCTGCCTGTGTGGCTGTGGGAGATCCACTTCAACTTATTCCCCCGTGTTTTTCATTCTGTGTATCTTTATTCTTTTACTCTTTGCACTTTTCATGTGTCTTTGCTTATATTTTGGTGGCCTTTACTGGAGCAAAAAAACTTGATTCCTTTTCTATTTTTCTTCCAAACAGAAAGACATCCTCATTATCTTTTAAAATTGTCTAGATCGATAGTTCCCCCGGCTTTCTGAAAGGGTTTTTAAAGTTCTTTGGACATTGGACAAGGGATGAACCGGTGTTCAGTCAACAAACAACAAACTCTTAGCGAAGAATCAATTTTAAATGGTATTTTTAGGCTCTTTGTTATCAGCGGCCTGTTGGAAAGCCACATGACTTGTTCCTGTTTCTGTTCTTACATCTACAAAAATGCCAAAGATAACAGTCAGGCAGAGAAATTGGCATGTCTTGTGTTTTATCCTAAAAACCCACATCTATCTACAGCAGATGAACAGTATCTTATCTTAAAGGGATGTTCCTGAAAAATCCATAAAAGACCTGGCATATGGCATATAAGATGCATGTGGACCTTCAGCTGATCCATCTACTGTTGACTGAAATGTTCATCAGAAATGGTCTCTGTGGAAGAGAAGTCATTCTTAAGGAAGAAAGACAAGGAGAAAGGGCTTAGGTATGCCAAATGACACAAGAACTCAAGGGATAAACACTGTCAACAGGTCTGATGGAGAGATGAATCCTCCCAGAGCCCGGACCTTTACATTATCAAAGCAGTGTGCAATCATCTTGATGGAGAAAAGGAGAAAGCGGCAGCCAACATTCAAAGAATAGTTTTGGAAAGTCCTTCAAGAAGCCTGGAAACTATTTAGAGAAGCATAACTGATTTTTTTCAGTGAGGCACCCCAAAACAGCGGCTTAATCCTGCCTCTTCTCTCAGCTCTCTCCAGCCAGTAAAAGTCAGCCAGATGTTGACTCGGCTATCTCTTGCTCCATCTAGTTCTCTCTTTTCTTTTCTTTCTTCTCTTCCCCGGATAATATCCTCATGCGTTTCTTTGATGAATCAGCCTTGGAAGGTGTTCAAAATGGCTAATGTGTTGATATCCAGTTGCTGACGTGTGATGTGGTGTGTAAAGCTAAACTTAGGGTGAATTCACACCAGGAACGTTCGGGGGACTCGGCTCGATTAGGTGGGGAATTCTGAGAAAATTCCATCCTTTGTTTGATTTGGTTTCACATTGCACTTCACTAAAAATGGACCAAACTGCCTCATGTCACTGCTCATTAGGGGCAGAATTCCCTAAAAGGATTACTGGCCAAGAAGGAAGAAGAAGCAGCAAGTCCAGCTCATTGATTGGCCAGGACCAAAAGTGACTCGTTCAGCGTAAGTAAACAATGGAGCAACAATACATTTCTTCCATGTTGGGGTTTCTGTTTTTACTTTTAGAGTTTAAACCTCATCTGGTTTTCACCAGAATAAGAATCTGTCCAGTATGAGCAACAGTGCGATATTCAACATGTTGCGCTACGATGCGAGTGAGTACCCGTTTTTTTTACTGGTCCAGTTCGCTTCTTTGGTTCGCACCAGAGTTTGAAGGCACTTTCCCACTACTCCAAACAAACCAAACTATCCGTGGAAGTGGATCTGGGTTCGTTTAAAGTGGACCTAACAGCACCACGGTGAATGCTCCCTTAGCTGGGACGTGATGGTCCAGGTTGCGACACAAATTTGTGAAGCGTGGCTTCTCTGCCTCGGGACGCTGCTGGGCTTCAGGAATATGCATAATAATTGTCACTGCACCATCTAAATATGTCAGAAACACAATTTTAAGGTCAGAAAGTCATAGTGCTACTTTAAAGGAGTTCCAAGATGGTTCAGTTGTGTTAAAGAATAAAGTTGCTTTCACACTGGCGCTGTTTAAATGAACCCTGGTCTGCCTCCACGGAGAGAGGAAGTGATGTACGACGGGTCGTAGCGCATCATGCTAGATTTCTGGCTGCGTCTCCTGCTGCTCATACTGGGAAGATTCTTGTTAAAGTGTATTAGGTTTGTCACTTCTCAGTCCTGGCCAATCAATGAGCGGGATTTTCTTCTTCTCTCTAGTTAGTCAGATGTTTTGAGGAATATTGTCCCCCTAGCGAACGGGTGTTTTTAACTGCATCATGTCCACACGGTTTCGTCCACTTAAGTAAAGTTCAGTGTGAAAGCAAATCAAACCGAATGTGTAAATTTTAGTGGAATTCCACGTTCCCCGGACTACTCTGGTGAGAATGCACCCGAAAGTCAGGTTTGTTGCTTTCATTCATGTTTACACCTGTTTTTATTAGATTTCCACCCAAACTGGGGATTTTCTTATCAATATAGGAAGAAATGAGAGTTGGGTCAAGACTTTCCGAGCAGGAAACACTCAGTCGGGGGTACCTTCAGACCATAGCAGGGAAGATATATTACTGCACTTTTGTGTCCCTGCTGATAAAATCTCTGCTTAGAAAATCAAAGACTTCCAGACTTGGCAGCAGCAGCTTAATGACTGCCACCTGCAGCTGGAGGACGGCTCATCCCTCAGCGGACCCCGTCCTTGTTTTATATGCTAAGCAGCGCTGCAAAGGGCAGAGCGAGACAAGCAGCATATTAAGGAGAAGACTGCCTCATTATTTAGAGCTCTGCGATGCCTCACCATGTCTCCGTGTCATGAATGGGTTGATGGAGTCATCTCCTATCTGCAAATGTAACACGAAAGAAGGCCTGCTCCTTCTCCTCCTCATATATTATGCAGATTTTCCTTTTTGCTACTCATAAGCACGCTTTCCTCCATCTTCCAGTAAGTTAGGTCTTTTCTCTGCTGCTAAATGACTAGAAGAGATTGCTGAAAGAAGGGAAGTAAATGCATGTTCGAGCAGCTGCTGAAGCCTTGAACAGTTGATTTCAGAGAGCATTCAGACAGCTCTTTTGTGCAGCTAAAAACAGTGCTGCAGCACGTTGTGTTATGTAACAAGCCCGGAGGTGGGTGACTGGAAGGAAGCTGGAAAATCCGGGCTTTTCACTGTTAGGATTGGCCTGACACCCCACAGTTTTCCCACGCATGTAAAATCATGCAGAAAATCAGGTTTGCACTGCTGTATGACATGTGGCTTCTCAAAGCTCAGACCACTTATTGATGGATTGACGGTTTGCTTCCTTTTTGCTCCAATTAAAGCTGCTCGTTTAATATGCGATGGCAATGAAATTTCGTAAAAATTTAGACTGGAAAATGTAATAAATATGTGTCGAGACACCTGAGTGTGATGTTTGCAGCTGTGTGTCTGAGGAAAATGCAGGTATTAAACGGCTGGGATCAGGAGAGAGGAAGAAAATGAAACTTTGGAGGAGCCGTTGGAGTGTTTCTGGTTTGTGGGGGTGTTTTGATCAAGTTTTGAACAAGATGCGATGAATCCATTCAGTGCATAAAGATTCGATGTATGCTGACATCGATCCAGTGTGATGTGTAGGATCTAGCATGAGACAATATCACGTGCTGATTTAGCACAGTCACCTCTATTCATATAAAATCGCAAAAAGCAACTCATTTATTGCTGAGCTCAAACATTTAATGAAAAACATCTGTTCCTGTAATAAAAGCATTGGATCATTGAATCCATGTATCGTTACACCTCATAGTTTGATCCCTGACTTTCTTAGTATACCTGCTGAAGGTCCGTCTTTGATTGGCTCCAGACTAAAAAAAACTAAATATCTCTGGTTGATTGCCTCGTGTCAGCCAGTGTGCATCCTACGTGTTCACGCTGCCACTTGGATAAGAGTTCATAATGACGAGTTTCTCAGTTTCCTTGGCAACAGCATGAGTCAATGGAGAGGGGGACACAGAAACTTCCAGCTGATTGGGGTTTCCCAAATCAACAGTATATTTGGTGTTATTTTATGGCATTTAGAAAGTATTTTTTTAAATGTATTTTTAAAAGTATTTTTTAAATTGGGTAGGTTTTGACCTCCATTGCTTCATCTTGGAGGCCTTGTGACATCCTAACCCAGGAGTCTGCAACCTCTACAGTCCAAAGAGCCATTTTTCCTCAGCCCTGCTAAATAAAACTCCTTAAGAGCCACAAGTCTTACAAAAACTTTGGAAAAAAGACTACTTATCATTTTTGATAAGTATCTGCTATAGTAAATTTGTTGTTAATTTTAACACACCCCATTTTATTTCTATTTTTAGGTTTTAAAATAAGAAAAAACATAAAACTTTTGCAAAAAGAGGATCAACAGACTTTCTTTTATTGGATGTAGATATTTGTGGAGAATTGTGTAATAAATAAATAAATAAATAAAAATAACAAAAGTTTCCAACCTTATAACAAGAAAAATAGATAAAACACACATATATATATTATTTATACATACATATATACATACATTACTGATAATTTTATGTTGTGGAAATTCAATGCAATTATTCCACAAAAAAAAAAGAAAAATTGCTATAAACCTGCATTTATTATATCTATATTTAAAAACATTAGTTCTTCGGCATTTGTTGCCATGTGTTGTGGAAGGTCCAGAGAGCCGCTTGCTGCAGGCTGCACACATCTGCCCTAACCAATAGAAAACTTCTGTCCTTCTATAATAACTTCTATAATGTCTATTAGGAAGTAAAAAAACAACATTGAACACGGCCTTTATCATACACATCACCCCAGATTCTGGTTTCCTGGTCTTAGCCATGGATTTATGAGTTCTATTGTCCAACACCTGAGCAGCATGTCTGAGACAGAAATGGTCTGAACCCACCATGACTGCTTCCCAACAACGAGGTGATTTCACAGCTCGAAGATCCCCTGAACAAGCCGTGCGTTAAAGTCTCTGATGCCTCAGACAGATGTGTCAGTGCACATCTGTGCTGGTGTGTTGCGATCACACGGAGCACAAACCGCTTCAGCCGTGGTGCAACACTGCAGTGTTTGAGCCGTCTTCTCCCCACAGACGTGAGAATTTAACGCCACACTTATGGAAGATCTTCTGTACAAGCATAAACGTTACAAGCTCCCTTTGGTTGGGATTTTCTTCATGTACTTCCTGCATACAGACTCTGAACACTTAGTGTGCTCGGCAGGAAGTTGGCGGGATTTTCTTCATGTACTTCCTGCATACAGACTCTGAACACTTAGTGTGCTCGGCAGGAAGTTGGCGGGATCTTCTTCATGTACTTCCTGCATACAGACCCTGAACACTTAGTGTGCTCCTACATGAAATTGGCGGGATTTTCGGCATCCTTGCGTGCCCGTCCTCCTGAGCTTTGGCAGAATGTGACTATTGTCCAGTGAGTTTGTTACTTCCGCTGGGAGAAAGACTCCCTTTACTGTGAATGAATGGCCCAGGGCTGGGAGTCCTCCCATGTTAACAGCTGGGGGCAGAGAGCTGAGGCAGCGCCGCCTCATGATGAAGGGCCTCTCATTGACTCCCATAGCGGCGCAGAAGATCCCGACAGGCAGGGGGAATCCAAGGCCACTGACCTGTGACACTTAGTGCTTTTCAGTCTGAAGCATCTGTGAGAAAATAACAGGACGGATGGATTTATGACAGAAAGTCCAGGGTGAGGGAGGGGCGCATATCAGGGATGCCTAGAATAGAGGAAAGACATATTTGGGGATTTAAGTGAGCCTAGTGGACAATATGTAACAGATAGTTAATAAGACATAAAGTTTTATTCAAAAGCTTAGCCTGCTAAGTTGTTACACAGTGTAGCTTAAAATTTGTCACAAAAATTAGTAGTTAATGCACACCTATCGATTCATTTACAAATTCATCAGCACCAGATGTTTTGTCGATAAAGATATAAAAAATAATTATTATTTTGTGAACAATTAGTAATTTATTGAATTAGTAACATTGTTTTCTTATATTCAAAAAATTGTTTATTTACTTTATTGGTTTCCTTCAAGCAGGTGGGACAAGAACAAGAGATAAGACAAGAGCCAACATCAGACTGACTTTTATTGCCTGGAGAGATCTCAGAGAAGAGACGGGATGTAAGATGGATGCAGAGTTGTTGTCAGGGGGCTCCAAAATGCGAAAATCAGCCAAATGTCAGCAGAGGCACTTTAAAGTTACAAAGACGTGTAAAGTTACAGAGGGGGACTTGGGTCTAGAGGACATCCAGTTAATTATATTGTGCTGATGACGGTTACTGTAGAAAAGTTATTTCCCTACATTTGGTTGACAAAATAATCCTTAATATAAAAGATTGCTTCCATTTAAATCTAAAAAAAATGCTATTATTGGTTGCTGGTCTCAGCTGCTTGGATATGAAAGTAAAAAGTCCATATGTTTTTATGTTTATAACAGACTAAGATTATTATTATTATTATTTAATTATTTTAAACAAATTTGATGCCATTGTTGGAAACCTCTAGTTAAATGAATTTAATATGAGCAGAACTATTGGTTGCAGACCTGAATGTTGTGACACTAAAAACTTAATCCATTGCAATAAACACACCCCAGTGGGTCTATTTTTAGACTGCTACACTAAATTCACACTGATGCAGAGAACATGCTGAGTATGAGCTGAATGCCGGGGGTCTTCACGGCGAATCTCTGGCCTGGAGTTTCTCTGCGTTACCAGACGTGACAGATCATCTTCATTTCTCTTTTATCTCTGGAGGATCTGCATCTCCGGCTGTGTGGAGCTGGAAGGGATTTCTTCCTGTGAGGTCTTGTTGCTTCTGCTCTACTTCAGACTGTCCCCCTTCCATCTTGAATCTGTGTCAGTGGTCCTGTTCAGCCGAGGGTGCTTCTCCCAGGGCCGTGATGCCGTCCAGTCAAGGGTGGGAGACTCATCATTATAGCAGATAAAACACTGCTAATATTCAGCCAATTTCCTCTCATCCATCGCCCTAAAAACAATATATTTATCATTAATTTATACTGCCCTCTTGGTTTATATTGAGTATTATTCCTGTTTAGCATCAGTTTAATAATAAATGCGATTAGCCATCATATAATGTCCCTTCCCTCTATGAGATTATTCTATTTTAATGCTCATCTGTGCACTTTATATAATGACTAAGGAAGCTCAGTGGCTGACCCCAGGCTTTGCCATCTTGTTGTGGATGTTGGTGAGCTTGGTGCGCTGCAGGTAATGAAAGAGCGTGGATTAAGTCGGAATGGCTGCGTGTCTCAATCTGGGATTGACCCACATTTGTCAGCTTTGCGTGGACAGCAAGGTGTCACACCTGCAGGCTGAACATCCAGTCCTTGTCATCCTGATGTGAAGGTGTGCAAACAGATCTACTGATACCTAAAGCAATGTGACTGCGTTGGTGCCCTCCTGCTGGGCTGGAGCAGCATCATCTTTTATCTCTTTTAATACCAGATCAGATGAAGGGCCTTTTCCAGTTTGCACCCTCTGAGCTCACCACAGAGCATGGAGCTGCAGGAAGGTCATTGTCTAGCGATGATAGATGAAATATATAAAAATACCAAAGTTGTATTTTGTTGGCCTCTGTCCACTTTAGGGCAGCACTGGTCATTTTTTTGTGGAAGTTGATGATGATGAAGATGTGCTTTTCTAATTGGTGTTTGGCCAAACCCATTTCAATCCACAATAATAAATACATAAAGAATACAAAATACTTTGTTCCATCCATCCATGGATGGATGGATCGATTGGGATGGATGGATGGAAGGAAGGAAGGTTGGGGCAGTAGTCTACACAGTGAAGCCCAGACTTCTCCATCCCTAGTAGGCCTGTCACGATAACAAATTTTGCTGTGCGATAAATTTTCTCAGAAATGATCTCGATGAGCGATAATATTGCGCAAAACGATAATGTTGTCATTTTCAGACCATTTTCAACTAATATAATGATAATGCCATAATAATGCAAGTACACCCTTTCAAAGATCAATAAACTTTAATTTCTAAAGAACATTTTACACTGGAAATGGAGAAATTTAAAATAGCAAAACAAAAACAATAAATAGAACAGACTCTGTCTCATTAACAATGAAAAAATACATTAAAAAAATATTAAACATGGGGCGCAGACAGGAAAAACGGCAAAACTGCCAGGTAGTACCATTGTATTAATAAAAAACTAGAAAAAAATATCATGCGCATCGTTTGTGAAGCTGAAATATCTCCCCTCTGACTGCGTGTCAGTCTGATCTATGAACCACGCTGCTGTGAGGCTTTTCCACATCTGCCGGGACACCGGCCCAAAGGTAATGCGGCCCAAACCTCTCGATTAGCCGGCATGTGTATTTTTTTTATATACGGTAGTATATAGGCTGACTCAATTTGTGTAATGTGCCTGCGCATTACGGAGGTTACTACAGTAGACCAGTAAGTGGGGCTTTGTACTGACGTTGTAGGCTACATGTGTGTTCTGCCTACATGTGGCGAGCAGCTATACAAAAAATGAGAAAGTGCTCGCAGCTATTTTTCTGCTTTCAACTTATTTACATGATTCAGGGTGAGAATCAGAGGTTTAGAGCGAGAGCGTAAGAAGCCACTCAAATGCGCGAGCCTAACGGCTGAGAGTTGGCAGCCTGTAAAACAAATGCGGCGTAGCGGCTCGCACAGGTGCTTCACCACGGTCTCGTGCTGCAACATGTCAAGTATGAGTCTAGACTACAGAGATTAATTAGCTAGAAAAGAGAGCTTTCAGTCGAGATGCTCCATAGTGAAACCTGCTGTCATACACAGTCTATGGTAAAGTAAGATAGAAAAAACAAAATAAATTATCGCGGCTGGCAAACTTATCGCCCTCATTTTTTCTTACCATGTAATTAATTGAATTATTGCTTATCGCGACAGGCCTAATCCCTAGCCACGTCTTCCAGCTTATCCAGGAAGGATCCTGAGGCATTTCCATGCCACCCAAGAGATTTCAGTTTTGTCTTTTTGCTGAGATCCGATTTTTTTTTTCTTCCTGTGGTTGTTTACATTCTAATTTAACCTGTTTGTACCAGGTGTCCCATGAGCAGGACACAAAAAATAAATATGTATTTTACTCAGTTTCCTTTCCAAGTAGAGTTGGGCGATGTGGCCTAAGAATAAAATATCCGATTTTTTTCTAACCAAATCCGATTTCCCATTTTAATCGATTTTTATTTCTTCTCAAAAAACATAATTAAACTTATTAAAAACATTTATTTATTTTGTTCCGCAATTCCTGTCCTGCTTTCCAGATTCAGTCAACACTTATTTTAATTTCTATGTTCTCCAGTAGCTAATGTCATGCAGAAAATAGTTATGATTGGAAAAATAATTTATATAACTCTATGCTGTAGCTAACTATAGACGCATAGACGTGCAGGGCTGGACAGGTAAGTTAATCTTCTTTTCCCCCCCTAAAAACTGTACCTACCAGACACAGCAACAAGCTGAATTTTGCACAGAACAGTTTTAGTTCTTTTACAAAGTTTTGCATGAGCTGAATCTTTTCTCACATTCTGCATCCTGGAAGCTAATGGATGGTTTGTGAAAATTGAGATGATGTCACCCTTTTGTGCTTTTTAGACTAAAGGGGGCAGTTCGTTGCAGCAGTGCTGGCTGCCCGCTCATGCTAATGAATAACAAGACGTTTCACACGCTGCACATATAAAGAGCCATGAAAGAGAACATGGCACTAATCTGCTGCTGTTGAACGTCCTGAAAGGTAGCAGGGACTTCGACCTGCGTGCACAACAGCATGAGCAGTTTATTAAGCGTGCTAAAATCTGATAGCCAAACATCACAGCTGCTGCTCTCCGAGATGAAGCATGCTGTGACGCAGACACTGAATCAGCTCTATGGAAACAACTTGGGCGAGTTGTAGTAAATTGGCATCAGTATTCCTTTCACAATACATGGTCAAAAGAGAGCAGCAATGGCTAATTCGAGGCCGGGGAGGTGGGAAAACAAAAGCTGGGCCAGTTAATGTGGACTCTCGCACATATTGAGGAGATTTTAAACGCTGATAATTCCAGCCTTTGGTCTCACTTAGAAGTGCGACTGAGCAAAATTTAGCATTTGTTTTTACCAGCAGATTGGATTACGGTAATGGAAGCCGAACATCTGATCTCAATTCTTAAGGGCTGTTGATATCTGATTTCTTTTGATATGTAGGAGAAGGGCTCCAATTTAGCCAGAAAAGGTTCAGATCATGTGTTTTGACATAGGACTGTTCAGAAAGAAAAGAAGCAGTGGGTATATGTGAGCTGGAGCGTAGCTAACAACGGGTTGGAGGGATTCTCAGTTTTCAGTTGGTTTTATCTGCCCCCCTTCAACTCTGCTGAGATGAACAGGGGTTGCAGGGTGAACAGGTTTACCTTGGAAATTGGTGTATTTAACAACCCAATCACATGGCAGCAACTCAGTACATTTGGTCATGCAGACATGGTCCAGACGACTTCAAGTTCAAACTGAGCATCAGAATCAGGAAGAACGGGGATTTAAGTCACTTTGAACATGGCATGGTTGTTGGTCTGAGTATTTACTTGGATTTTCACACACAACCATCTTTAGGGTTTACAAATAATGGTCTGAAGAAGAGAAAATATCCAGTGAGCAGCAGAGGTCAGAGGAGATAAGACAGGAACCTGAGGCTACAATTAACACAGACTCACTAAAACTGGACATTAGAAGATCGCCTGGTCTGATGCACCATGTCACAAAGCTCAAATTATTCTCTATTCATGAACATGGCTATGAGTTCACAGTACTCCAGTGGCCTCCACAATCATCAGATCTCAAGCCAGTAGATCAGTGATGTTCAACTTTTCTGAGCCATGATCCCCAAGATAGCATACGTTGGTGTGACCTGTTTAGAACTAAACTGTAAATCAAAGCTCAGATTCTGTTTTTCAGACATTTTTCTCTTCACTGTGATCTTTACTTCATTGTTATTGTGCTAATTTTGACAACCTCACTCTCAGTCTCAGACTGTTTAAAGAAGCTTCTTTTAATTAATAAATGGAGAACTTTATACAAACTTTAAAATTTGACAATGTGTCAGAGTTTCTCCAGTTTACATGTTTTGGCTCTATGATAATAATAATGGATTAGATTTATATATCGCTTTTTTTTAGTGGTGCTTACATTGTATCCATTATTCATTCCCTCCTCGCTCATACCTGGTGATGGTAAGCCGGTAAGATGGTAAGCTACATGTGTAGCCACAGCCCGCCTGGGGCAGACTGATGGAAACGTGGCAGCCGTCACCGAACGATCATGCACCAGTGATGCCAACACTGGAGGCAAGGGTGAAATGTTTTGCCCAAGGACATGGGCAAGTCCAGTGGGGGGAGTGGGAATCGAACCGTTGTTGGACGACCGCTCTAACGCCTGAGCCACTGCCTATGCTTTATTTGTCTGCAGACTCAGAAATCAGACCTGATAACCTGTATTTGCCCTTATTTTTACCATCACAGTCTTCACAGAGTTGAATCTGGGTTTGACAGGAAAATGGAAAGTTATAACTAACAGATTTCCTCTGTTTAATGTTCATGTCTGTGAAATGTCTCCCTGATGATCGGGCTGCTCAGAAAGACTCGCTCTCAGGAGACAGATAGTGGGGTTCTCCGTGGTTATCAGCCTGTGGGTCAGGAAATGGGATAAAGTTATTGATAGGAGAGGAGATTTCATCTACACAGCTGTGGCTCTTTGTTGCCACCTGGGGAATCAGGAATGAATGTAAGTCGAGGCTCGAATTTGAAATGCTGAATCACACGTGTACAAGCATCTGTTTTTGATTAGTTCTGTTCCTCTCACTCCCTGCCTCACACTCTCCCCTTCGCTTCCCCTTTTCCATCCTCCCTGCCTTCCTCTGTGTGCGGGGGCAGACTTATGGTTGTGGCTGGGCCAGAACCGGGTCTAGGGACGGGTCAGGAAATGCGTCATTTTGCTCAGATATTGAAAACAGGTTTGGACTAAAGGGCAGGACCCCGGGGAGACGATGAGCGTGAGGAAGTGCCTCCCCCGTTACAACACCCAGCTCAGTCAAAACGTAAAAGCTTAGACATCCTTGAACATCTCCAATCCATTAATGAGATTGCTGATTGTACAGGGTTTACACCGATTAATTGATTAATGAGCCAATAAAATTGTTTTTAATTTTATGTGGTTCCTCTTTTTATACACAAATCCAAGACCAAGGTTCAGTGGCGGTCCTGGCCTGCATTACACCCATCGTCACCAACCGCGTACTTTCATGTGTCATTTACTGTATATTGACATGGTTATTAGCCAGTACGTCCACCAGATGCCAGTGCAGAGTTCAGACTTCCTGTCCGAGTTCTGACCTCAAACGTGGCGACGACGGAGGAGATCATGACAGTGATCACTCTCAGAAGGAGACATAAAAAGAGGCAGTGCAGTAGACAGCTGTGGTCTTTGTGGCCATTAAATACATTGCTGCTTCTTTTTCTTTGTTCCTTTTGTGGAACACTCCTCAGCTGTACTGCTGTACTGCTCAACACTGCCCCCCATGGTTTCTGGTAGTACTACTATGTTTGCTCCGTCAGGGTATGCGTCTGCCATGGCCTCGAAACGGACCAAAATATGCTCGTAGAGTATGCACACGAGGGATAAAATTATCCATAACTGTCTTTAGCGTAGAGCAGTCTGGTCCCACTAGGTTTTTTATGTCTTCCTGCTCCAACACACCTGACTCAGACTAGTGAGTTATTTTGCAGAACCTCATATGTGTCAGATGTGTTGGAGCAGATAAATATTGAAAACCTGCAGGACTGTGGCCCTCGTGGGACTGAATTGAGCTCACCAGGCACAGAAATCCGGATGTGGTAACATCTTATAACATCACTGGCTCCTGTACCTGATCTAAACCACACCATGTGATATCTGCCAACATTGAATCGGTGTCCATTGAACCACTTTAAATATCATATTATGATCAAACTTGTGATTTACTCCTCTACCGCTGACTAATGGCAACACAAAGTGCTCAAGTACCAAAACATGGCACAGATAGTTTTAACATGAATCAGTTTTTTGAGTTTCCATGACTTAGTTGGTACCGTAAAAGTACAAATTATTCAAGCTGACCTAACCGTAACTACTTGAATCATCAGTTTTCTTCTGCAGTGCCGCAATGAACGTAACCGTTATCAATGCATAAGCTTTTCTCCTGACGACATGTCTACACTTGATTTGAAATTGAAATGGTGTTTTTTTTATCATTAGTTGCATTCTCAGCTAATTTTTATGCTACTAAACCACAATTTTTAACAGTCTTGTTTTACTAATCTTGTTTTTATTCACTGAACAGACAGCTCGGTCTGTATTTTGCATTCCTCTTTACTCATTTTTCTTTTTCTCGCTGGTTGGTGCAGTCTCTTCCTGGACTGTGTGGTTTGGCCAAGAAGCCTGTGAGTTGTGACTCGACTTTACTTCTTTTTTTCCCCATGAAACTGTAATCGGCTTCTTTCTTTGCTCATCCAGAGTCATCTGTGATTCTCCAGAGGGTCGATTCAGTCATGTGCGAGCTTTGTTTACCCTTCACTTCACAGTTCTTATACTCTTTCTTTACCCACATTCGAGGATCCCAGTTTACGGAGACTGTGTGGAGCCCTGTCAGTTTATGCTTCTTCGCATGCAGTGTCAGGGTGCGGTGATTTCTCTAACTGCTGACACAGGAGTCACGTCCACATTCAGGTGCATTGGCCGATGAGGTTGAGGGTTAAGGGTTATACAGGGGAGTTTAGAAAGTGACGTCATGGGGGCATGCTGCTGACTTCAAACCAGAGGAAACACCTGGGGGAAATGACAACCAGTACATTAGCATGATCAACCTCAGCTCTACATGTCAGCCACATCTCTTATCTGAGGCAGGTAGTTTGTGTCTCTTACAATTTCAGGCAAGAAAAAGAAGATAAAGAAACTTCACTTGGAAGCTGCTTGTCTTTGAAAGTGTTTCTGTGACACCATCCTTCCAGCTTCTAGACAGGAAGGAGCTGAATGCTTCACACGTCTGGTATGTCTTTTTAGTGCAAGCCAAGCTGCATGTTTAACCCACAAAAATGCCGGGAGGACTCCCAGCTCAGCCACTGCCGGGCGCATCACGCCTGTGTAGGGATTTTTAACAGGGGGAATTCAACTATTCACCCAAAATGTCAGGGTGTTGCACTGTAGGAGTGGCGCACTGTGAGCTTTTCTGTGCCGCTTTCCTCCCAGGCAGCCAGGCTGCGAGACGCACCGTGTCTTTGGGCTTTATTGTCTTCCTCCCTTCAATGGAACATTGTGCAGGCCGGTTCTCACAGCCCAGGCCTCTTCTGGCGTGTGTGTGTGTGTTCCTTCTTTCGTCTTCCTCGTCCCGCTTGTCTTCATTGACATTTTTGTGCGTTGCAGTCATCTTAGACCACCCCAAGTTAATGTAAACCCGGGCCGCCAGCCGAGACCTCACATACCCTGACCCCTGTCTGGTCTGTCAGCCTGCCGATCAACAGCGAGCCCCTCTCCCCACCCACTTTTTCACAATGCTGCCGTGACGTCGTGCACATCCTATTTAATAATAAGCGTGTAAGCTGAGGTGGTCCATCCAGGCCCGCTTCCTTTTTGACGGTGCACAGGAAGCGCTCGCAGACCAAGCTCGGACAGACGGCATCTCTGGACCCTCTGATGGAGTAAATACTACAGATTATTGTTGCACTGAAAGGGTCAATCTATGACACATTTCCTCTGCATGACCCTTTGTAATCCTTTACGCATCAGCTGTGATGGCCTAATTGCGTGACCCCCTTCTCCTCTCCCACCCTGAACTGTAGTAATGGATTGACTTAGCAGTGCAACACCTATTTGGATACAGTCGGAAAAGACCTTAATTATTGCAATTTCTCTCTGGGATTAGTAAAAGATTTTTCTTTTAATTTTATGAACGGAAGAGTTGGTGTGATTTTTAATGAATGAAATTAAAGTATATAATATTTGGAAATAGATATATCAGCACTAATAAAAAAACTTATAAGTAATATAGAAAGAGTGGAATAAAATTCCTTGGCTTTATAGATGAAAAATTGAGCTGGAATAAGCATGAAAACGCCCTGCGATGAACTGGCGACCTGTCCAGGACGTACCCTGCCT
The DNA here is from genome assembly GCA_037177495.1 of Rhadinocentrus ornatus. Classification (NCBI taxonomy): domain Eukaryota; kingdom Metazoa; phylum Chordata; class Actinopteri; order Atheriniformes; family Melanotaeniidae; genus Rhadinocentrus; species Rhadinocentrus ornatus. The sequence continues at coordinate 4,097,836 of JBAMHW010000015.1, read as the reverse complement.
CTTCTCTGCTGATTGCTGGGATAGGCTCCAGCTTCCTGAATTAGACTAACCGTTACAGAAAATGAATGAATATTAATTCTTTAAATATTTTTAAAAATGCCAATCAGGCTGTTATCTGCTCACTGGCTGCAGACTGAAGGGTTCTGGGGGATTTCAGTGCAAATGGACATGCAGTTCTCCAACAGCTCGGAGCTCACGGAAGTGATGCAACGCCCTGATTCAATGCTGACTGGCTGAAAGTTAAATCAAGCTGGGAGTGCGTTAGAGGTGGGAAAGTTCAGGCACATCACAGTCTGATTCATTTCTGATTCGGATGATAAAACAATTAGTGATGCATCTTTTCTTCCTGTGTGACCACTTGACTGCTACTTTCCGAGCGGGAAACATGTAACATTTGTCACAAAGAATACAATCCTTCATCTACTGGTTTATGCAGGATGGACGTCTCCTCTCCTTCCGCCCAGAGCCGCCTATCATCCGATACTTAGGTTGTATTTACCCACAATGCCCTTTGTCTTTTAGTCCACTTCCTGTATTTGATTCACATGATGCTAGCTAAGATCTCCGATTGCAGGCGAACCAGATTTTGCATCTTCGATCTTCATCAGTTTGTTTGTGCATTCTCACCTCCCTGAGCGAACCCGACTCTCAGAGCAAACAAAGTCTCTAGCTTTTATCGCAGACGGTACCGGTTGGATTTCACGCTCAGCCATCGTGTCTGTTATGTGCGCGCCACGGACGGTCCGGCTGCTTTTCAGTTCGGCCTTTTGGGTTCCTCAACATTGAGCTAATAATAAACAGTTGAAGAATCAATTTTTGCAAATTAAAAACTAAAAACTAACAAAAATAAGCGACGGGTGCTCTCTAATCTCTAATTTCTCCACTGGGATAAACTCAAATGACTTTAAAACATGGGTCTTTTTTGGAGAAGAGGTTCCATCCTCCATCACTCTTTCCTATCATTCACATAACAGATACCAGTTTGTTGGAAGCTTGCGGATCCGGTTGCAGCTGCAGATTCCTGGTCTGTTTTTGTTGTTTACATTTTGGTGTCACCCACATGCTGCTCAGCAGAAAGACACTGTGGTTTGTATAAAAACAGCATTTCAAGTGTGAAATTTAGCCCAGTGAAGTTACAGACTGTTGCATCACCAGCTCTGCTCTTCCCTTTAACTGATGTGTGGCAGCGGTTTGCACCCTGATGTTTTACCCATTAAAAGCGGGAGTGAGAGCTGGATGTTTGGGATGCTCCTGTGTTGATGTCGGAGCAGGAATTTATTGTTATGTGAGACGCTACAATGATTTCCCCGCTGACCTGAAACAGCTGAAGGTCCCTCAGGACTCGCTGACCACATTACCACTTAATGTCGTTGTTTTTTAAGATAAGTGGCGTCAGCTGGACGTCCGTGCATGAAATTGACGTTTTGTATTTATGCTTCAGCCACATCTTGTGTCCAAGTCTGTCTTCTTACATGCAGCTGTTTGTCTGGACGGTCATCCAGCTGTTGTTTCCAGTGTGGTGGCTGAAATGTTCTGTACAGATCTACAAGTCATACACAGTGTTTATAGATGGAGGTTTCCTCAACTAAACCCTCTTTCAGCAGCTAAAAAAATAAAAAAGATGATATGTTTTGGTTGTAAACAGACTGTGAAAAACTTATTTGAGTGACTCAAGCAGCAGCTGTAAATACTATTTATATAATCATGCATTTTTTAGCAGGACTGTTTCAACATCTGCATATTTGTAACTCTGGTTTTACACAGGTGTTACTTTCAGGAATTCAGTGTGCATGTACTGTACTTTAAACAATTGCTCAATGAAAAGAATTGTATTAGGAATGGCTGAATATGTCAGATCTGTCTCCATGTGACGAGCAGAGTAGTTAGCCTCTTGGCTCTGCCCACCCGACCATGCTGCATGAGTTGCTCCTGGCCAAATATGTTGGTGATGCATTTTCTTTTCTTTTTTATTCTTATGTTTATTTTAATTTATTTCTAAGGTTTCTACCAAATCCTTTTAAATCTTTTCTTTTGCCTGCAGGGACAGGATGGGAACTAGCTAGAGAGCTGTTAGATGGTGCACTGCATCTCTACTCAGTCTGGTCTGAGCCTAATGTTTTTACTCTACAAAAACAAAAAGCAGAGGGGACATCTGGGCCTCTTTTTGTTTCCCCTGTCTGCCATAACAAGCTTTTGTTTGCACCCGGGTCAAACTAACCTAACAATCGCAGCTGGGAGAATTTCTCCACCGGACTGCCCTCTTAGCCAGTAATATTGTGGAGCATAAGGCATAACTTCTGTTTTCTCACCAGCACAGTCAAATTGTTGAAGATTTTTGTTGGAATGTATTTGTTACCATAAGAAAAAAAGTCAAATAAAGAAGAGAAAATGTTGTTTAAAGTTAACCCAAGATTTAAAAGGGGAAAAAAAAGCTTCCTGGGCTAGCCTCCACTAGCCTAACAACAATTTACCAGAACTGCACTGATTTAAATCACTACTGTGATGCGAGTAATTCCAAACAAGAATTTACATCATAAAAATGTCCATTCATTTCGGTAAAATTTTTTTTTTTCAATTTTGAGTGTTTAAGCTCAGATCCCAGAGCTAAATTTAATTACTTTGTAATAGGGATGCACGATATTTTACAATTTATTTGAACCGATGCTGATATTTCTCCCCACACATCAAATTATCTAGTTTCTTCTGTTGTGGGATTGAAATACAGTTTTTTTCTGCGTAACCTTTGTCATGTTGGGTAAAAAAACCAAACAAAAAAAAAACAACTCATGTAATCAGTTTTTGTGCAAAATAAGAAAAACATTTTAATTATTGCATTATGTACAACATGACTGATTAAATCAAGGCCATTAAAAAAAATAAAATGAAACGGGTAAGATATGTGCATACTATTCACCTTATAACAGATTGGATCATGTTTTCCCGACACCTGTTATTTTAGTCATTAAATATATAAGCGGAATGGCCGATATCCAATATTTAATTTTGAAGCCGATATCGGCCGATACCGATATCGTGCCGATAATATCGTGCATATCTACTTTTTAAAATTTTCCCAAGAGTTCCTCATTACGATAATTAATAGATAAATAATAAATAAATAAAATAAACAAAAAAAAGGGGTTGTCTCTCACTGGTTTTTGATTGTAACGATTGGTGGTGGTGGTGGTGAGGACCCAAACTCAGGCAGACGAGAACAGGAGGCAAAGTCTCGCAGGTGACAAGGTTTATTTTACCAAAACTCAGGACAGGGGACCACACGCGACAGGGCTAAACCATAGACAGGAGTTAACAAACAAGGGTCTGACCAGGGAAAACTGAAAAGCATGGGGTCTATACGCACAGAGGGAGTAGTAAGGAACAGGTGAAGTGAATGAGTAATCAGACCAGGTGAACTAACGATCCAGAAAGAGAAACCACAGGAACACAAGAGGGAAAACAAGAAAACTGAACTGAAACGTAACAAAACCCAGAACTATAAAGAAAAACTCAAAACCAAAACTAAAACATGACACAAACAATGATCCTAACAGAAAACTAAACACAAAAACCAAAACTGGAAACTAAGATCAAAACAGAACAGGACAAATCCAAAACCCTAAACCATGATCACCAGAAATAAAACCTGAAAACACCGAACTATAAACCCAGATCAAAATACTACACAAACCAAGAAACAGACCAAAACCCAACACACAAGAAATAAGATGGTAAAACATGACATTGATGTCTTCCAAATGAACCATTTCTTAGGTCATAATACCAAAAAAACACTAATATAATTATTCATTTAGTTTTTTGTAGAAAAGCATCATGAGGAGATCAAGGATGGGATCCGTGATGTGGATTCTTTTTATCCGTCCGGATGTGATGTTGCTTCCAGTAACTTTTAAGTGTTTCTTGTGAACGTGTCCGGTATGAAACCCATCCGGCTGTCTGACTGCGGAGTAAAAGCCTATATTGTGCAGACGTCGGTTCAAAAGCTGACCCGTATTTAAAGCTTTGAAATATCGGTGTAAAGGCAGGAAAGAAAGCCTGCACAGATGTAGCAGGAGAGACACTCTTGGCCATGTTATGGCCATTCTGAGTTATAAATATTCAGGCTTCTGCTTTCACACATCCGTCCCTAGTCTTTATGTTAGGGAAGAATTTAATATAATACTCGGCTAATAAGTCTGGCTGTATTTGGGTTGCACACCCTAGAATTAATCTGTCTGAGATGAACCTAAAATTAGGTAACCCAGATGTGTTACCAGTTCATAGCGGTGCAAATCCCGCAGCCAGATAAATTATAAATAGAAACAATGTTATTTTCCTTTTTCAGACATAAAATAGAATCTCAGAGGGTGAAAGCAGCTGTGCTCGTCTCATTTGCATACCTTGTACATGAAAGAGCCTTTAATCTTGCAGTGATTGTTTCTCTCTGCGTAGCTAATGTGAATTTCTTTATTTACTTCGATTTATATTATGTGGATATGACTCTGTGTGGCAGTTTAACCAACTCAAAGAAATGTTTTTTCTTTCTTCTTGTAGTTCAACATTTTTCTTGTCTGTAGACGTCCCTGTCTCTGTAAGGGGACAATAAGGGACAATAAGAGTAGCCTGTTCAGTCACACGTCTGCACGTTTTCTACCTGCTTTAAGTCCAGCACGGGTCTGAAGTAACGTAGGTTCCTGAACCTCCTCTAGTCTTTAAAAGGGACTTGTGCAGTAGATTCGGCACTTGAATTGAACTTTATCTCTTTATGTATTTCTGACTTTTTTTCCAGCAATATATTGACACAAGACTGTTGGGTTGTTAGCTCAGTTAGAGGACAAAAGAGCCTGAAGTTGTCAGTCATCGTGGCCTGTACCTGCTCTCTCGCCATCGCGGTGGTGGTTAACCTGGTAGAGATGGCTGGTCCATGTTAGGATGATGTGACTAACAATTGTTGTGCCAGGGTGCAGGAAAAAATAAAACAAAAAAGACTATTGCACATGTTATGGTTCTGAACAGATTTATTACGGTTATGAACAGGTATATGCAGATAAATATTGCAGTTCTTATTTACAGCAAGTTTTTAAGTTTCCCTGCCGCTGAAGTGGGAGGAGTTATAAACCTGAGAGCCTCAGGTAGGAAAGACCTCCTGACCTTTTGTGGCGTTCAGTGGATCTGATTGGTGGTCTGAGTCTACGACTGAAGGAGCTCTGACAAGACAAAATGACAGAATATTAGGCGCTGTATTCCTCATCTGTGTAGGAAACTGCCAGGCTGCATCGTGTATTCTATCTCTAGGTGAAGTTGCTGCTTGTTAGCCTGCCAGTTAGCATGCATATCTTTACGTAGCTTTCCTACGTCAAGCTACCTAGCGGCAGCGATCACCAACAATACCAGGGGAAATGAAAGAGAAATCTCATAGTCTCCATCTTACCTTTTAGAAAACACGCTGAGCTTCAGTTTAAAAGGCTCAAAACGGAAGTGACGTCACTGTGAAAAGGGGTTAATTTTTTCTTATTATTTTATAGAAACTTTTCCCTCAGTGTCTGTTTTACGGTGTTTTAGCTAGTTTTAAATGAAGCACTCTTTCATCCTTCTCGGACATATCAGAGAGCAACCTTGGCAGGAGAAGATGCAGGCAAAACGTGGCTGCAGGGGTCTTGTTTGATTTAAAAGTTTCTGTTTAAGAGCGTCTCTATTCTTGTTCTCTTTGTTTGCATGTTGAGAAAATGGGATTTGTCTGCTCAGACTAAATGGGAATGTTATTTCTCTGCCAATTTGCCTGCATCAGTTTTTTTTACTGCTTTTAAACTGTTGTTTGACAGGCGGCCAAAAGCCGATCTTTCAGGGACGATCTGAAAATATGCACACAGGTCGTTCAAGGTCAAGCCAGATACTTGCAAACGATGTGCTGCAGCTTAGAAGCAAAAAATATCCACGTCTGTGACGGTTGCTTTGAGATGTCGGCTGCTTTGTTTCAGGGACATTCCAGTTTGGGATTTTATGGCTCCTACACTGTCTCGTCTTTGCAAAACATCTTTCAGTGTTGCTATTTTTATATAATTTGTGACCCAAAAAACCCCCCAAAAAACTCAAAAACACCCAACTAGTTTTTAATTTTGTATTTTGATAAATCAGGGTAATCTAAACCACAGTTGCCTAAAAATCAATCCGCAAAACCAGCAATATTTTAAATTTTTTAATTTTAAAATATCTTTTTATGACATGCGGGTTATTCGCATGCATAAAATTTCAAGTAAAGATGGAAAATCTATCTTGGATCTATAGAAAAGGGGAAATGTGGGTATATAAAGATGAGATTATACTGACAGTAATCAGTCGTGTTTGCCACTATAAGAATTCTGTCTGCAGCTTCAGTCGGTGACGCCTTTTTTTTGTTTGTTTTGATGCCAGATCCATTTTTTGTGTGTGTGTTTTTGGTCTCTTTCTAAGGCAGCACTTCGAGCCAGGAGCTGCTCATTCCCTCAGGATTTATGCACTGCGGTCCGTGGCATTAAGAGAAACACCACACATTCAACCCACAAGCATGTAGGAGGGAGAGTTGGCAGGGGTGTGGCAGTGACGGGGGAAAAACAGAGAGAGGTGGAGCAGACGGGCAAAAGTTCACCCACAGCTGGCCGACTGGTCATCTGACGGGGAGCTCTCAACCTGCTGACATATTAGATCAGGGGTGTTGATTTTGGAAAGGTTGTGTGCAAGCAGGAGGAATACACATTGTTAGATAGACTCAAAAGTTCCCCCAGTTTCTTTACCTTTACCTCTTCTCTCACCACCCTCCTCCATGTTTCCCATCAGTGGCATGGGAGGTGATCATGCTGGATTGTCCAGATCTACAAAGAGCAAAGTTATGACACCTAAAGCGGGGATATCCAGAAGGAGATGAAGTTGTTGTAGCAACAAGATGTGCTTAAGAAACTTATATACACTCACCGGTCACTATATTTGTAGTAAGTAAACCAATTACATGCCAGCAGCTCAATAATTTAGTCATGTAGACATGCTGAAGACGACTTGATGAAGTTCAAACTGAGCATCAGAATGAGGAAGAAAGGGGGTTTAAGTGACTTTGAACGTGGCATGGATTTCTCCCTAATATTCCCCATCCGTCCATCCATGCATCCGTCCATCCATCCATCCGTCCGTCCATCCGTCCATCCATGCATCCGTCCATCCATCCGTCCATCCATCCATCCACCCATCTGTCCATCCATCCATCCATCCACCCATCCGTCCATCCATGCATCCGTCCGTCCACCCATCCGTCCATCCATGCATCCGTCCGTCCACCCATCCATCCGTCCATCCATCCGTCCGTCCGTCCATCCATCCATCCACCCATCCACCCATCCGTCCGTCCACCCATCCATCCGTCCGTCCGTCCACCCGTCCATCCATCCACCCATCCGTCCATCCATGCATCCGTCCATCCATCCATCCGTCCGTCCATCCGTCCGTCCGTCCATCCGTCCATCCATGCATCCGTCCATCCATCCGTCCATCCATCCATCCATCCATCCGTCCATCCATCCACCCATCCGTCCATCCATCCATCCACCCATCCGTCCGTCCATCCATCCACCCATCCGTCCGTCCATCCATCCACCCACCTGTCCGTCCAACCATCCGTCCATTTACTCTCCCTCCGTCCATCCATCCACCCACCCATCCGTCCACCCACCGTCCGTCCGTTCATCCACCCACCCACCCGCCCGTCTGCCTATCCATCCATTTATCTATCCGTCCCCCCACCCACCCGTCCATCCATCTGCCCG
>JBAMHW010000015.1:4072629-4089949 GCA_037177495.1 Rhadinocentrus ornatus | reverse complement strand
CGTCCATTTACTCGCCCTCCGTCCATCCATCCACCCACCCATCCGCCCACCCACCGTCCGTCCGTTCATCCACCCACCCACCCGCCCGTCTGCCTATCCATCCATTTATCTATCCGTCCACCCACCCACCCGTCCATCCATCTGCCCGTCCATTTACTCTCCCTCCGTCCACCCTCCGTCCGACCATCCACCCACCCACCCACCCTCCGTCCGTCCATCCATCCATCTATCCATCTACCTATCCACTCACCCACCGTCCGTCCGTCCGTCCGTCCATCCATCCATCCATCCATCTATCCATCTATCTATCCATCTATCTATCCACTCACCCACCATCCGTCCGTCCATCCATCCATCCATCTATCCATCTATCTATCCACTCACCCACCATCCGTCCGTCCGTCCATCCATCCATCCATCCATCTATCCATCTATCTATCCACTCACCCACCATCCGTCCGTCCGTCCATCCATCCATCTATCCATCTATCTATCCACTCACCCACCATCCGTCCGTCCATCCATCCATCCATCCATCTATCCATCTATCCATCTATCTATCCACTCACCCACCATCCGTCCGTCCGTCCATCCATCCATCCATCCATCTATCTATCCACTCACCCACCATCCGTCCGTCCGTCTGTCCATCCATCTATCCACCGTCCATTCATACAAACAAACAATATGAAAACCAGAGCAGAAAGAGGCTTTGACTGGTTTCTTTATTACTTTTTACTTGATGACAAACTAACGTCTAAAATCAGCCCCTCCTCCATCTGTTACCATGGCGATCTATATGTAATATATTTATAAACTTCAGTCAAACTCAGAGACGAGGATTAACCAGAATATCTTACTTCCTGTTGCTGCCACACTTGCCTCAGGATTTTGTGGCTTTATTGAGCTTCCTGGAGCACAGTAATAAACACCAAAACAGACAGAGATGTCTTTGTAGTGCCAGGAAAATTACTGCGTGACGAAAATGCGACAAAAGCATCCACGCGAATCTATTCTGAGACACATTCTAATCTAATTAGCATTTTAGAGGCTTCTCTGTACTTGCAGTGACAAAACTGTGCTGATGTAGCCTAACAGAGAGGTTTACACAGCTTTCTGCCCAGCAGTACTTTATGTCTGAGCTTCAGAGAAATGTTTTCCTGCAGATGCAGCTGCCCTGCTCTCAGCCTGCTTGAGGACATGTCCTCTTCTGTGATTTACAAGGCATTTTGTTGTTGTGCGACAGGGAACATGCAGGCACTGCTGCTGAAACAGGCTCAGTTTTTTATGGCCTTTTCCACAAGGACAGACTCAATCAGGTTTTTATTTAAATTATTATAACTTCATGCAAATACATGTTTGCATTTGTTAAAAAAAGCTACACAAATAAAGTCTAATTGAAAGGCTACTTGTATCATGATTAATGTTCTGCAGTGTGAACAGTTTCTGGATATTTAATCAATGTCTTTAGGTTTTTGTGGACTTGTCAGACACTTTCAGGTGTTCACCAGGACTCGCATTTTCACATTTCAGGCTTCATTCCTCTCTCATCATATTAAATAGCATGTCGTTTTGCATTCCCTAAATCAGCACTCAGTCAAGCTGCGGAACTTTTTCATGTTATTTGCATTGGAAATTCAACTTTCAAACCGAGGTGGAAGCCAGCAAAATCTCATGACTGATTGCACCGCTAATCGTCTTTTCTGAGTCCTTCTTACAATGGGCTCTTTCAGTTCGCTTTATCCTTCTTTCATTTCCAGTTTTCCATCAGGGAAATGTTTAAGGAACATCTGTAAAAATAAATGTCAAGATTATGAAGTTACATAAAAATATGAATAAGCCAATTAAAAAAAATAACTTGGTAAATAACTACTGACTGTTAGTTTATCGATTATTTTTACTGTTTGATTTTTCAGCATTCACTGAGTGTTACCTACAGTATCTGTGCAAGATACGCAGCTGTTTTATACTGTTTATTAATGTTTTTAACAAGCTTTTCCTTTCTCATTTTTTATATATGAGGACATTTACATGCAAAAGCAGTAAGTTTAATTTTTTTAAAAGGTTTAATATGTTATTTAGAAGGAAAAAACAATGATTTAAAGCTGGATTTGGTTTAAATAAACGGTGAGATTTTATTTAAATCGCCTGATAAGTAGCATGTGCTACTTAAAACAAGACGATAGCTGCATTGACTATTTAATTTTTTCCTATTATTTAAATAAAACAACAAATTAGTGGTATGGTCAGTTAATGAACTGAGATCATGTATTGCTCATTAGTTTTGTCACTCGACCTGTTTATTGATCAGATGCTCCTCAGTGGGTATGTCCTACCTTAAACTGGTAAATCATTGAGTGGTCCCAGTTTAGAGCCCCCAGAATGAGTGGGTGGGCTGGGAGGATGTTTGTCTGGAGGGTGGATGAATGTTGTGAAAAATGCAGCTTGGGGAAAGGTTGCCAGTCAGCTGTTTGGCCACACACAAGCATTTGGCACAGTAGACATCCAGTGAGGGGGGCTGCTGGGACTAACCTCCACTTGTGGAGGAGCTGATATGGATATTATAAGACTTGATGTAGCTTATTAAAGTGTCCTGATACATCCATTTTAATCTTGTGATGGGTACCACACAGCCAGTACATGTGAATAATCTCTGCTGTCAGCAATGCCACTTGCATTTTGTAATGGAAGCATAAATTAGTAATTATTACTGCAGCAGACATGTGGCTTCTGCAAAGCCATTAGTGCAGATGTGTGTTGTTGAAGAAGGTTTCATGACTGAAAGCAGGCAAGTTAAAGTATGAGGGACACATTTAAGCTCAATAGTGGAAATAAAAGCCAAGGCTTATAAAACAATAGTTTGAAATCATGTTTGGTAGGGTATTACAGGAGACTCCCTCTGCACCTAAATGCATTAGCATTGGGTTACTACAGATTAATGTGTAACAGAGTAAGTTCTTGAATCCTTGGAGGATGAAGTAAATGTGATGCTGGCTGATTGAGTGCAAAGGTTTCTTCAGAGGTCCGGAGGTCAAGACAAGCAAAGACCTCCTTATTTACATGATAATAAGGAATTCTTTGCAAGTTTTAAAGGTCCCGTTGTTTCTCCTTTAAAGCTTGTATATATACATATAAATATATATAGGTAATTTCCAGGAAGCAGGCAGATAATGCTTATAATGATGCATGCTTTAACTTGTTATAGATTTTTCTCAGCTGCAACATTGAAGAAAATAATTGCATGCTAACATATTATTGCTAATTTTCAAGCTCACCTTGGTCATCTTGTGATGTTGAGCAAACAAAGCTTGTGATAACAAGTTAAAGAAAAAAGGGAAAAAGAAGAATAATGAGGTCATGATATAAATAACCTGCGATGGACTGATGACCTGTCCAGGGTGTACCCTGCCTTTCACCTGAAACACTGCTGGGATGGGCTCCAGCTCACCCCGCAACCCCTAACAGGAACAAGCGGTACAGATAATGACTGACTGACTGACTGATATAAATAACTCGTGATCATCGAGATAAATGGAATAAATTAAGTTGAACTGCTTGACTTTCGTAGAAATCTACAGGCTAACAGACCTTCCAACCTCTGCTTGTATTTGCAGGAGTTAACATGCAGTCAGGAGGGACAGATGTTTGTGAGTCCTCAGTTAGTGCTCTGCAAATGGAGTGTGTAGTTTCGTTTTAAGTGGCCGGCATTGCATAGCCAATGCTTCCTCCTTGACCCTGCTAAGTTCATGTTATAGTCTGCACGAGGAAGATGAGGGGGAGGAGGGCAGCAGGCATCAGGAGCTGCGCTGCCAGGAATAACTCAAGTCTAAAAGGAGGGTGCCGAGTTCCCCACTCCCCTTCAATGAGCCATGCAGCCCTGCAAAGCAGCTTCAATTAGGGCACTATAGCAATCAATGTCATGAGAAAATGCTGCTGTTTCTCCAGACTGAAAGCAGCATTGTGACAATGGTGTCCCCAGCCAGCCAGAAACACCCCATCTCCAACCCCTTGCTCCAACGCCCCCCTTTTCTGTGCAGATAATGGAAGGTTTGAATGAGGATGAATGAGCGTAAAGATGCCCAAGAGAGCAGGAAGGAGCCAACGACAGCATGCTGATTGCTAAGAGTCACTTGAAGCTCGCATCAAGTCTGCTCTACAGCTGCTCTCATTTCTATTCTGGCACTGCTGCATCACACCTCAGTGGCTGATTCGCTCTCCCCCAGCAGGCCACCGTCTGGAGGTTCAGACTGCGTGTCTCAGCTGCAGATTGCTTTGGGTTTGGTCGTATTTTAGGGGTCACTACCTGGAACCCATAGCTGGCTTTCCCCTCAGCGTCCCACTGCCAAACCACCAAACTGTTGTTTTCTGTCTCCAAACCATCTTAAAAGCAGCCCTCTGAGGCATCAGCTGCATCTCGTTTAGACCTCCGCCTCAAGGACCCACATTGTGTCAGGTTCTAAATATTTAAATGTTTACCATGTTGCCAATTTTAATTTGGTTTATAAGACTGTACAATGAATATTTATATTTGCCTTATGAGTTGTGTGTATATTTATTCAAGAGGTTTAAAGAGGAATTTACTGATAAATATTGTAAATTCATAAAATGTAAATAGAATGACTCCACTTATAAAAATTTTTATTTAAGCAATTTTTATCATGTTTATTGGAGGACTTTTGAGTTAATTTACAAAGAGTTTTCAATGCTATGATCAGTATCTTTGGCTTTACGTAGTTTAATCTGAGGATGTGTAGTTCTGTGGGAAGTGCTTCTGTACTATGGGGTACTGGACCCCCTGACAAGCGCCGTTCGGTGCCTGAATGACTGGTGTCAGAGCTTGGTTCTCACTGCCAGCAGTAAGTCTGATCCATTTCCAGTGAGGGTTGGACTCTGCCAGGGTGAGGGGCTGGAGCCTATCCCAGCAGCTTCTTGGCAAGAGGCAGGGTACACCCTGGACAGGTCATGTCCATCCCAGGGCAGAGTCACCACTTTCAAATCCAACACCATGGTACTCAGGTAGAACCGGGAGGATTGTCAGGTTCAGGAATGAGATCCGGTTTTAGGTATCTCAGGGTCTTGTTCACCAGAGTGGGAAGACTGGTGGGCATATCGATGCAGAGTCTGCAGCGATGTTCCTACCCTGCCCTACTGTATGGTTACAAGCCGTGGGTAGTGACCTAAAGACAAGATTGTACATCAAAGCGGCTAAAACCTGTTTCTTCTGCAAGGAGTATGGGTTCTCTTAATTAAAGATAGGATGAGAAGCTCTTTAATCCTGAAGTGGCTCAGTGTAAAGCCTTCGCTCCTTTGACAGGAGCCAGATAAGATGGCTGGTGCATGTGTTTAGTATTCATCCTCTGGACAGATCGGATCAAAAATATTTTATTAATTGTTTTATTAATCGTTGACGCCACCCTGGTGAGATGTTCTTGGCTTATCGACCTGGAGAAGGCCCTGCGGAAAAGCCAGTCTTTCAGCTGGCCCGGGAACACCTTGGAAACACCTTGGAGTTCTCATGAATGAGCTGGAAGAAGTAGGCTGGGAAAAGGAAGTTTGAACCTCTCTGCTTAAGCTGTTCCACCCGTAACCCGACCTCAGATAAGTGATAGAAGATGAATGGGTGGATACGTGCAATTTTTTAAAGTTTCAGTTGATTGCATCTAGCAGCTGAATGAAGCAGGACTGACCTTAGAAACAGAAGATGTGGACTTTTCCTGGACACAAACAGGACTTAGATGTCAATAAGAAAAGGATGTTGAAGGTTCAAGTAAAGTATGTAAATCCTTTTTTTTTTTTTTTCTTTTCTCCACAGCTGTCTACTGTTAAGAAAAAAATTCCTTTACGATAATGCCTGCAGACCCCAAAAGTCATACTTCACACACACCACAAAACAATGCCAGTGTTAAGAGGACTCTAGTGAATGGTTCCTCGGCTGTTCCCTGCGTTTACAGTCAGCAAGTCAACACTCATTTAAACCACAGAGCTGCAAGTTGCTCAGCAGAATCTCGGTTTTTATTATGTTGTTAAACCTCTGCTCGACTGTACTGTTCCCTATCAGCTACACTAAATGATCGCACTCTAAATCCGGCTTGACAAGTTATATTTGTATTTTGTTGTCTATTGGGTTCTACTCGGCCATTCAGGGCTGTCTTGTTTATTTGAATCAGCCTGGGATTTTAGATGTGTGAGCCACAAGCACGTTTACTTTAGTTTAATAGTCTCCTGACAAGTTGTGTTATTGGCTTCATGGATTCTGTGCGCTTCATGGTGTGAAATGAAGGTCAACTCACAAGCGAGGGAGGACCTCTGCAGCCCACTTAGGAGATGGTTGCCGTGGCTACGGGCCCAGGGCAACATGTGCATCCATTACGTGTGTAGTGAGACGGGGGGCAGAGCAGGATACAGCCTGGGGGCAGCAGCTGTCCCGTGAACCAGAGCAGCAGCTAGCTGGATGTTGCACAATGCTATGCAGGAAGCATGTATGAAATCCGGTCCATCACGGCAAAATATGGTTTGATATTTGTGGCGTTTTTCATATTTGTTTGTTCAATTGTTTTTTGTTTTTTTTTCACGTGCACATTTGGCTCTCACATTGGACTGAGTGTAGTTTTATCAGAGGATGACTCTGTAGGTAAAACCTATAGATGCATTTAAGGTGCTATCATGTGATAAGTTAATAAAACAACAACAACAACAAAAAAAAAATAACAGTCATTGTTGCATCACAAGTGGCAAACCTAGAAAGAAGCTAAAAGAAGAAGCTAAGTACAAAATTCCACAAATTAACATGGTACCCAGTTTATTAAGTGTGGACACAAAAAAACTTTACATTTAACAGTAATTGCAGTTATTTCATTTTGTTAAGGAAGTATAGCGTCTGCAGATGAAGGATGTTAGATTGGTTTGTTGTGTTTGGTGTTTGGCTAACATTAGCAGTGCTAACACCAGTTGCAATTTTGTCTTGCTAGCACTTGCTATTTTATTCCGTTTATTCAGACACAGCCCACATATTACCATGTTGTTGTTTTTTTTTACTATTATTGTTTGTTTTTTAATTCACTAAGTGAAAGTGCAAACTTTTTTTGTTTTATGACGTCTGTGCCAACTTCCTACTTTGCTAGTTTACAGTATCTGGCTTAGTATGAGGAGAAATGTGGTTGCTCTTGGCTAAAACAAGTAGTAGGTGGCGCCATAACTTAAACTAAAAGGTTCATGTGTATCAAACTGTAATAGATTAATTAATGATGAGTTTAATAAAGTTGTTTTGTTGCTGACAGTGAGAAATATTAAAAGCCTGATACGTTAGCCAGCATATTTAGCACAATTCAGCAAAAACAACAAATTCTTGTTCTTTTGGCCAACGAGACAACTATTACATAATCTAGTTCCAGTTTTCTAGAAGACGTCACAACTCATATATTTTTAATTATTACAAACATCAAAGCCTCTGAAAAGCTTTGTGAAAATCAGAAAAGGAAATTTGAGTCAGCTACAGCTAAAAGGCTTGAGGAGATAGGCGACAGCCTGTTAAGCTCTGCCTTATCACATAAACGAAAAGCTGTTTTTAAAATGACATCAGCAATGAAAACAGCTTTGCTCACTGGCAGATTATCTCACGGCGCGGTTGGTTCAAAGCTGTTCACAAGGAGATCAGTCCAGCATGTAGTAATACCCATTTATATGTAGAATAAAATGGTATTGATTATTTAGCCAGTGCACATCCCCATTTCATGAGTTAGAGCTTGTGATGTATATTTCCTCTCTGGAGTGTTACTCTGTTCATATGAAAGGAGATGGAAGGGAGTAAAAGCTGTGGGGTGGAAAACACGTGTCAGCCTTCGTCTCTTGAGCTCAAGGCCAGAGAGGAAGAGATGAGATCCAAGTTATAAATTCTGCCAGCCTTGGCCGATATATGCCACAAACGCTCTCATCATTAAGCTGTTTGCAACATAACCTCCATATCAAATGAAGTCAAGTGTATGAGAAAGCTCAACTTGAGGGTCTGCCAGAAATGGTCCGTTTTATTTATTTATTTATTCCTTCCTCTTTGACGTAGAACATTCAAACAAAACAATAACAATTTGTCATGTTATTTTTCAGGCCGGTTTACAGATGATTACTGTTTCAATGTTTGTTTTAATATTCCATGTTAATCGGTGCTATTGGACTGTTAATCAATGAATTGATGTATCCGAGAGGTTCATCTCTGTAGATGTTTAAAAATATGTGGTCATAATATTAATTAATTTAGCTAGGTTTTGGTTTTTGCCATGTTAGAGTCTGGAAAATATAAATATTTGTGCAGAGATTTCCAACAGATGACAGATGGAGGCTTCTTTTTGGAAGATTTACAAGTGAAAAAGGGAGTCCCTTCAGATTATGTGCTGGGCCCATAATAATTAACTATTTGCATATATAACCTTGGACTGAATGTTCCAAACTCAGCTGTTTATTTCTACGCTGATGACACTGTACCATACTATACTGCACAGCACCCACTCCTGTGGAGGCATTTTAGTGTTTGCAGCCTGCGTTTGATAGTCAAAGAACAACTTTGTCCTTTGCAACTTGTTGTAAATGCAGACAAACTAAATGTATGATCTTTACTGCTTCAAAAACAGAAGGAATCAGTACAAGACATAATCGACAAATTGTTAAAGTTATCTACTTTTAAACATCTAGGATTTTAACATTTTATTTTTATTTTATTCTATCTTTATTTATTTAAAATAGCATTAAGATCACTTTTGTCATCCCCAAAGTATGAACTGATCTGAGCAAGAATTTTTTTTAAAATTTCTAATGCAAGTAAGCAACTGAATTCTGGCAGATTTTTTGCAGATTTTTTTCCAGATCCCCCCTAAAGGCAGATTTATGCTTGTGCGTCTGCGTGCAGCCGGCTACGGCGTCGCTGATGCTGGTGAGTTTGCCTTCGCACTCGAGCGTAGGGGGTGCGCGTCGTTTTGGTGTCATGTTGCAGTTTCTCCTCCTAACCTGAAGGTGGCAGCAGGGGTGGTATCGGCCGGTAAACTCAGCAGGCCGGAGTTATTTTGATGATTAACTTTATTTCGGTAGATATTTTCTGTTTTAAAACAACAATGGCGTCCATGATGGTTCAGTGTCTTTATTAGTTTGTGGAAGAAAATGAGTAAATAATTCGATCAGCCTCTCATCAACTTGATCCACTGGTTATTGTTTTAGAAACAGTGATTACCACACAAATTCAGCTACAAAATCCAGATCCAAACACGTGACCCCAAACTGACCAATCACAAGGGGGTACTTCGCGTCAACCGTCTGCGTAGCAGGGGTGCGCGTCGAGCCTCCGCGGAGCTACGTGGAGCCTACGGCGGTGACGCGGACGACGCGCATCATAAAGCCGCCATAACAAAGGCAAACGTCCTGCATCCTGTCTCTTCTCTGAGCTCTCCAGTGAGTAAAGTCCCATGTTGGCTCTGGCACCCCAACCAGTGTGTCGATATCCAATTGCTGGCATTTGATGTGGTGCTTTAAGGCTGAACGCAGCTCTGTGATGCTCCGGGCTGAAACAAAAAGTGCGGTTTCTAGGCTTCAGGATGCAGGGGACTGACAGCTACGGGAATGTACATAATTAAAGTCAGTGTGCCATCAAATGAGTCAGAAGCCCAGAGTTTTAGGATTGGAAATCTGTGTTGTTGCTTTAAAGCTCTGGCGAAATTATTGCAGTTTACCTTATCTGTGTGTAAGTTTTAATGTTGTTAATGTAGTCTGTTGTTTCTTACTTTTAGTGTTTTGTTTTCGATGCAACTGTGCTGCTCACCTCTGATCTTTGATCAGAATGGGACTATTCCGGCTAAATAAAAGCTATATGGATGATCGGTCTCGTGATTTCATGGAGAGGCCTGGTGTAGATCGTCTTTAAACACTATAAAGAATATTTAACTAGTTCCTACTGTGTAGCAGGTCATAGTGCAGTAGATCAGTTCATTGTCAACAAACTCTGACATCGGCTCAATATACGGAGAAGCCAGAGGTTGGTGTTCATTGGGGCTACATCATACAGTCAATGTGCGCGTGAATCACACCTCTCCGAAGGCATGGGGACGCCAGATGTGGTTGGGTGGTGTTTCCACATCGGTGTAGGTAGTTGTGTGATAAGCCTGTGTCCTCTCACTGAGTTGAGACCATGACTGTCACTTTGTTTTAACAGCTTCACAAAAACCCAAGTGTCACTTACAGATTTATGGAGTCTCCCAGAGCTCTCTAAGACGCAGACGACCTTGAGGGTATTTGTTAGTCTGCAGATATTAAATGATTCTCCTACTTCTGTTCTTTTTTTTTCAGGGCGAATATCGATGAAGTGGAGACAGAAGTTGTGGAGATTGAAGCGAAGCTGGATAAGGTAAAACTCATCTATCCGCTCCATTCCTCAGCAAGTTATTGGATGTGTATTTACAGGGCATTTATTTATTCGTTGATGAAGGAAATTTAAAGGGCAGGAGGAAAATTTGGTTAGAAATTTTAGAAGTTTATTTGCAGTATCAGAAAAATTAAGTCTATCTTGATAGAAAATTATCCTAAACGTAGCTCACAAAGAATAAAAACCGGACTTTGCATTAAATAAGGGGGATTACAAATGAAGGAGATTGTTATTGACTGTTTAGGGTTATGATGGCAGTGGGAATAAATTCATTCCTGTACATATTTTTCCTTATAGGGGGTACTTTGTAATGGTGGCCTGATGTGTGGACACCTTTTTAACCCCTTGACGCAGAGAGACCTATTACACTAATAAAAACATAAAAACCAAACAGTAAAAGTAAAAATAAGTACAAGAAAGGAGTAAATAAATCAATTTATTATATGATTAATTAAGGAATCTGTGCAATATATGGGCATGTTGACTCTCACTGATCTCAAGCCTGTGTGGTGGTTCTCTTGCATAACAAACGAGTAAAAAAAAAAAGCTCCACATTCTGTCACATTACATTGTTTTATGGCTGACATGAAGCACAGCTTGCCTGTTCAAACCCAGCGGTCCATTACCCTGTAGCTTCTAATTGTGCGTTGGTAGCTTTAATGGCTTGTGCCACCTGCATTCACGTGTCTGCATAAGGAACGCTGTAGTGTCACTCTGCTTGGCTGGACAGTTCAGGAAGAGGTCGTCCAATCGTGACTATTTTCAGAGCATCCCTGTAATGAGGCAGCCAGATGTTTTTCCTGTAATGCTCATGTCAGAAGTCCATCTGGTCCGGTACCTATCCTGCATCACGGTGTCAGATGTCAGCCGGGATTAGTCGGACTGTTCTCTTAGTGCTGGAGATCGCCACGGTTACACACGTTTTTCATCTTATACTCTCACACTGAAACATCTGATGCCGTGGGATCACTGTGTCACGCGTTAAGATGTGCTCCATGATGATTGTCAAATTCACACAGAACGCATCTAGATGTGACAAATACCTCAACTTTTCAGAAATTTCAGTCACGAGAAGAGAAATTCTTTTTGGTACCCAGACTTCTTTTGGTGCTCATTAACTTTTTCATCTAACATACAAAATAACACAAAAACATCTTGTATGTACCAAAAGATGATTTGACAAGATATTTGTTCATTTAGTTCATTTCATATTTACTTGTGTCAAGCTCTAGCTAAGCTAGTGGTTTGCTTTAGCTTTGACAGATTAATGTTCAGGGTTAATGTTCTCTCTGATCCATGGATGAAGGAATTAATGCATCAATGTGCTTCAAGTCCAGAAATTAGACTTCGCAGGAGATGATTCATAGTGGAAAGTAGAAGTCGAGTATTAAAGCACAGTGAGAGAAAACTATTTTATTCATCACCTAAGAGAAACTATTATATTGAAGAAGTAACTATATATTTATATGGCTAAATAAATGATTTTGGAGATATACATGGTTAAATCAGCTGAAACACAACCAGGTAAAAGACCCACCTGTTCTCTGCTGCATTTCACTAGTTTTTATTTAGAAGTCCAATATCGCCATCTTGTTCTTTTAAGCTGGAATCTTAACTTTATTTCTTCTTTTTTATCTATTTTTTGGAGCTTTTTCTTTCTGTTTTTATTTAATTACTTGTATTTCTTTTAATCTTTGTTTCTTCTAATGCACTTGTATTGCTTTCTGAACCCTGCTGTAATGTTTTATAAAGCACTTTGAATTGTCTTGAACATAAAATGTGCTTTACAAATAAATTTGCTTCGCCTTTTTATTTGCATGAGTATTATTATTATTATTATTGATGATAATAATAATAAGAAGAAATACTCTCAATAAAAGAGAAGCTAGAGAATGATTTCTCAATAGGCGGCGCGGTGGTGTAGGGGTTGGCAGCGCAGCCTCACAGCCAGAAGGTTGCTGGTTTGAGCCTCGGCTGGGGGTAGGTATCGGACCTGGGGGGGTGGTGGCCTTCCTGTGTGGAGTTTGCATGTTCTCCCCGTGTATGCATGGGTTCTACCGGGGTACTTTGGCTTCCTCACACTGTCCAAAGACATGCATGTTATAATTTTAAGTTTATTTATATCAGTTTATTTGCTGTTTGCAGTAAAAAAAAAAAAAAAAAAAAAAGACAGTACAAAGTGCCCAAAGAACACTGCCAACATTCAAACTAACAAAACATACAAAACACCTGAACACCTCCTAAACCGCCCAAATACTAGGAAACAATAAAAACACTGTATTAATAGATGGCAGTAAAAGAGGTAACTAAAACAGTAAGGTGCATGTTTGTATGACGAGGTGCAGTGCGGTTAATAGCGCGGTATCCCTGAGGGCAGAAGGTCAAACATCTGTGTAGCAGGGTGGCCAAAGGGGTCATTAATGATCTGTATTTGTATATGTTCTCCAGGACTGCTAGGTCACAGCCTATTGCCCTGTGAGCAGAGCGAACCTCTTTGCTTAAAGTTTTCTTTTCTTACCAAACCACACAGTGATAGAGCGGGTAAGAAGACTTTCAATCCCACACGGATAAAAGTTTAAAAGAATAGTTTTGTTTTGGGTGAATTCCCTTGATTTTTGTAAAAGGAAGAGATGCTGGTGAGCCTTTTTAGCAATTTTACTAGTGTTTGACTGCAAACTCAGATCTTTGGAGAAAGTGACACCCAAAAACTTACATTTATCAACCATTTGTACCTCAGAATCAGGTTAGGTTAATTAGTGACTAAATTCTTCCTAGGAGTGAGTGTGAGTGTGAATGTTTGTCTCTGTGATGGACTGGTGACCTGTCCAGGTGGACCCTGCTTCTCACCTGTTAAATGCTGGGTTAGGCTCCAGCGGCTGAAGCGGACAACATTAAAATCACACTTGATCAAAACACGCAGAGACACGAGAAGGAGGTGAAACATTTTAAAGAATGTTTGTAGTCTGCCATCACTGCTGCTCACACGCTGTAGAGGTGAGAGAGAATATTTTTATTACCAGACATTTTATATTACTTTTAGACATGCTGACAAAAATATGTGGATTTGTTTTCATTTTCTTTGTGTTAATAAACAAATGTCTTTTTTTTTTTTTTAAATGAGGAAAACTCATCTAAATGTGTGGTGTGTGGACTGTACTATCTTGCTCATTAAAACTAAGTTATTAAAATGTAGGAATATTTTCCAGTTTTATTTGACATTATGTGAACATTTTAAAGCTTAGCATACAGGATTTTGTTGTCAGCACATTTAAATATGTAAAGAACAGAAGTGTTTAATAAGAATAGTTCATTGATTCAGATCTAGGATGTGTTACTTTAGTGTTCTTTGAGCAGTGTATATCATGTATCATGAACTGAGTTTCCTTTACATGGTGTCTGAGCTCTCCTTAGACAAGGCTCTAGAGCGAGACTAACATTTTACGGGTCTAGGCGCAGGACTTTTATCTCCCCATATATCTGTCTTGTATCAGTGTTTTTTCACACACACATACACACACCCTTTTACCCAAGCTTGGAGAAGACACCGTGATGATAAGCCAATCAAAGGTGGAGAAGGGCTGGGTCTTCACCTCTGATTGGCTCTTACCCACTGACGTGCATCATGTTGTATGTTGGTTTGAAATTACGACCTGTACTCATTAAACATCTGGAACGACGAAGATCAACTCAGATAAGAATCACAGAAGCTGGAATTAATTGTAAAATGTGGGATTTGGTGGAATCTGCTCATATTTTGTTATTATCTAGTATTCCCGCTGATACAAGAGTTTTCCACATAAACAAGAAAAGCTGGATTAGAGTGGAATGAAAGAACCTTTGCAGCCCGTCTGTGTGACCTCACCTGAACAGACCGAGATCACGTCTCCACCAGAAGTTCAGGAGTGGATAAGAGGTCGGCAGAAACGCTGAAATTGTCCAGAAAATGTAGAAATTCAACAGATTGTAGCACCTTTGTTAAAAAGAGACAAACTGTTTTCATTTAAATGTCTGAGCTCAGGATAAAGGGATCATTTAAAATCAGCATGGACGTCCTGAATAGAATCGATGACTGAATCGGTAAAAAAAGCAGCAAACATCTTCCTGGGCCGATGATTTTAGCTGCCTTCTCTCCACAGCTGGTGAAGCTTTGCAGTGGAATGATCGAAGCTGGGAAGGCGTACGCCAGCGCCAATAAGCTCTTCGTCAGCGGCATCCGGGACCTGTCCCAGCAGTGCAAGAAGGATGAAATGATCTCGGTAAGGTTCTGATGAGCCTGAGATGTTGACCCAGTATAGACCTTAATGTGGCTTTTTAGTCTTTATTCACCGTTTAATAGGTTCTCCTTGCATGTCCTGAGAGAACAGGGACTTTCCTCTTCTCTGGGCGTTCGCAACTCTTTTTCTTCTCTGTGAATTAACCTGATTACTATCAGATTAGTCAGTGAAAGCAGGAGTTTGGAAACTTCTAGCTCGACCTGCAGCACAGGCGTCTTGAGCGATTTTCATTACTGCTGACATTAAGTACTATTAAGCCCTCTGGGCTCCAAATGTCTGACTAATTGTGAGTTTTCAATTCAAGTCTTGTTCTTATTTGTTGCTTCTTTGGGAAAAAGGAAGTGAATCAGCTCTTCAGTTTCCTCTATGTGCTCCAGGAACACCTCAGCAACATTTACCAGCTTTGACGTTGCATATCTTTTCATTTTCTTCCTCTCAGTAATCTAATAAATTCTGGTTGTGGCATGTGTCAGCTTTTATTTGCTTCTTTTACTCTCAAAAATACAGCCACGGCAGCGGTTATGGGAATATTTCTGTTTGTATTGTGGAGCTAAAGAATGCTGTCTGGCATTTTCATTGCAGGAGTGTCTGGAAAAGTGCGGAGAGAGCCTCCAAGAGATCATAAACTACCACATGGTAAGTCACCATGTGCTGGACATGCAGTCGATGGAGACAGAGCAGCGCAACGCCAACACTGTCTGCTACACACCAACTGATTTCCCTTTTCTACAAGATGCTAAACCACAATGAGCTGCATTTGAACTAATTCCAACTCCTTTCACACGTCATTAAATCTATTTCTGCATCATCTTAGCATGTTTATAGAACCGGTTGGTTGCTTAGTCTCTGCTAGGCTTCAGATTAGTAATATTTATTAAGGGTTTTCATTATGCTTTATTTGTTGATAGTTGTTTGATAGATTTGAAGAAATGGGCTTTTTGACTTTATTTAACATTAACTGCAGTATGAATATATAATCATTTGATTACATATGGATGAAAGTGGCTTTGGAAGTGGTTATTAATGCATAGGCTCTACATTTATTTATTTATTGCATGTTTCTGTGAAAGCATCCAGATACACTTGGTGACATTTCTAGTAGAAACCATGTCTACAGTATAGTGAATAAATAAGAATATGCAGCTTTTTTTAGGCTTTATCGTGTGAATGATTGTTTATACACCACCTTCCAGTAAAAAAAAGAAAAACAATGTAGATGAGCATATAAATCTATTTACAGTTGTATTAAGATCTAATATAAATCATGCATTGAGGCGCTTTTGTGAACACTTCATTAATTATGCCTGTAAAATGTTTATTGATGAGGTTGTAAAACGGTAAATGGACTTGTACTTATATAGCGCTTTTCCAGTCAGCTTGACCACTCAAAGCGCTTTACACTACTTGTCACATTCACCCACGCATTCATACCCTGATACGCACTTCAGGAGGCAACCTAGGGTTAGGTGTCTTGCCCAAGGACACTTCGACATGTAATCAGGGAAAGCTTTCCGGTTCAAAGACGACTGCTCTTCCTCCTGAGCTACAGCCATAGTTGGTGTTCAGTGCCAGCTAACTTTTAAAAAGACCCTTAAAAAAAATGCACCAAGTAAACGGTCATTTAATAGTTTTCAAATTGTGCTAAAGTCCTAAGGCAGATATAGAGCCTATAGAGCAGATTAATGAAGCCATCAGGTCCTACCCTCACCTACAGTCAGGAAGAGCTGGGCTGAGCCATTATTCAGCACTTTGCTCAACATCTGCTACTTTTAAATGCGCTTATAAATAAATAAATGACTTGAATACATCAAGATTTTAGCGGTAGAAAGCCTTTGTTGTCATACAGAGTACAATGAGATTTAAAAGCAGCTTCATAAATGTGCAAACGTAGTAGTAAGTATTTTTTTTTGTTGTTGTTGTTTTTAGAAGTGTAAATAAATAACACAATAGAAGAACACGATATTAATAGCAGCTATAAAAAGCACTCGATTCCTCGTGCGTGAGTAGGTATTACACCGAGTAGGTATTATTACAACAGTATGAGGTAGTATGTGGGACTGTGCAAGTAATCAGTGCAGTAGTCTGAATGTATTTAGTAATATAGAAAGTTATCAGTGCAGGAGCATCAGTGCTGGTTTGAGTTCAGTATAATAACAGCTTTGGGTCTCTGAGTCTGTTTGTTCTGGACCGCATGGACCTGTAGCGCCTGCCAGAGAGCAACAGGTCAAAGAGGTGAAAGCGGGGTGAGTGGAGTTCATTATGTTTCTGGCCCTGTTGAGACAACGAGAGTTATGGATGTCAGACATGGAGGGCAGAGGGCAGTCGATGATATTCTGTGCTGTGCTTTTTCAAATATATCGAGACTTTTTCACACGTAATGTAGAATGAGAAAATATAGTTTATATCGAATATATATTTAATATATTTCAGTCAACTGTTTAATGTACATGTGCCTTTAGCATTATAAAAGTGCCTTTAGCATTATATCAAGATGTACACTGCTCAAAAAAATAAAGGGAAGACTTAAACAACACAATGTAGCTCCAATCAACTTTCTGGAAAATCAAACTGTCCACTTAGGAAGCAACACTGATGGACAATAAATTCCACCTGCTGTTGTGCAAATGAAAAGACAACAGGTGGAAAT
>JBAMHW010000015.1:4048932-4065105 GCA_037177495.1 Rhadinocentrus ornatus | reverse complement strand
GAAGAGAGCCCCAGCCAGAGCCCCCCGCGGTCTTGGGGCACAGGCCCCAGTGGGCCAAGATAGGCAGCCACCGGCCCTCCAGAGCGGCCTGAGCGAAGGGTCCAGTAGCCCAGGGACAGCAGAGGGCCTGCACCATGCCAAGAAGAACCGGGCCCTCCCCAAACATCGGGCCTGGCGCGGGCCAGCACCCACCCCGATGCTCCAGATGCCCACCCTGGGATCCAGGGCGTCAGCGACCACCCTCCACCCACTCCAACCTCCACCCCATACAACCCCCCACTCACACCCTCTCCCGAGCTGCACTCACCATCACACAGCCACACCACACAAGACCCTCCCATCATGCCCCATGGGGGACGCCCCAGGCGGACCAGAGGACAACGGGCCCCAAGCCCGTTCCACCCCAACCCCTCCAGCCACCCCTCCACCCCACCCAGATGCGGCAGACCGGCACCCCCCAGAGCCAGCAGCCCATCAGCGCAGCCAAGCCGGGTCCCGGCCCCCGGGGCAACCGCCACCCATATCAACAGTATATCTAAACATGGAGCTGTTCCCGGACTTGCCAGCTTCCCTCCCTGACCAAGCTGGCTCAGATTGTGGAGAGACAACCTGTGGGTTTTATGTCCAGTTAAAGAATGGAGGTAACCAACCCCCCAGAAAAAAGCTCAGGAATGCAACAAGCTGCAAACACAGCCAAAGCCAGGAAGTCTCTCAGTAGTTCCAACACAGGAACATCTAGGAAGTGTTTAAGTTAGAGGTTAAAAGGGTCCACCTCAGTGTGTTTGCTCCATGCTCACACTAATTTGACACTGGGGTGTTTATGGTCTCTGCACACCGCAGCCCCCCTAGTTTTGTTTTGAGTCACCATGGGCAGCTTCTGATGGCACCATTGTTCATTTCCCACTTGTGCTTTTTTACAAGCTTGTTATATACTTCTATTTAGGGAAGCAGATTGACCACAATTGCACAATCAGATTTAGGAGCGAACATTTTGTTTGAACAAGAAGCTGCAAAGGTCACCCAGTTTTGCAAAAGGCATCTTTGTGTTTTTATTTTTGAACCTGTGGGTCAACAAACTAGTAAAAATCATCACATATATGTGATGCACTGGATTATCTTTATTCCATCTCTGTTCACACCGTACAACAATAGAAAGGTGTTAATGGTGTGTAACCCTGAGGTTAAACCACCGTTGGGCTAGTTTTAAACACCCAAACTAAAATTTTCTGATCCACACGTCAATATGTATTTGTAATTTAAGTGGACCAGTCTAGCTGCTCAGTTGTGGTGATCACATAAGTAAGCTTGGACAGTTTAACTGTGGTATACCCGACCCTGGATGTGATTTTGCTTCCCTCCTCTTCCTTCTCCTCCCCTCCTGGCCAAGTGACCTATTTAGCAGCAGCAGTGCAGTAGACGATGTGCTCAGAGGGTGGAGATGAGGAGGGATCTTGAATTTAAAGCACCCTTGACGGCAGCATGTTCGAGTCAGAGCGGCATTCCCCCATCCATTTATTCCAACATCCGTTAGTGCCTGCAACTGTCTGCATCACTTGCATGTGAATAGAGAAGCAGAAAAGATGTGCTCTGTCGCCCTCTGTTGGTGAGGAATGGAAGTATTTTAACAGGTACACTGATGTTTCGCTCCAAAAGACTTGGATGAATTATAATCTGCACAGTAATACCAGACATGCTGTTTAGGGTTTGATTTGTTTTGGGTCATTTTTTACTTGTTTTGTCAATACAAGATTATAAAAGGCATAGAAAAAGGTCGACTTGTTGTTATAGCTCAGATATATTCAAATATTTGTAAATTAACTTTGGTTAGAAACCTCTATGCATGGCATTTACTTTATATAACTTTGTGAAGCAATTTCTATGGATTTATCCTTGTTTAAATAAACATGTAAGTAAATAAAATAAATTATAGCTAGCATTTAAACAGCTGGAGTTAAGAAGCATTTATAATAACATTCTGCAAAACTAACTAAAAGAAGCGTTATCCTGAAGATGTGCACTGTCTGGACTTTTTCTCATGTCTTTAATCTACACATGTTTCAAAGGTGTGTTAAAGTAGCAATAACGTGTGTTTTTATCCCCTTCAGATACTGTTTGATCAAGCCCAGCGGTCTGTGAAGCAGCAGTTGCACAACTTTGTGAAAGAGTAAGTAAAACCGCAATTCACGTTGCTTCAGTCCCCTTTGGGCTTGAGTTGCATGAAAAAATCAGCACACACAGAAAAAGGCAAAGGTCCAGGACCTTCTAGGAGGCAATAATGCCCCCTGAAAACCTTTTTGGTGTGTTTAAATATTAAACCGAGGGCAGCTTACTGCAGCCCAAGCATGTCAGACGTATCAAGAATAAAGCAGCTGAAGTTGGTGAATCTGGGGATTTTAAATCAATGAGAAGTAGCTAACTTCATTTGTGTTCCTCTGTGTGTCTGTCAGGGATGTTCGGAAGTTTAAGGAGACCAAGAAGCACTTTGACAGGGTGCGTGAGGATATGGAAATAGCACAGGTGAAGAACGCTCAGGCGCCAAGGAACAAACCTCATGAAGTCGAGGAAGCCACCAGCACACTCAGCATCACCCGCAAGTGCTTCCGACACCTCGCTCTGGACTATGTACTACAGGTCAGAAATAGTGCCCAAATTATCTGCTAAAATGAAAGTAAATCCCTATTGTACATTAAATGTTTTTTATTAGGACAGTACAAAACTCAAAATTACTTCACACTTATCAGCCACTTTATTAAGTACAACTTCCTGTTACCATAAATAACTAATCAGTCAATTAATGGCAGCAACTTAGTCATGTAGACATGGTGAAGCAGCTTGAAGATCAAACTGAGCATCAGAATGAGGAAGAAATGGGATTTAAGTGACTTTGAACATGACATGGTTGTTGCTCCGAGTATTTCCCCGGATCAACCATCTCTAGGGTTTACAGAGAATGGGCTGAAGAAGAGAGCAGCAGTTGTCTGGACCAGTTGATGTCTGAGGTCAGAAGAGAATGGGCAGATTGGTTGGAGATGATAGAAAGGCAATAGGAAGTAAAATAAGCACTGGTCCCAACCAAGCTCTCTCTCTCTCTCTCTCTCTCTCTCTCTCTCTCTCTCTCTCTCTCTCTCTCTCTCTCTCTCTCACTTGCACTCATTCACAAACAATAATTAAATAAACATCTGGTTGATGCTGCTGTAGGGCAACAATATCTTGGGGATCTGGTCACACCTGGAGCAAGCCCATCCATCACCACCACCTAGATCAGGGCAGGCTGAGGTCCACACCGCGACCATAGGGCTGCAGTGCAGGGCCCCTGAGCCACCCAGACAAGGGCGACCACTGCGGCAACGACCCTGCAGACCAAGCAGGCATAGCTCCCGGATCCCCATGAGGAGAACACTTGAGTTAAAAATGTTCTTATAGTAAAAAAAAAATATCAAGTAAACCTTATAAACAATAAGAGCAAGAGGTATAAATTAAGGAGTTCATAAAAACAGTGTACTTGGGTAAAACAAAGCAAAGAACATGGAGAAAGCGACATAGGTGGTTTTAAAAATAAATAAGTACCTAATTAAATAATAATAAACAACAAAAATATTAAAATTTTATTATAAGTTAAACTAAAACAAAGGTCTTGGTAATGGTGTGGGGAATATTTTTATGGCCCCTTAACGTGGTTTAACCAGCACAGCCTACCTGAGTATTGTTGTTGCTTACTCCAACGGCCTCCACAGACCAGATCTCAGTCCAGTAGAGCAGCTTTGGGATGTGGTGGAACGGGAGATTCTCATCATGGATGCAGCCGCCGAATCTGCAGCAACTGTGTGATGCTGTCATGTCAATCGCTGAGGAATGTCTCCAACACATTCTTGGATCTATGGCACCAATAAAAAAGGCAGTTCTGAAAGAAAAGGGGGTCCAACACGGTACTAGCAAGGTGGATGTGATAAGAGCCACTGAGTGAATATTCCCATCTGACTGACTTATGTTACTTGTATAAGATCAGGGAGAGACCATGATGTAGCCTGTTAGCCTCTAGCTTCTGTTCCCCTCCTTCTGCTTTGTGCTCTACATTCATGACTCCAGAAATATGCAGCATTGGTGTTTATTGCCCACAAGAATTAACCCCAACACAAGACTGCCGGAGGGAACAAAATGGAGACTGATTTAGAGCGATTGCTGGGCTGGCCTTGCCTTCTTTCCATTCTTAAGTTCGTCTGCTGGCAGCCTGCTCTTGCAGCCCTTGGACATCTGACCCTATTGAGTCTCAAGTGAAAGCATCTCACAGCAGTGAAGGTCAAAGCTTTAGGGAGATGATGCGCTATGCATGTAAGTGACATCTCAAATGTAGCACAAAATATCAGTTGAGACACACAATGCAGAGGCTTTATTTCCGGAAACGCCTGGAGGGCTGTCATTCAAGTATAAAGGAAGCATACTGGGATTTGCCTTTGTCAGAGTTGACATAAATCAGGCTTTATGGTGTTACTGTATAAAAAAAAGTTAAAAAGAAGCATCCACTAGAGAGAGTCAGCTCAGTGGTTCGTATAAAATCCAGTGTACTAAGCTTAATAGAAACACATTTTTGTTCTTTCTGCAGATCAATGTCCTACAGGCAAAGAAGAAATTTGAGATCCTAGATGCCGTAAGTCCACGTAGATATGCAGACTCATCTGCATGTTGCTTGTAATGTGTGCCACACACACAGAGGCTAACCTGACTGCTCACAGTTCTCCTTCATGCGGCTTTTCTCCCATGCAGATGTTGTCATTCATGCACGCCCAGTACTCGCTGTTCCAGCAGGGCTACAACCTTCTGGATGACATCGACCCGTACATGAAGAAACTGGCTGCTGAGGTGAGCAAAGCATCACCAATCGGGCTGAGTCATCTCCCTCGGCGCTCAGTCTTGATTGGTTCACTCTGGAGCTCTAGCGAAGGGGCAGTTGCATAAATTTTATTTTAAATTTCAACTTGCAAATCAAGATAAGGTGATATATTTATATATTTTTGTGTTTTAGCCTGCATTCTTTGAGGAAAAAGTTTGCTTTTTAGCTGTTTGGTTATCATTGAATAAACATTGTTTGTTGCAGCAGGTTTAGAACTGAATCGATGCTTCATTAACAAACATTGACCCAACATGTGCTCCGCCTGCATTTGTTAGAAAGTGATTCAGAGCTAGCTGCTCTACAGCTGCTCTACAGTACATGTTAGTTATGTAACTAAAACATGTCGAAGCGACCCATTTTTTAAAAAATCTTTGTGAACTGACTTGAAGCTGGATCAGCTGGTGATTGATTCAGCCATGGAGAAGAGGGAGATGGAACATAAACATGCAACGATTCAGCAGAGGGTGAGTTTATGATTCTTTAATATAAACAAAATAACATTCTTAAGGATAAATCTGGAGTTAAGTCTCTTCAGAAAATATATTTTAAGTGTGCTAAGGCATCTTTAATTGGATAAACAGACATTTGACATGTTTTCACTTGCCTGTATTTTGGTTCAACATGATTTTACATCAGATTTTGCAACTTAAAAGGAGGTTGTTACGACTGAATTGTTCAGCAATTGTTTCTAATACACTAGAAAATATATAGTGTATAACTGGAAAATGCTTAAGCATATTCCACACTAAATCCACTCTATTGGGTTGTGGATTCAGTGTTTTCTTCCTCACTTAATGAGGCCTTCAAAGTTATGATGAAGGTGAAACAGGGTTATCAAATGTGATTAGAATTAATTTATTTTGACTTCAAGACTTAATACTATGCAGAAGATAGTTGGTTATTTGCACTCAGTACGGTCTTTTGTGTTTGTTTCGTTCCTGCAGGTCTTAGTCTGTATAAGAATAAGACCTGAGGCAGAGCTGAAGTTATGCCTCCAGGTTTTGACTGTACTCTACTATTGAAATCCAGTCTGCCACTTGGTCTACTGCATCTGTTGTGACTGAGGAGGGATTAGACCTGTGCAGCTGGGAGGTGTTTCATTAATCTCCCTAACAAAGCCCAGGCATTGATTAAAGCTTTAAATCAGGTGGAGCTAAGTGTTTTAAGAGATATTAATCCCACTGTTTTTGTCTGTAGAAGGCAACTGTCAGCACATACGCCAGCTGATGCAAAAGCATGAGCCTAGCCTTTTAAAGCGCTGACTCTAAAGTTTGTTTCGCATTATGAATGGAAATACCAAACTTCCACTGGTCGGTTGGTAAATGTAGAAGTGGAGAAGGGGTTTTCTGGTACAGCTTTGCCTATTTCCAATGTGTTTGGGGGAAAGAGGAATAACAGTCTGTGAGGTAATAAATCCAGCCACACTTGTAGTATATATAGAACAACCTAACTGGAGTAAAAAAAAAAAAACCCCAGCTGGGTGTTAAAAAGTTTAGGTATGGTTGCCAGATTTCAGTTTTCTAATTTTAGGTTATCCCATGAATTTGTGGCTCAATTAGAGTTCTCCCCTTTAGCCCTAAAATTTGCCCGATAAGGTAGATTGTCCTTTATCCTTCGAGGATTGACAGGTATTGGCCATCTAGCCCTTCAAATGGTACTACTTGTTCAAGCAAATTATTTCTTTGTTAAGACAGGTTTGCACCCATCAGATCAGAGCACTGTGACAGATGAACATTTTCTGTCTCAGATTCAACAGAACAGTGTTCTCTTTAGAACTTTATAGAGTATTTTCAACAATTAACACAGTTTCATGCATCCAAACTCTGATGTTATCCATACTGTCACTCTCTGGCTTGAACCTCCAAAACTATAGAACAACCTGCAGAACACACTGGTTATGGGTTGACAGGCCATTAAATATTTGTTTTTCACACACAAAATATAAATAAAAAAATAGAAAAAAACTTTTTGTGGTTAAAGAAAACTCAGAGAACCACCTTACAATTCAATGAAACGTCCTTGCAATCTCTCATGACCTCTCGTTGTAGCGGAGGGGCTAGCACTATAGCTAGCAAGCTAATATGCTGGTATATTAGCTATAGCTAGCAAGCTAATATTCTGACAATTTGGTAGCTATAGTGCTATAGCTAGCAAGGTAACATGCTGGTATATTAGCTTACTATCTATTGTGCTACCACTGTAGTTACCATTCAGTTTTGGCCACTAAAACTAGCAAGCTAATATACCAGCATATTAGCTTGTTAGCTACAGCGCTACCCCAGCTGAGTAACTAACTATGACAAAACATCTGTAAAAGTACTTATGTTAGTAATTAGTTAGCATGTTAACAAATTAAAAATATAATGAGCAAACATTATAGGCACCAAGCTGTTACACAAGCATTAGTGTAACAGCAGTGTTATTTTTAGCATGTTAGGAGGCCAACATCTAAGTATTGCAGTCAACTTGCACTTTTAATTTTGGTTAGCAACACTCTAAAACATTTCCAATAAGATGCGTGTGTATAGTATATTGTCAGTGGCTCAAATAATGGACTCCATAAATGCTGGGTGCACGCCTTGCCTGGTATCTTAGTCTTTAATAATTCAGAAAGCTTTATTTCAACTGGCCAGTGTCTGGCTCCTCTGTACCTCAAGATCAGTGGCCATCTGTTAGACTGCTTCAGTTTGCCTTTTTCCCTCCAGGCACTTTGGTCTGTGCTGTGGACAGACCCACAGGGAAGGGTGGGGTCACATGTGTGGCCAGTTATTGATCTGTTTTGGCTAAGGCTGTTAGACACTTCATACGGCATCCATCACCAGGGGATGTGTAGTGGTAAACAAACAAGCTCACAAGCTGAAGTGTTACTGATGTTTGCTGTTGCTGAAGTGTGATAGAAAGCTAGTAAAGGAGGATAATCAGATGTGCGGTGAACCTGAAAGATGTTATCCTGATTAAAACAATTTTTCTGTTGGAGACTAATTCTCAGTTTTCTTTTGTGTTACTTGCAAATCTCAAATGCCACCATCTCCTCCCAGACCCTCATGCAGGTGAGTACACATTAATTTGTTTTCCCATCCAAATCTTAATTTTTACTTTCAAGCTTTGGGTGAATTTGTGGGGAAGTTACAGCCCCAAAGCATTAGCAAAAAAGCTTCTGCTCCCAGCTAATGCTGTGTTTTGTTCTGCTGTAGTTGAATTCCAGAAGCCTGCAGGGCAAGCTGAAGTGGATCCTAAATCTTTTATACTGCACAATTAGAAGCGCTAAACTTAGTATGAATGCCCTACATAGAAACCCTACTACAACTTAACTAGAGAACTGTGCAGCTATTTACTCATGAATCTGCCTGTCCTGTCTTAAAAAAGTCATTATCTTTTATTTAACATTCAGTTATTTTCCTTTTAAAGCTTTAGAAGATGGTCAGACTCTGTTTCATACAAACAACATTCTCCATTGTTTTAAAGAGATTTATTATGTTTTTAACTGGTTTCTTTTTGTCTTCACATCGACTGCAATAAGCCTTGTGTAAACTTACACAAGACAAAAGGGCTGCCATTATTTAGCACAAGCAAAAAAACAAAACAAACCAGGAGAACAGAAAGGGAGTTAAAGTGCTCCAGTTGTAGGCGGTCACTACTGCTGGCTGAGCACACAGTTCAAATAAAAGCATCCAAATGCCAGACCCATTCATTTTTAACTGCAGCTTTAAAGGAGAAGTCCTGTTTGAGAACGTCAGCTATTCTTTCTGTGTTTCCATCACTGGTACATGCCTGCCGCCCCTATGCATTCCTGGTTTTATTTTTATTGCCTGAAGTGGCACATAAATTGTGCAATGAAATAATGATGGAATATTTTTGCTTGCGTATTGCTGTCTCCATTTATTTCATTTTCTGTGATCTCTGAGCAGTAGTGTCAAGTAAATAAATTTGGTTCATAACACGTGAAAAAGTATAACTACTAGGTTTTAGTAAATATTTATGTTTTCATTAGAGTTCCTAATTTTTTTTTTAGCATGATTGTGTAAATAGAGATGGTTGAATTGTATTATCATCCCCAAGAGCAGCATTCTTGNNNTATATCTGAAATATGTATTCATATGCTGTACATAAAGCATGAAACCTTTACAGCAGCTTGCAGAAGAAGCATTAAAAAGTATGTTAAAATAAATCTTTAAAAGAAAATATATTTCAGAAGACCTGCAGTTTTCTGGGAGTTTGTTCTACAAGTGAGGAGCATAAAAACTGAACGCTGCCTTTATGTTTAATTCTGACTTTGGGAACAAAAGGTAGACTTGACCCTGATGACCTGAGGGATCTGGTTGGTTCATAACGAACCAGAAGATCCTGAATGTATTTTGACCCTAAAAGATTCCGTGCTCTGTAAATTTAGAGCAGGATTGTGAAGTTAATGCTTTGACAAACCTGAAGCCAGTGTAAATACCTAAGGACTGGAGTTATATGATGTATGTTACAGTAGTCTAGCCTGCTCAAGATAAATGCATGGATAAGTTTTTCTAAATCCTGCCGAGACATCAGTCCTTTAAAGAACACATCAAGGATTAAGTGATAACAGGCTGACTTCACAGCCGTCTTAATGTGGTCCTGAAGTTTGTCTGAGGCCATGACTACTTTCAGATTTCTGGCTTGTTAGCATCATTGTTTAAGCTGAGTACTGACTTTTAATTTTTCTCTTTTTGGCTCCTAAAATTACTACTTCAGTTTTGTCTTCATCTAACTGAAGAAAATTCTGGTGCATCCAATCTTTAATGTGATCAATGCATTTGATCAGTGCTTGGATTGGACTATAGTCTCCTGGTGAGATAATTATGTAAATTTGTCTATCATTGGCATAATTATTGTATCATATTTTGTTGTTCTTCACAACTTGAGTGAGGGGGAGCATGTAGATATTGAACATGCAATGTCTCCGGGATGGAGCCTTGGGGAACTCCACAGTTCATTTTGTTTTGCTCAGGTTTATAATTACCTAAAAACACAAAGTAGTCCGTGTCTTTTAGGACACATTCACACTGCCGCTGTTTGGTCCGCTTTCAACAAGCCTTTGTCCACTTACACGGATAGTATGGTTTGTTTGGAGCAGTGTGAACCTGTATTCGAAATCTAGTATGGACCAAAGAAGCAGTATCTGGTCTCCTTAAAAACCGGGGGTCTTGGTTCAAGACTTGGTTGGTCTTGGAACCAAATGGAGGAAATGATGCAGGACACGTAGCACAACATGCTGGATAGCTCGCTGCCTCTCTTGCTGTTCACACTGGACAAATTCTAGTGAAAAACACGTTAGGTTTGAACTCCAAAGTGAAAACAGAAATCCCACATAATGAATTTGTTGTTGCGCCATTGTCTGCTTGTGGCAAATGACCTGGTTTCGGTCCTGTACAAAGAATGAACCAAATTATCTTCTTTCCTCTTGGTCAGTGGTCCTTTTGAGAAATGTTGCCCCCTAGTGAGCAGCTGTTATAATTACATGACCTTGGGGCGGTTTGGTCCACTTGTATAAAATGCATCGTGAAAGCAAATTGAACCAAACGAAGGTGCGAAAATCTGCACCC
Source organism: Rhadinocentrus ornatus (assembly GCA_037177495.1). NCBI lineage: Eukaryota > Metazoa > Chordata > Actinopteri > Atheriniformes > Melanotaeniidae > Rhadinocentrus > Rhadinocentrus ornatus. Next base: position 4,054,647 of record JBAMHW010000015.1, on the reverse strand, counting down.
AATCGAACATCTGGAGTATCCTGGTGTGAATGCTCCCTTAGATTGGAACCAAACCAGTTTAGTACAAATCGCTTTAAGCAGATCTCAAAGATTCTTTCTCTTCACACTCATATACACTCCCACATGCACATTTTTATTAATATATTAAATAAAGGTTTTTTATTTGTTTGTTTTTCCTATACATGACTCAGATTGTGACTTTTTCCCTTCCACTTTATGTAAGTCAAGCAAACAGCCGAACACAACAGTCCTTGTAACATCTCTGAAGTCACTCAGCTGTGTTTTTATCTATTACTCTTCATGTGTCCTTCCCACTAGCCAGTAGGTCTGATTCATATTGGAGACTATCCTTGTCCTCCTCGGACTTTTCATACAGGCTTTAGGAATGTCAGATGGGATTATTTTCTCTAACATGACCATTTTCTCAACACCCTTCACTTGACTATCCTTTGGCTGGACCGGTATTATTCAGTTATTCAATGAGCATTTATTGCTAAATAAAATATTATCAATGAAATAAGAGCAGATGTGTTATATTTGTCAGATTTAACAATAAAAATAAAAATCTTCTTGCTCAGATTCTCTCGCCAGTTTCCACTTAGATGGGAATTTTAGGAGATATAGAAGTAAAGAGATTGATAACATTACTTAAAACTCACAGCCAATTATTTATTTTACCTCCGGTAACAGCAGGTTGTTTAAATTGGGCTTGTGATTATTATAAATAAAAGGAATGAGTTATTTTTAAGAATATTAAGGCATAAAGAATTTAGCTGTGGTGGTTGGTTTCTTTATGAAAATACATGAATTACTAAAAGAAATTATAAGTAATCTATATAAAGGTTAAATTCAGTGAGATTGTGTATCCTGTCTAAATAAAGGTGCAAAGAAGCTGTGCCATCCATCCATCCTTACTGTACAGGACAGTGCTTGTTCCTGTTGTATTAAGTTAAAGGGTGCTTATACAGAAGCAGCTTTTTCCTTCCACCATCCACACCTGAAACAGCAGAGTTTGTTGGTGTAGTGTGAGGTGTCAAAATATTTTTTACTTGCTGCTTATTGCAAAGGTAAAAGTCCATGGATGCCTCAGTGATTCCTCTATTTGATGTTGGCTTTTTGCACTTAAAATCTAACATAAAATAAGTCAAGCATCTGTTCTTCTTTTGATTGAAAAGGCTCTTTTGTCCCATGAAAAATGGGTCAATTAAAATGTACCAGCAGAACTTGTTTATCCTCAAAGTGCAGCTTTAACGCAATGAAAGAGGTGATACATCTCAAGCTCATTTATTCATTAGCACATGATGTTTCAGGCCGCCTTCGTGAAACGGGGTCGTCGGATGACTGCTGATGACTGAGACATCAACCTCGGAACAAATCGCAAAAGGAGTCAAAGGAAGTTGAGCTTTATTTTGTCCTGAGGAAAGTTTCTTTGGGAAACGCTGGGTGGGAATTTGAATGGCACTGATCCGGTAACATCTGACGACTGGTGTTAAATCTCATTTTTTCAATTGAAGCATAAACTGCCTGAACACTGTAGTTAGCCCCCCATACCTCATTTACATAGCCTGTGTCTTGTCATGTGATAGTATTTAGAAAGACATGTAGGTTTGCAGTGAAGTTGAGCAGGTTGGTAGATGATTAAATGGAGCTGGCTGAGCAGATACCTGACAGATGAAAGCAGAAGTAGACACAGAAGGATCAATCAGGTGATAAACAAACCCTTTCACAGCAGACGGAGTAATCACCTTTTGGCACCTCTGCAGCTTGGTCTGCAGGCTGACAGCAGCAGGTGGATGACGTATTAAGACAAGTTGACTGCATCATCTGCCTGTTTTTTTCTTTTTTTTGTTTGTTTGTTTTTCCTTTCAGCTGCTGAACAACCACTTATTTGCCTCTAACATTTGAAAGTCTCCTTCTTGTTCAATAATTCACTGATGTTCAGTTTCTGTGACGTTGCTCTATTAAAAAATGGATGATTTTTGTTGTGGGCTTGAGAGATTGTGGAGCACTGCTCGCTGCACAACTTGTTCAGTTCCACTGTTTCTCATGGTGAAGGTAAGCTGCATTCACTTGATTTCCTGCTTAAGTTTCCTTTTGAAAAGAGTTTTGTTTGGTGAGCTTGGCTGCCGGCCAGATAGCGTCCTGTTGGTTCATCGTAGGGACTACACTCCCGCCTTCTTGAGTCTGGGATGAGTGGTGAATGAATGTAAAACCTGCAGCAAACCCAGCTCTCTGGTGTCAAATATGCCTGCTTGTTTTGGGTCAAGAGCAGCTACAGTCCTTCCACGGTGCAGCGCACCGTTTCCTGCCACGGATACACTGGCAGCTGTATGGTAATTAGTTGTAATCCTGGGGCTCACAGTGCAGGTGGCTGCAGCGGAGGGCACACATGTCAGTGTTGGAATTAGGCTCCAGACTACCGCTGCAGAAAGCCTCCGCTGTGAGAGCCACGGCCACCAGAGTGAAGACAGTCATGCTTCTGTTCTGAAATCTTTTTCCTTGGAGCTTATTTTTATGGTTTTTTGTGATACTTTATTTTACTAATGTTGCTGGAAAACACAAAACATTTGAAAATGAAGATCTTTTGCCAGTGGGACCACAGTTTGGTGCGTAGATTTGCTTTAACAGACTCTACTCTTTTTCTTGTTTAGCTGTGAGGATATTCAGCTTTATTCGGAGATAATGTTTGATTTTTTTTCTCTTCTCTGTTTGTAATTACTGTTTATATTGTATAAGAGTTAATTACTAATTTTATATTTTAAAATAGTGCAGCATTTTAAGTATTAGAATAATTATAATTGCTCAGCGTTCCCTTAGTTTAGGAAAGTTATAAAGATTTACAAAAACTTTCCTTTTACTGTTGTTCAAGATTTTTTTTTTACTTTTAGTATTTAAAAGTTTTTCTTCTTTTTTTAATGATGTGCAATCTTTCTCTCACACTAGATGTTATTTATTGATGTGATTATGTCCTCAGATGTTGTCTGAGATGTGGTTTGATTAGTTACTCTTGCAAAACAGTAGTTTCTAACATTAAGACTTCAGCGCCTGATGAGGATTCGTGGCTGAAATCTTGTCTCCAGGCAGTGTGCAGGAATTGAACCCCCTTTGCCCATACAAGTTATAATAGTGACATGTGGGAAGCAGTGAGTTTATTTATTATTCAAGCAAGGAGTTAGAAGCTAATGGCGTGCAGAGTAAAGTACATATACGTTGAAGGTGTTTACATGAAACCCTTCTGCTGTGATGCTCTTATATTAAAGAGCATCTGAATATCTGGATTCATTGTGCTGGGAAGACTGGGTGTTGTCTTCTCTCAGGGATACATGCGTGGAAGGCACAGTTTAATCACTTGTACATGTTTATATGTCTTCAAGCAAACCTAAATGAGGCTGTCTTTGTGTTTTTATAAGCCTTTCTTTTAGAGATTTGGACCATAACACACACACACACACCCCAGAACTACATTTTTGTGAATCGCTTTATAAGCCAGTATTTTAATGCTAAATGGAAAGGTTAAAGGTTAATATTCACACTCTGTTTATGTAATAATCTGCGTCATACTCACATCTGTTGAGTTATGAAATGCCTCAGTGCACCATACAGGAAGATGGCATGGAGTTTCTTTTGTTTTTTTTACATACATGGACCCACACGTGACCGTTTCTAGATGAGCTCACAACTTATGATGATTCAGTTGGTCTGTGGGACTGAATGTGATGCACAACGTGCATCTTATTTGCAGCCAATTTTATCATGAAAGATCAGCAAGCCTTCGAGTTCCATCTGTGACGGTCAGGATTCTTCTTCTTTTCTCGGTCAGGACTTTGCATATGACGACACTAAGGTGGAGTTCAACGTGGACGCACCTAATGGTGTGGTGATGGAGGGCTACTTGTTCAAGAGGGCCAGCAATGCCTTCAAAACCTGGAACAGGTAACAACCATAACAAAATATTTATATGTGATACATTGCAACACATTTTGACAGAATACTATGTGAACTGGTGATAACACATTGGATTATGTCTAATGACATGAAAGACAAATTGATTTGCAGCAGTAAAATCCATCCCACTGGATTTGCCTCAGGGTTTCTATGCATGAATAACCTCCAAAGGGAGGTGACCAGGAAGCATCCTAATCAGATACCCAAGCCACCTCCCGCCACGCTCCCCAGCATGTATGATGTCCTGACCTTATCTCAAAAGCAACTTATTTCAGCTAATGTGCAATTTTATACTTTAAGTCACTTCTTAAAGTTCATGCCCATACAAGAGGATTGTAACATACATGAACCAGTAAATACAAAGCTTCAGCCCCCTTTTCTCCACAACTGTCCTGGGAAATGCCTCCTAACGAAGCCCCAGTCCATTTGTCCATCTCCTGCTCCGTCCTACAATCACCTGTAGATGAGGAAACATGTGGAGCCTTCTCAAGGCCATTTTAGCTAATAATGTTGGCTATTGTGTGATATGTGGATTTGTGGTCTGGGGGATTTGGATGGATAAAAATGAGTTTTGTTTCTTATTAATTAATAAAAAAAAAAAAAAGTCATGTAAAAAATTAAGCCTGTAATTTGCAGAGACACAAATGAGTTATTGAAGGTTTTAGAGCTGTTACTGAAGTAATGCAGTAATAGTAATTTGTCCACATTAGTCAATACTGTGCCTTTTTGTTTAAAAAAAAACCCCATTAAACAGAGGAGGTTGCCTACTGTGTCAGTCTTTGGAAACCTTTTGGAGTCTCAGATCAGAGGTATCTCCAGTTGTTTGCTTTTTCTGACATTTTGGCTTAAGAAGGATATGAATGCATACATTTTTTTCCCCTTCTCCCCCCTTCTAGGCGATGGTTTTCCATACAGAACAGTCAGCTGGTCTATCAGAAGAAGCTCAAGGCAAGTCTGTATGTCTTAAAGCTGTCAGCCTTCCCTCGGGGTTATGTGGTCTTGCTCTAAGGGGTTAAGTGCAGCTGTAATGTTTTTTTTATTGCTACAATAATTTTCTCTGAAATGTGCATGTTTGATGTAAAGAGAAATCAAAATATCCTGAAAGCCATACGCCTGCAGATGGAATGTTTACATGTCAGTGAATATCTCTTGACACGCAGGGTTGCGATGGATGTCAGGAAAGATATATGTGATGTAAAAAACCCTTCGTGCTGCACTTAACCTTTCAGAGCCCACTTCATACCATGGCAAAGCTGACAGCTGGTACCCCTGCAAGGGAAGACATCTTATCAGGGGTGAATTGGATGATAAGGGCATGTATGAGAACTTGTTTTTGTGTTCATAGGATTCTCTTACAGTTGTGGTCGAGGACCTCCGACTGTGCTCCGTGAAACCATGTGAAGACATTGAGAGGAGGTTCTGCTTTGAGGTTGTCTCCCCATCCAAGTAAGGGACAGTCATTCTCATAAAAACCTAATTCTTATCCATACTTGGATCATAGGTCTAAAGTATTTTCCAGTTGGTGATTGCACTTTGGTCCAGACTAAATATCTTGTGACTATTATTATACAATTTTCCAGGCTCATAACAAAGTATTCGCAAATCAGTTTATATTCACGTCAGACCTATTTTTGTTTTGTAAATAGTGGACATAAACATACACTGCTCAACAAAAACAAAGGGAACACTAAAAAACATCCTAGATCTGAATGAATGAACTTTTCTTATTAAACACTTTGTTCTTTACATAGTTGAATGTGCTGACAACAA